>JAPJYX010000023.1:27995000-28497500 GCA_030503985.1 Himalopsyche tibetana | reverse complement strand
GAGGCTTTCGAAGACCTTCATCGGTCCCGCCGAAGCGTGGTCGCACTCGACTGAATTAATATGGTTCATTATTATAATGAGAATGTCGTTTATAGAATATAGACACTTAACCGGAAACGTATTGCTTTTAACACACATTAGGCTTCCCGGTGACTTTCGTCACGTACAGAGGTTACCGACATATTAACACCCACAATAAAATACATATTTATACAGGTCCTGAAATAATACAGTAGAAATTATAATAACAATTTAAATTGGCTTTGGTTTCAATACAATATCTTTACCAGGGCTGCTCCCTTGCTTCCCCTCGCCTGCCAACGCGTATTCCTGATTCGTACCTTGAATTTATTATTTTTCATGCTTTGAGACTATAGTCTTTTATGAAGACAACATTTAAATAGGCTTTTAATACATTCGGCGAGCATCTAGGTGCTCCGCCAGGTGCTAATAATTTATACCCGGGGTTCGCGGAATTTATGTAAAATCCGTTGTCGGATCTTACGCACGCTTCTACTTTGCAAATCGCCGCTCCCATATTACAAAACACAATGTTTAACAATAGAGAGGCTGCGACACCTTATCAACGATATTTAATGCCACAAACCTTGAGGTGTCAACAGGAACTTGAAGACGAGAGACGGCTGGAGCGACAGGCGGAGAACTCTTAATTTGAATGCGGAAGTGCAAGTTGTTAAATTTTGAAAGTTATTGATAAGCTGCTAGTATAATTATTCAAGTTCGAAGTGAGTCTAACGAAAATGCGGCAGCCATAAGTGTGAATTTTAACAGGCGAGGTCAGGGGAGCAACCCTTAGAACAACGTGTTTACTTGGCGAACGCTAACAGAGAAGAAGAGTTTGTTTCTTTTTGTTACTATCCCTCCCTTCCTGTAACATGTACAGATTTCGCCGCGCAAAAAAAAATGCATCGTTGCCGCTTGCGACGGTGCCCGAGATCGCTACTACAAAAATATCTTTCGAATGATTGTATATTTGCATTCTCATAATATGCCTATCTCTCTCTGGTTTCTTTCGTACTAACGTCATGCCAGCGACATTCTATGAAAATGCTAGGGAATAATCGGGTCCCAAAAAACCGGGTCGTGACAATAGATATTAATAGTCGATAAGGTCCGTCCGTCCGGTGTCCCCGATTTCACACCTTCCAGTCTCCACTTTTTATTCATACTAAATTCTATATATTAATAGTCGATTTTCGTTGAATTCGCTACAAGAATTATTGTGATATTTACAACGTGCGTAAGTAACCAATAATGGTTTTTGTCAACCGGCACAATCGTAAAGGGGAATTGTCTTCTGAGAAGTTATGAAATGTTATATTGTCAATTAGGACATTGATTTTTATATAGGCGGACATTATTTGCTATAAATCTGGTGTCTTTGATAAAAAATGACTGTCGAGAAAAACCTATGTCGATAGGATAAAACGAGTGTTTTTTACAAATGCGGTTGTCAAATGAAACTTTGAAAATGCAACATAATTACATATTCAAACACATTTCGAAATGACGATAATAAGTTTTTTATTTGATTAATTGTTATTCATGTATTGCTTTATTACTAATTATTATTTTATAAAAACATATATTTATATGCATAAAGCCACGCATTTGATACGTTTAAGTTAGGTTAGGTAAGATTAGGTTATTGTAAGAAAGCTTAGGTTGGGTTGGATTAGGTTAGGTAAGTTATATAAAGTGTTTAGTTAGCTTAGGTTATATATCGACTGTGGAAAGGAAAAAGGACGTAACCCTTAATTTTCCAAAACAACTTTTTTTCGATAATCACAATGTTTACAACTTGACACACATTCTATCAAAAGGATGGAAGCTGAAAATGCTGAATTAGTATCTAAATTTAGCTTTTAAGTTTGAAAAAGATGACTTTGTAAAAAAAAACCAAGAAAAAAGACTGATATAAAGGGTTTTCCTGGACAATTTCTTCAATTAATATTAGATTATATCAATTCAACACCAGCTTAGAAGTCTCCGTGCACTTCAAGGTTGTGTATAATTCATAATTTGCATATGACACAAAATCATCAAAACACGTTTTTAGCGCCTCCTGTAAAATTAGATATGTGTGGGTTACGTCCTTTTTCCTTTTCACAGTCGATATGGTGACGTTAGGTTATATTAAGTTAGGCTAGATTATACAAAGTAAGGTTAGATTATATAAAATAAGGTTAGGTTATGTAAAATAAGGTGAGGTTTTATAAAATAAGGTTAGGATATCAAAAATAAGGTTAGGTTATGTAAAGTTAGGTTAGGTTATTTAAAGTTAGGCTAGGATATGTAAAATTAGGTTAGGTTATATTAGATAAGGTTAGGTTTTGTAAAGTTAGGTTAGGTTATAGAAACTTAGATTAGTTGGGTCAGGTTAGAGTAAGTTAGGTTGGGTTAGGTTAATAATTATATGTTAGGTTATATGATATAAGGTTAGGTTATAATATTAAGTCAAGAAATTATAATATAAAAGTTAGGTTATGTAAAGTTATGTTAGGTTAGGTTAGGTTAGGTTAGAGTAAGTTAGGCTTAGGTTGAGTAAGGTGTAGGTCGGTTAAGGGTAGGGCTTAGGTTTAGGTTATTAGTCATGGTTAGGTTATATAGTATTGATTATATTACGTGTTATTATATTATTTAACAAAAGATTCATATGCATAATGCCACGCATTTGATAAGGTTAGGTTAGATTATAATTATTAAGGTTAGGTAATATTTAGTGAGTGTAGGTTATAAAAAGTTATGTGTGGTTATATGAAATAAGGTTAAGTTAAAATATAATGTAAGGTTAGGTTAGGTTGAGTTTAGATAGAAAAATTAATGCTTGGTTATATAAAATAAGGTTAGGTTAGGTTAGGTTAGGTTGGGTTAGGTTAATAATTATATGTTAGGTTATAGAAAAGAATGGTTAGTTGGGTCAGGTTAGAGTAAGTTAGGTTTGTTGTTATATGTTAGGTTAAGATCGCATTTATTTGTTAAGTATTTCGAAATATTTTTTGGTAAGTATTTTTTTGTACTGGTCCATTTTTCAATTCATAGCAAGCGCCAAAAAATTACTAAGCTACTGTGGCGATGGCGATTTTTTAAATCTCAAACGGCCGATATACGACGACTTTTGTAAAAATACTTGCTGTTTTTTTTCAGAAAATGCTTGCTGATTAAATAGATTTAAAGTTCACACTTCTGTTCACTTTGCAGCGTTTTAATTTTTGTATAGTGTGTGTGGACCATCGACTTCTGTAAGCAGTTAAAATATATCAAAATAAAAAATGATCGCAAATCTATATATTAATAGTCGATAATGTCCGAAGGATGTCCCACAGATTTCACATCTTCCAGTTTCCACTTTTTTATTCATACTAAATTTATATATTAATAGTCGATAAAATAATCACTCGCTTTTCACTTTTCACAGATGTGTGCGTACTGATGTCCTCGAGACTTCTTCTTCTTCTACGAAATGTATTTTATTTGCGTAAATTTTCAAATTAATAGTTTATGAAATGAAATAAAATTAAATAAAATTAAATTAATTTAAATTAAATTTAACACAATGCAACAAAAATCTCAGGTTGCTGGGCAACGGGCTTACAGCTAGTATGTATTATATGTAGGTAGATTTTCATTGTCACTCTCAATTAGTTGGTCATATGCCACAAAATAAAAAAATCTAATAAGCAATGAATTTTATGAAAATTGTGTAACATTCTTATCCGATTTCATTTCACTTTATCCCATTAGCTCCGATCATTTGCATATTTCTCTAACACACAAAACCTTACCTTATTTTTATTTGTCTTGGCAACAAAATATGACTTATTATTTAGGTACGTACGTATCAAAAATGTACCTAAAATATGGCTAGTGAAATTAAAATTTTAAAACTGTATATTAATTATGGTGAAGAAAAAACAAAAAATTTGCACCCTTTAAATTGTAATTAAAGTTTTTGCTATAATCATTTTAACACTCTGCTGTCTATTTTATCTACCTTATATATGTATTATGTACACCACATTTAAATCAACAGTTTTCACGGATTGAATGTTTGACTATAAATTATTTACTTCGATTCTGTCTTGATTTTGATTTAATTAAAAGTTCAGACTTTTTTCAAATGTCTCAATGCATCCCAGTGCACTTTTTTATTCAAATACCTTTTGATAAGATTCAAGCTGTATTCATTACACTTTTTCCAGACGTCATTTTTCCTAGTATATTTGCTTTGGAGATATAATGCATTAGCCACAATCATCTTCTGTTTTCTTATGTTCTTGACAAAATTCTCCTAATGATCGCATTTGAAATGTCACATCCAGTAGTTTTTTACATCTTATTGAGAACAGTATTTGTCTTTTTAAAAAGTAATACTACTATAATATGTATCAACTATAGTTTTTTCACTTCAAATTGAACATTTTACAAACCAAATTGGACATTTTACAAATCAAGTTTTTTTTTTATTTCATTTCATTTTACAAAAAATCAATTGGAACAATCTTTAAACAAAGCTGTAGGTAGTTTCATATACATATTTATATAATAATTATAGCATTTTTCAGAATCGACGGTTGCTATTCGAGACCATGATGAATACGATAATGAAGAAATATAGACATAAATACAAAAATCAACTAATTTTTTTATTAATTCCAGCTGTTTATCTATATATATAAAAATGAATGTTTGTATGTTTGTTACCTATGCGCTCCTATACCACTCATCCGATTGCGATAATTTTTTTGGGGAGTTGTTATGCGGACGCCAGAATAGGTTTATGAATCAGCGGTGGGCTGCTAATGCGTTAATTTGTTTGTTTGTCTGGTATGCGTTCCTGTACCGTTCATCCAATTGCGATAAAATTTTGGTGAGTTGTTGTGCGGACGCCCTTGAATGTATATAAATCAGTGGTGGGCTGCCAATGCGTTAATTTGTTTGTTTTTTCCATATTCGTTCCTATACCGTTCATCCAACTGCGATAAAATTTTGCTGAGTTGTTGTGCGGACGCCCTTGAATGTATATAAATCAGCGGTGGGCTGCCAATATGTTAATTTGTTAGTTTGTCTTTTATGCGTTCCTGTTCCTATACCGTTCATCCGTTTGCGATAAAACTTTGGTGAGTTGTTGTGCAAGCACCCGCAACGGTATCTGAATAAATTCAGCCAGCGGTGGGCTTCCAATACGTTAATTTTTTTGTTTGTTCCTTATTCGTTCCTATACCGTTCATCTGATTGCGATAAAGCTTTGGTGAGTTGTTTTGCGGACACCAGCAAAGGTTTTTGAATCAAAACATACAACGATGGGCTGCCCATACGGTAATTTGGGAGTTTTTCTTTAATGTATTCCTGTTTCTATACCGTTCATCCGATTGCAATAAAACTTTGATGATTTGTTGTGCGGACGCCCTCAAAGTTTTCTAAATTAGTACAGATAGCAGTAGGCTGCCAATGCGTGTACAGGGGGCTCGCTTTATATCAACGCAATTCTCGGTATTCCGGAAAGCAGTGAGTTTTTTTGTCACTCTGATGGACTACTTAAATAAGCAATCGATTTTTACTTAATACATTTACAATATGTAACAATATGCAATTTACTGTAAACTCATCAATGTAAGTGGCCGAAAATGTACTACTGTGTATACTGATGCTGTCATAGATAATGTATGTAAGTCAGAAATTGCAGCTATGCATTCATTTGATTTGAGAATATTGTTTTCTCTTAAATTAACAAGGAGCTGGCCGACCTTAGCAAAATTTCACAAAATGCTTGCGCAAGCCTCTCTGAGCTTCTTCCAGCGCACCCCAGAGTGCAGCCATTTTACAATGAGAAATTTCGCTGAATAAAGTGATCTGCGTGCCACGACTATCAGTTTCATGGCAAATCATAGGTCACGAAAAGTCAAATTTGGACCCGTTGATTGGCTATTTTTAGGATTCTCTGTGGCGCATTTTCTAATAATTATCGCCTATTCTGGTGACTTTTATCAATTTAACAAATGTGTGTATTTACTATAGTTTAGCGTCAGTTCGCGTTTCTTTGGTGTGAACATTTTTGGATGGTGGTCGAACAGCGCATTCAGCACTGAAATTGCATTTTAATGCAAATCACTGAGACACTAACATGAAATATCAAAAAAAATCGGAATGGGTGCAGTACTTCAATCATGCCAACTCATAATATGAGGCGAATGTACTATGGCGTACAAAAAAGCATTGTAAGCTGTATACTATCCACTAAAAGATTTGAGAGGAAATGACTTTGGTGGCGCACTTATTTTATTGTCTGGTGATTTTCTACAAACCCTACCAGTTATACCACGTTCAACTTATTAAATACATGTCTCAAATCATCAGTTTTATGGCGACCCGTACAGAAATTAGCTTTCAAGGCCAGCATGCGTGTAGAACTACAATATGACACATCCGCTGAACGTTTCGCAAAAAAATTGTCGAATATTGGGAATGGAAAATTGGAAATAGATGAATCCACACAAAGTATTACATTGTCAACAAACTTCTGTAAAATTACAAAAACAATAAGAGAATTGATTCAAAAAGTTTTCCCAAAAATATCGCAATAAATTCTTCTGAATTCTTAAACTCACTTGATTTGCCAGCCATGCCGTCACACGTTTTTACATTGAAAATTGGCGTACCTATCATTCTTCTCCGAAATATAAATCCACCACTTTGCAACGGTACCAGACATTCATTGAAAAATATAATGCACAATATCATTGAAGCTAAACAAATTAAAGGGAAAATATAAGGGGCACAATGTACTGTTGCCAAGCATCTCAATGATTCCAACAAATATGCCATTCGAATTAAAATGTTTGCAGTTTCCGGTGCGACTCGCATTTGCAATAACCATCAACAAAGCACAAGGACAATCGCTACAAGGGTGAGGACTAAATTTAGAAAATCTATGCTTCTCACATGGACAGCTGTATGTGGCCTGCTCACCCGTTGGAAAACCTTCAGATCTATTCGTATACGCACCAGACGGAAAAAAAGATATCTAAAAGCACTTCAATAAACAGAATTAAAATACAATCACTTTCTTTCTTCGAATGGCATTGCAACGCTTGCCGGGTACCGGCTAGTATATTATATATATGTCCAATTCGATTTGTTAAATGTCCAATTTAGTTTTTAAAATGTCTAATTTGCAGTTTAAAAACTATTCGCACGCGCGGTATACCTTAACACAAGGGTGCCCAACCTTTTTTGCTCTGGGATCGACTTTTCAATCTGAAGTTTTCTCGCGATCGACTTCTAACATGATTCTTATAAGAAAATTTATATTACTTTAAAATATTTCATACTATCTTTGAAATGTTTTATTGGGATTGTCTCGAAACGGTAGATTCTGCGCTCATAATGACATGACTTTAAGCTTTCGGATGAAAAATAAAAAAGTTAAAAATCCTAAAATGTATGGAAATTTTAAAAATAGAAAAGCTATACCTGTAACTTGCGTGGCCAAATGGTGGATTTTGAATTTTTGCAGTGTTTCAATATTTTTTTAACTTGGACCTCGTTTTTCAAAAAATAAAATAAAAAATCTAACAAAAATGGATTCTGGATTCTGCGAAGTCTGCCAAAGAATTTGTAAAGAAAGCGCAAATAGTTTTTGAATTTTTTTACGACTCAAATTTGGGATCCAATATTTACTTCGAGGGCCAAAATTTATGTGATAGTCATTTTTAATATTGTTGATTTTCTTTGTCGATTCTTTCTGACTTTAATTTAGAATTGGTGGATTTTCAATAAACAATATATTACTTAAATTTGAATCGTTCAAATTAAATATTGAAATTCCACCAAGCACCTTCAGTCGCATTCTTAAATTAAAATATATTTTTTGTTACGTTCATTACTTGATTTTCTACAATATTTACCAACGTATGTTCACACATCGAATGAGTAAAGTATATTAAGGTCCATGTCGTGAGTCGAGTGAGCGGTGTTCTCGGGGCAGGGGTAAGCCAGACCGCTTGCGCGGTTTCCGCAGACACCTCCCAGTTCGTGTTTCACTATTCATCTAACTCTAGAATGGTTTCCTTTGACAATTGTGTGGCTTTTAATATACCACACCCTTCTGCTAGATTCAAGTGATTATTGGCTTCACTTGTGTTTCTGTCATGCTGCATTGCAGCGATAGAAAATTGTTTTTTTAATGTTTTTGCTCCCCTGCATGTTTTTCACCATACAGTGAGCAATCTTATGATACAAAACTATTTATGTCACTTTTTTTGTTGTAACTTTTCTCTTAAATATACGTAGTGAGGACTAAAATTTTGATCATGTTATTTTTAGTAGAGAAAATTTAAAAAAAGAAACTAATTAAACGGTAACTGTATCAACAACAACAAATCCAATGAGTTAATCAAATTTATAGCCATCATTGTCGAATAATGTTTGTATTTAGTTTGTATTACGATATGTCGGGTACCTTGGCTAACGCTAACGGTTTATTTTGAACCGCACATTTTACAAGTGGTCGTTCCGTCCAATTGAAATGCTTATTTTGAACCGCGTAGTTTTTTATGATAATTTTTGTCAATTTTCTGATATCGTCGTCGATATAAAATTTGATAATTCTTGGCTTTGAGCCAAAATATATTATCTCCATAAATCATAATATTGATAAAACTGAATTTGAAAGTTTGCACTGTTTCCAAAAATTTTCAACCTAATCCCAATCAAATACATTCATTTGGACTCTTGAAAGCTATGATTATAGGGCTGCAACATTTGTAGCGACGTCACCCTTCACTGTCTTATTGATTTTTCGTTTTATATGTGACACGGTTTCTCAAAATTGTAAGCTTCGACACCCCTACATTTCTATATCAGCGGTCGGCAAACTTTTTGGCTCACGGGCCACTTAATTCACAATATTAATCCACTAGCTGGAGTTTTGTGTTAGATATTATATATTGAAATAAAAGTGATCAAATGCGTCTAAAATGCACCTAGTTCATAAAATAAAACTTGTAATCATTACTTTATTCATTTTTAATGTGATAGATATTCCAGAATATTTGATTTGTTTCGTTCAAATTATGTATCGTTTAAAAATAATTTTAACTATTCAAATTTAATATTGAAATTCTATCAAGCACCTTCAGTCGAAATCTTAAATTATACAGAATATTTGAAATAATAAAATTTATATTTGGCTCTCATCATTATGTAACTGCAAGACGGAGAACTGAATTTATTTCAAGCCGAGATCGATACCGTGTTTTTATTGCTGTCTCAGGTGAAAAAACCTTAAATATGTTGCGGAGAATTGAATAAGAATTTTTATCAAAAGGATTAGAAAATTAAAATAATCACACTTTGCCGATGGCTAGTCTATACGGTTAATGCTACTTTCACGTCGTGGTTTCTCAACATTTTGGTTCTCCTGCTGTCTCAAAGGTTTCCTTTCATATTATTTTTTTATGTATACTAAAACTACAAATAAAAATAAAATAAAATTCCCTAACTACGTTAAAATGTGCTTCCATTTTTGCGGTATGCGAACATTGTCAACTGACACTCTCGACGAGTAAAACCGGTCTTAGGCTAAAGTAAATTACATATGTAGATTAGTACAAAAGTGTTTTATTTTTCCATATCCATTTTTCCATTCCAATTTCGATGCAAATGTTTTGAAAAAAATATGGAATACAATTTTTTTTCTCACTATTTTTTTATGAAACTTATCAATAATATAATTTACATCGGCTGTTATAACTCTTCGATACCTTTTCATGAACTTATGTATGCATTTATGAGTAAAATTCTGTTGGTTTTGATGAAAAAATAGTTCTCTATTGGCAAACATTTAAAAAATCGTTAGATATAATTGAACTAAAATTTGAATAGACGCATTTTTAACTCTAGGGAACACACAAACATAAATTTCAAAACTTCTCACTAAAAAAACTCATAGCATCCACTTGTTACGGACGAAATTGAATTTAATATTTTTCACTTTGAAATTTTTAATCGAAACTATTTATTCAAAGTGTCATAATTTGTTTTACGTTTGATATATTTGTTGTCGACTTATTTATTTTTCATTCAGTGTATTTGTTTTTAGTGAAAATGATCAAAATAAGTTTCTATGATGATAAAAAAAAGTGCATTTAAATACCAGCCTTTAAAAAATCGAAGTCCTGTTTGTTGGCCATTCCGAAACCAAATAGAAAGTAGGGAGGAATTATCCTTAAGACAATAAAACGATCGAAAGCAAATAGTGCATCAGATTTTACGTAAATTTTGATTATCAACATTTTTTTTTCGTAAGAAAACATGATAGGTCGCGTGATCATGGTCATTTAAAATACGTCGTCAGATGTTACTGTTATCTATTATATAATTTGTAGATGGCAGTTCCCGGTTAATTTTGCCTATGGAATGACAATAAATAATATAGTATATCAATAAGCTTCAGGGTCAAACGCTTAACAGAGACCGTCTTCTTCTTCCACAAACGGTGTTCACTCATGGTCGAATGTATGTAGCTTGCTCGAGTGTGAGGTTTCTGAGTTGTCTTAAAATATATATATATAATTTGGGGTGATGAGTGATGACCCAGAATATAGTTTTTAAGGAAATCTTAAAAGAATTGTGGTTCACATTACTAGATTTAGGTAAAAGTTATTTTCATTTAAATATTTTCAATTGTCATTGTTGATTCTTTCTGAAAATTAATTGGAACGGACAGATTTTGAAAAAATAAAATTATATATAAATCTGAAATATGTTTTTTTTTATTAACCTTTGCCACATCATATATTATATTCCTAAAACATTTTCCATTTGAAGCATTAATTGAGTTTTTAACTTCTGATTTGCATTTGTTTGTCTACGTCAGTAAATTTCAAGTAAGTTTCAAACATGAACCCATATACATAGCTTGGAAAAATGGCTCTGTAAACTTTAAGTTTCACAACAACAAACTTATTAAGGCTATTGTCGCTATTTTCATAAATATAATCAATCAATTATCATATACAGCGTTCAAACCAACAGGGTTTTGATAAAATGTACGAAGATATTCGTTTAAATCAAAATTAAAATAACGTTGACGTTTAATAATTCAATGATTTAATTTTGTAACGCCCTCTCTGGTGGATATATTAGCAACACTTTTCTATAAAATGTCTGGCTACGATCACACTTTAATGAGCACACTTTAATGCAACTCGCGAGTGAGTGGAGAATGGAGACGGCCGCTACCTGTTCGCGAAAGCGCGGCATCCGTTCCGACGGGACCGCGCCATGCGCGTAGAGATCGCTTGTTGCTACGCCCGCCCTACGGCGTAGCCTTCCCGCCCGATTCACTCGGCGGAGTAGTCGCGTCCGAAGCACTCCTATTTGAAAAACCTTCGCGAACGAAATGATCGAGCGATCGATGAGGTCGTAGACCGTGCCGCGGTCGGACGCACTCAGATCACGGTCACAACAATTTCTCTGAGATGATTCCGATGATAAAAAAACAATTGTAAAATAAATAATAATTTCTTCTCGAGCGAAAACGAGCTTAATTTTCGACAATATATAACTTTCAAAACTTTTTTCTTGTTTTGTTTGGAATAAGTTTTTATTCAACTTCAAATGTGAATTCTGTGACACTCGATTAATATTTTTTTATTGTTCCACACATTCTCATTCATTTGGTGAATAGAAAATTTTAGAAATAATAATTTTACGTTTCAAAAGACAATTGCTTACAACCTCGCATAATTTATTTATTAATATATAAAAAAAACTTTAAAGTGTCAGTTAACCGAAGTCATGTCATGAAAATGGTGAGTTTTATTTTATTAAATTCAAAAATACTGATCTGTAAAAAATCGTATGTGTTCTAAAAACCTTGCCAAATGTTACTTTTTGATTGTGAACATTTTATTCTAAAAAAGTGAAAGGGAATCCCATTCATAGGCTGTATAATTTATGTTCACTTCTTCATTTCAAATGGCGTTCGTTGAGTGGTAGCAAATTCAATGTACGAAGTTTTTATTACTAGAATTAATTAAATGATAGTTAGTTTTTATTTTATTTTCATCATATTTTCTAAGCGTTTTATCGTCATTGCAAGCCTACACATTGAAAACCCTAACAAATTTCTCAAAATAATTTTCTTTTGATTTAATGATTTCAATAGCGTGTAAATTTTAGTTTGTACATATTTAAGAAATATTTGAGCTTTCTGGTCAATCTTTTGATAACTATTATATAAACAATGGCTGCCTGCGCTGTCAAGTGGTCAAAGACGTTGGCTTCGGTTACGGAGGTCACGGGTTTAAATCCCAGTGCGGACTGTTTTTATAAATTGATTTATGGATTTCTGTTGAAAGGCATGAATATTTACTATGTCTTCCTTTCATCATGTCTTTAAAACGGATGAAGCGAGAGCGATTAGCTAACTACTATTTCTGTTCTCGTCCTATCCTTCTTTCTTAAATATATTTGAAAAAAGAGAGATTGAGCAACTAAGTAGCAGTTCTCGTAGAAACACTTTTTTTGAGATCTCCTTTTCAGTCTAAATGTTCCACATTGGGAGGGGATATGGTTTAAAAAATACATGTACGCAGATGTCAGAGATTGCATTCCGTTTACAGATATATAACTAATGTTGGTAAATTGTTATTTGACCAGTTTTTTTCCAGTAAAACTTGTTTCATATGAGTGGAATATCAACGTTAAGATTTTGAATTTAAATTAATAATCCATATTTTTTTTTTGCAAAGCTTCAATCTTATTTCAAAAGTATTATCAACGCGTATTGTTTTATCTGTATGTAGACCCTTAATTATATTAAAGCGTCTCATAAACATATAATCTGACAAACGTATCAAATACTAATTTGAATTGTTTGAATTTTGTACTTTTCCATGAGTTTTGTCGCTAACGACCCTTGAAAATTGCACACATTCAATTTTCGCTAATTTACATTTTAATAGCCTTTCAACTTAGTGATCTACTTATATTTTTGTATATAAACGATACAAACTGTTTACTACGCGTCAGTACAAGTACATCCGTGCACTTGAAATGTCTGAAGATGCCGAAAGGCGAAACCCGGGTCGTTAGCGACAAAACTCATGAAAAAGTACAAACCTCAAACAATTCAAATTTGATATTGAAATTCCATCAAGCATCCTCAGTCGAAATACTTAATTGTATCAAATACTTTTGAAAATTATAAAACGAAATCTGGGATCTTTTTTATAGTTAAAGAAATTTATTTGAAATCTGAACCGAACGTTTTTGTTAAGCGTGATGAGTTTGGCACCACTTAACGAATTCTTCGATTCACTATTGTTTGAAAGCGTCTCGTTTCTTATGTTCCTTCAAACAGGGCATCTGAATTGTACAAAGGTCTGATTTGTGCGCGAAACATCCCAAAAAAAATTGTGCTTAAGTAGGAAGATCATTTTTGATTAATATTAATGTACAATACTTTTGGCGGTAGTTGTACGATGATGCATTTTGAAGACAATATATTTCAAGAAGACCATAAGTAAATTTCATTTAATCAATGTATATGTGTGTAATCTTGATTGAGAAATCTGTTTATAAGTCATTAAAATCAATGAGAAATTTTAATTCATAGCAGGGTCACTTGTTTTTCCATTATTTTCAACTGACAAAATTATAGTATCAGTTTAAAAAAATTCTGGATCGAAGCCAGTCCTTTTAATAATAAATATTTTATGATACTTAAAATATATATTATTTAATTGTTTGCATATTTCATAGCACTCTTATTCGACATGATTAATTTATTATATATGAAGTAAATGTATTGTTAGGGAAACGACAATCCACTTAAGTATATTTTCAACGTTGGCGATATCCACTATATTACGTTATTCGTGTGGAACTGAATAATTGACCGAGTGCTTTTTCTATTATTCTTCATTTGAGCATAATGATACTCTCACACACTGAACAAAAAATATTGACCGACACAATGTTCTGGTAATCGAATATCCAAAGATCTTCCTTTTTCACTGACTGTTTTTTTACGTTAAAGACTTGTTAGTTCTGCATTTTGAATAAAGTATTTGTTATTCCAAAGTGAATCTCTAAATGGAACAATGTTTTGAAATCTAACAATTTTATATGTATAAAATTATTGAAAACCCACGAGCCAATTTACATATAATAAACATATACATCTCTAATAATATTTTTTAATGTATTAAAATACTGCTATGATTATGTAAAACTTAAAACGTCCATTAGAAAAGAACAAAACCAGTGCATAGTTTATGTTTAGTTTATTCGTAGACCTAGCGATTTTACGTCTGATAATGCTTCTTAAGCAGGCGAAACAAGTGTCACGTTTTTAACAAAGCAAGTGTAATAACAAAGTTATCAAATCAAATTTTATAGTAAAAATGAACTTCCACAAAGTCAGCACCGACTCCATCAAAAATATGTAAAACGTCAATTCAGTTTATTGTTTATTTTTATAAAACAATTTGTAAATACATTGAAAAGATTTTTTTTACTTATAACCACGTTGCTCATGTGTATTGGACACTTCGAAGTTCACTTTAAGTATTTAAAAAAGGGTGATTAAGCCATATCGCAAATCCCTACTCACAAATTATACACATATCGTGAATAGATATTCACAAACGTGTAAGTACATATTATGTCATCCTCAGGAAATGTTCCAGTCGTTAGCTCTTGCGCTTGCACATATGTATGTATGTACGTATGCCTGCTGATAATTCGCGCGTGTGTTAGTATATTTTTATGTATAAATATTCCAAGGTACTGTTGAAATGGTAAATTTGGAAAATAAGTATAAAATGACTTTTATTTCCGACCTTTTACGCGTTCGCATTTAGCTAACTTTAAAATGCCTGCTGATCCTGTGTTGATTTAGGGTTTCGCTGAATTTTTCCGGATTATAGTAATTCTCATACAGACTACTGTCGGTAACGTAAAAATTCCTAATGTGAAGCATATGGCCTTCTAATGGAGCTATCTCAACATAACTTTTTCTTCAACAATTGTTCGTTACTGAGTCGTTAAACCTCGTTTTTTAATAGCAGAAAGTTTTTTAAAGAGAATAGCAGGGATAGAACGATAAGGCTAGGACAGGACTAGTGGTTAGCTAATCGATCTCGCTACATCCAATTATTGAAGTTTCGGAAGGGTGGGAGGGATTCTGTTTATTGAAACTAATTCACTAAGCTTGGCCGACCTTAGTCGCCGTCTCGGATAAGAGGATAACATAAAAGACTTTAAGATTGATAAAATGTTATCAATATTGTTCAGAATTCAGAATTCAATTATCTGAAATTTTCAACCCAAACAAGCTGTCAATATATCTTAATATACTCACATAAAAAGATAAACGTATGCGTTATATATACTTATTTTTGATGTTTCTTTGAAATAAACCTTTTTTCCCCAAGCCAAAGATCACATTTGACCAATGGTGCTGCTAGGGTACATTTATATGTTACAACAACAATTAAGTATATTTCGTATAGCAATTAAGTCATCTGTACGGTTGACCTCAGTACCTTAAAATTGTATTAATAGATATATGTATATAATATATAGGCTGGTGACGGGCAGGTCAGGTTGTAACTGTGAGGTATCGGTGAAATAACAAGGCATCAATTTGTAAAACTAAAAATATTCTCACACTTTCCACAATATTAATCTTTCTTTTATTTTCATAATTTCAATTGAAATCGATTATAACGCTAAAAACTTTGAATACTGCCTTGAAGATGTTCAATTTCGTTTGATTGAGATGGTGTCTATCGATACGATTAGAGAGTCATTCTGTTACTCGTCAGAGATTTCTCTTTTTGAGACGCCGAAAGTCGAAGCGTCGCTTCATCGGCCGACTAGCCCGTCCGTCGCAGGCAGGCAGGTATTGGTATTGCGTTGTGGCCACTTCAAAGCTACAAGTTTAATGCTAAAACGCAATGACCTACATCTATGTTCCGATGATTACTCGCCGCAGCGCGGCGAAGGTGGAAATGGAAAATTTAGCGCGCGCATTTGTTGCTGCTATTGTAGTAGAAAACGTGTGCTCGAATAAACCGATAGTCAATATGGCCTATTTTTCCCCTCGGCTTTATCGAGCATGCATATGAATAATGAACAGGCATATAATTTGCCATTGCCTCTATTATTCGAGTTCGTTTGTGACGCTCGTGAGCGATTCACTGCATGTTTTATAATGCCTTTATTATCGTTTCTCGTAAGACAACAAATTATTGACGCTAGTTGATAATTTTAAAATTGAAAAATTTCAACCGATTCGACAGAATTTCTTGATACTTTTAACTATTTAATAAACACACGCCATTTTGTATTGTGTTTCGATAAAACAAAGCACTTTTTGGCTAATTTAATTTCTTGATATAAACATTTGTCTAAGGAAGGAAGCATAATAATGTTAACTATTTCACGTTACGATATACACTAACTTGTCGATAGTTTGAGAATACACAATGACGACGAGTGGCGAACAAAATCGCAAGTGTTGTTTTTTTTATTTTCCAAAACGATACAACGCTCAATTGTTTAACGAACTTACGGTAATTAATTGAAAAGTCATCAGGAAAATCGTAGAGTAGAGCGTCTGCGATTGGTTATTTCCGTCGCGGTTCCGTCAGAGGCGCCCGCGGCATCCGTTTCCGTTCGGTGACAGCCTTAGAGCATCGCGCTGGCGGTAAAAGTATGAATCAGGAAATAATGCGCCATCACAAGTTTTTTGCTGAAAAATAACTGAACGCTCACAAAACAATTATATCATTTTGATATTAGAGAATCAGATCACGTGTCTGCAGAAATAATGGTTTTTCAGAAGAAGCACGTTTATCCGAGAATTTAGTTTAGTTGGCACAAAAACAAAAAGGTGGCTAAATCACCATACCGACCACGTGTGGTATGAATGTATGTACGTATGTATTTATTTAAGAATGCTTGTATTTATTTTTGAACGTATGTTTAAATAAACATACATTCAAAGATAAACTTACCGGGAAAATTAAAATTTAGAAAGCCAACTTTTTGTCCAGAACCTTTCTTCTGCAGTATAATATGATAGCGATGCGCATGCATAACCCGCTATCGTTAGAGCTCTCTTCTGTCTCAGTTGGAGTTTTATATTTTCTTTCTTTTCAACTTTCACTGACGTCTGCGAGCCGAGTGTGTGGATTTATTTTTCAGTCCTCTTATAGTCTGCAGAAAAATGAAAACCATTTTATCTGTTGGAAAAAAACTTTTCTAATGAGGCATTCATGGTCGATGATGAGTTTTTCGTCGAATCATTACGACCTTTTTGTTGATCCAGTGCGCACTAAGACACTTGTTAAGTGATAATAAAATATTGAAAATAAATTTGTTTTCTATTAACTTATCTTTTATGATCCATAATAATTAGTTAAATGATATATACTTGGTCTGTTTTAGAAATTAAAAAAAAAAGAAATCTTACCGGTGCCTACAAACAGGTACCGCAGACTACAGCATAATGCGGAAACATTAATAATATACGATACATGGATTATTTAAATTTCAAAAAATATTTCTCAACAAAATATGGAAAAAGTTTCGCGATAGATGGCGTGATTCGCGATGTTTTCAAATTAAAACAGACACTAAATCGCCAAGCAGTCAAAAGATGGGCCAATTTAAGGTCACGAGTGTTTTGAGATTGACGATGATGAGATTATTGTTAAATATGTTTTATCTTTTTCCTTCGCGTTTATTGTATTTCATTCACTTATTATTGTATATTTTTAAATATCCACTTCTTAATGTCTGTAACGGGTCAAGCTATATCAGGCCTGTTAATGGGTTATAAAAGGCAAATCACAAAAAGAGCGGCTTTGCACAATGTTACGTAAATGCGTAAGGTTGCTTGGGTATTTTAACGGGTAAATTCCAAATATTTATTTTCAAAAACTTTTACAGAAATAACCATACCAAAACAAACTTATATCTATGTATTTATTTCACCATGTCCACTCTCAGTGTTAAGCATATAGACAACTAAACGAGAACATCTCAACATATGTTTCTCTACATGAATTTAATTTCAAGAACAATTTACTTTTAAATTAAGTGATTTGAACGAATAAAACACTCATTTGTAATATACTTGGGCCTCGTATAACACGGTTGTATAAATTGTGGCATCTTTTTCATACAACACGCTTTATATAACACGCTTTTCATTTAAAAACAAATAAAAAATTAAATAATTAACATGTTTGATTTGTACGTCCGTGTAATGTTTTCTGGCTCATTGTTTGTATGTATGCAAATATTCCAAATTATTAATTTCGTATATGTACATGATAAGCCTCAGTAGTCCTGAGGCATGGCGTACATTCCCTAGTATATTCCACTTGCCTTGCCAAATCCTCGGTTATTTGAAAAATATTTAAAATGATGTACTCGAAATCAAATTATAAATTATACATGTAGTTAAATACTACTTAGTAACATTATTAATTGTTACTTATTCAGAAAAATAACGTCATCATATGGGAGATATTTAAAAAAACGTACCGTGCAATAAATAACAATTATTTAACCAGTTTTACCCTAAAATTTTCTCGTGTGCCCATTTTTTTTAAAGAAATATATGTACGTACATAACATAGTGCTAATTTTTTAAATTCAAATGAAGCAGTAATTAGGACGATACAAAAAAATTAAAACAAGATCAGTGTGACAAATATTGCGCGCATACGCTCAGTAATAATAGAAAAAATGGAAAGAGCTCTTAAGAATTGAGCAATCGTCATCGGAAGTCAAAACTCATCACACAATTTTTCTGCTAGTAGAGGATGGTTTGAAAATTTTAAGAAGCGATTCTCACTACATAATATAAAAACTCGAGGAGAAATTGCGTCAGCTGATAATTATCTTAATAATCTGCTTAAAAATTATTTCAGAATTTGCAGATATTATAAAAAATAAGGGCTATACACCAGACCCGGTATTGTATTGGAAAAAGATGCCCAACGAACCTACATATATACAAACGGAAAACACGCGAAGGGATTTAAGGTAGCAAAAGAAAGAATATCTTTACTATTATGTTCTAATTCTTCCGGAGATTTCATAATGAAGCCATTATTTATTGATCGATCTTTAAGCCCCCGAGCACTGAAAGGTTATGATAAAACAAATTTACCTGTTTATTGGAGAGCCAATAAAAATGCTTGCACAACAAATATTCAACATTACCGAGTAAAACATGTAGAATTCTAAGTGATAGCGATGATAAATGAATGCTATATTATGTTATTAATTTTTTTTTTCAATGGATATTTAAATGTATATTTGTTTATTTAAAATAATAAAGTACATATTTATATGAACCATATTCGATATTTTTTTTTGGAACGCAATCCCCTATTTTGTATGAACATCAAACCTTGTATAAGACGGATTTGTATTACACGACGTTTTTGCGGAACCATATAACCGTGTTATACGAAGCCCAAGTGTACTTCCACTTTTATTTTATATGAGCAGGACCGTTTTCGCTCAGATGAGTTCTTCATTAAAGAAACCGGTCCTGATCATATACAATAAAAGTGGAAATAGTACAAATGAGATTTTATTCTTTGAATATATTGCGTTTCCACTAAATATTGACAGTGATATTTATCACCGTTATAAAATATTATTAGTTTACACTTTAAAACGGTTTGGCCATTTTTTATTTGCGGGCTACGACATATTGCTGTTTGTCAAGCAATATGACGTTAAAATGAAGACTAATGTGCGTGATTTTTTATTTAGCTGCGTATTTTCGCTTTTTAATATTTCGTTATACTCGGTATATGGTAGTTTGCCTTGACTGCATTACATTTCGTTCAACTTAATTACAGTAAAGTTTACATTTAAAAAGTCGATGACATACATATAGTAAAAACTCACTGCTGTTTTATTATACCGGATGTTTGTTTTATGATCATTCAATTGCGACTGGCGAAAAATGATCTATGTTTAATCGAAGGAAGTCGAAAACGTTACCAATTGTTTTTATGTTCAATGTTTGATCAAACGATAGGGTGTTTATCAAAAATATCGTATAACATCCATCACGACGTCGGGTTGTTTGTTTTATTGAAACTGTTTATCTTTGTAGGTTTTCTCAAAACGTCCGAGGGTTAGCTGACTAGGAGGGACGGAGAGGAAAGCGGGAAAGCTTTATGTTTGCGCAACGATTTCCACGCCGTCACTGCGAAATATAACGCTCTCGCAATGAGGTACGACTGAAATCCATATTAATATACTCGATCGAATGAAACCCTGGTTAGTATATTTATCAGTTAGAATGCAAATTCCGTCATCCCTTAGTAATCTCTCGTTTATGATATTTGTACCCAGGGCCGGCTCGAGCATTTTTGCACCTGTGTGCGAAGCGCTTTCGGCGCCTCTCAAAACTAGTGCTTAACGAGTGGATATTGCAAAAATCTAAGTGCAGCGCATGTGCGCCTGTGTACGCCGCACGATTGCGTGTGTGCCCCGAACACTTTGCGCACGCCACCAGCCGGTCCTGAATCTAACCACCGCTTATTGATTGCATATACTTCTTTCTACGAAGACATCGGATAATTTGAGATGCAAATCTAAATGATAACAGATAACGAGTGTCTGCAACTCATGTCAAGCCTACCTTGCGTGCCAAAAGCGACGCAAACTTACAACAACGGGCAAAGCTATTTATATAACTGGTGCTAAGCACAGATTTAAACAACAATCAATGCGAAATAATGATTGTTTTAAGCTACAACTTTCTCTTAAAGTGGTTATAGTTTTTCATATATTTGTTAGTTAAGATTAATTAATTACTAGGCCTAGTTAAGATTAACTAATGTATTGACAAAAATATAGTTCACATCTCAAGGACGCTACTGGCGCCTATCCGACCTACGCAGTAGTCGGCTACTCATACAGATAAGGAATACCTTAATCGACTGAAGTTTAAAAAAATGTTTTTTATTCATTAGATATATATTTTAAGAGTAAATACATGCTTGCAAATAAATCATTCACCAATTTTTCTCATCAACTGATATTACTCTCAGAGAAAATGAAACTATTCCCGCATCCTCGAGACGATATAGTGTCGAATATGACTGCGCATAATGAATACAACAATATTCATATGTGTGGAATGGATCGAAAATATATGTAAGAGAAGCACAAAGAGGTACAAAGGGTACCGTGTGACGTATAAAGCTTACTGCCGTTTGATTTCTCAAGTCATTATTGGTTAGATTTTTTACATTCGCATTAGGATCGACTCGAAGTGTGCTATGTAGAAAGGAATGACCATCTGAGAAAGGCAACCGGAGACAAAAAAAACACTCCGCTTCGCTGATGGATTTCAGATACCGAAAGAATTCGAATTAGCTGTGAGGGTTTTTTTCAGCTCATTTTTATGTACAGGAATAACACACTACGCTCCTCAGGCCTTCGACCAACATATTAGACGATGTGACAGCACGGCAGAATTGTAAAGATGATTCTTATAGTATATTTTAATCAATTTAAATGTCTACATTTTTATTCCGATATACGAGTGTCTTTATGCTCCTATTTTATAATCGCTGTACATCTGCTCGTACTTCCAACGCTTAAAAACTACGCCAGCTTATCAGAATTGTTGTTATACATATTTCTACTACTTGCGTTTTCAGTTAGTATTAATTTATTTTATTACTGTTACTTTTAAAGTGTTTACCGTCAATACTTGGTGGAAAGGCATTATAATAAAAATAATAAAAGATCTTTAGTACTTTTTCCACATACAATTTATTAGATCAGGACCGGTTTCGCTCATCGCGGGCATTATCATCTGATAAGAAAAATATATAAACAGTGATATTTATACAAATTTAAATTGAAATAAAAAGGTGTAAGCAACTATTAACAATTTAAAAGATTAGCAAATTACATTATAATTACACAAAATTAAAATGCTTAACAACCATATCAATTAAAAAATCATCATCAAAGAATAATAAATCTAAATGGCAAACGATATCAATTATAAACACAATTAAAATTTGGGAAATTTTTACACAAAGTGAAACACTACATTACTAAAGTAAATATCCTAATGATGATTTGGTGTTTTTCCCGCTTCCAAGCAATGATGTACTTCAACAAAATCAGCAGTAATGAATATTCTGAAAAAGACATTTTTAAAAACCATATTAATTCTTACAAAAGGAATAAATTTAAAAAAAAACATATAAATAATATAGAAGAACAGTTAACATAGGTTAGAATTAGATTAAGTTAAAAGAATTATAAAAAATGACATTAAAAAGGTTTTTGTTGAATTTCCTTGAAATCTTTTTTGAAACTCTACCCAAGTAGCTTAATTTCACCCACTGTTTCTCAAAAGCAGGCTCCTTAATCACCAAACTAGAGCTTACATTTAGCAAAGCTAGTAAGTACTAAGATGTCATCTACGTATCTATACCAGTAAATGACATTTTTAAAGAGATCAAAATTACTGATTTTAGATTCTAAAAAATCCATGAAAAAATCAGCTAAAATAGGAGACAAAGGGCTACCCATTGCCAACCCATTCAACTGTTGGTAAATTTTATCATTGAATTTAAAGAATTTTTGGTCAATACAACAATTGACAATAGATTTAATATCATTAACTAACAAGGGATTAAGACTTTTACTATCTATAAAGTCTAAAAAAGCTAACTTTAACTCAGGTATAGGGACACTCGTAAATAAACTTACAACATCAAAAGGAACAAGCTTAGAATTTAAAGGAACTGTGATATCTTTAATTTTATTTACTAACTCAATCAAATTTTTAATACTAAATTTAGGACTGAAATTTAATTTATATTTAAAAAGTAGGTTCGCATTTTTAGCTAATTTATAGGAAGGTGCTGAATTGAACGAAACTACTGGCCTTAAGGGAGTATTATTTTTGTGAATTTTAGGTAAACCATAAAGTCTAGGACGCTGGGGGTTCATAAGTTTGTACATTTTTTTTTTCATTCGTTCTGTCGGTAAACACGCATTGGCCTCATCGATTACAGTTTTAACCACCTCTGCACTTGATGCAGTGGGATCACGTTTTAAGATAACGAAAGAAGGGCCTGACAAAACATCATTCATTTTTGTTACATAATCACTTCTATTCATAATGACAGTCGTGTTACCTTTATCAGCTTTAGAAATTACTAAATTATTGATTCTTGATTTCGATTGAATTGATTTAAGTGCACGCATTTCAACTAAGTTATTATTTAAGTTAGAACAAGTTTCCTTCTTCAGAATAGTTGAGCATAAATATTTGGCCGCCATATCTGACCTAATGGCAATATCTACATCAATCGCAAGATTTTCTAAATTTTTCGTAGTTAATTTAATATAAGGACAATATTTTAAACCTTTATTTAATTAATTCATTTCGTTTGAATCAAAATTAATAGACGAAGTGTTCACAACACGTTTAGCAAAAGTAATTTTATCAACATCAACAACAGTTTTTTCAACACATTTAGAATTTTCAACATAAACTAACCGAGTTAATTTTTGTTTCTGATTCAAAAACTTTTTATGTACAAGGAAGTTAACATCATACCTAATATCACGGTCTAAGTAATCAAATTCTAAGGGATGTAGTTTACTGGTTAATAAAGAATGTATATGGAACAAGTAAACACTCACTGAATCTCTTACGTTGTACCATTTCTTCATTTCCAGTTTGATCCATGTTAACTGAGCCAACATAAGATTTAAAGCTCAGATTTAAAGAACATCTAGCCTGCTCCCGTAAAGGGAATGAATTATCTTCATTTGGGAACCATTTGTTCCTAAATAAGCATACATTTGATATCTCTAAAAACTTTAAAATCCTGCATGTCAACAATAAATCGTTAAAACTTGATAAACAAGAGATCTTAGAAATAAATAGACATAAATTTTTACCTAACCCTAATTTATTAAACGAACAAGTTGTATTTGCATCATCACCTTTGTTATATCCGTTTCATTAATCTAATTCTAGCCTATGTTAACTGCTCTTCTATATTATTTATATGTTTTTTAAAATTTATTCCTTTTGTAAGAATTGATATGGTTTTTAAAAATGTCTTTTTCAGAATATTCATTACTGCTGATTTTGTTGAAGTACATCATTGCTTGGAAGCGGGAAAAACACCAAATCATCATTAGGATATTTACTTTAGTAATGTAGTGTTTCACTTTGTGTAAAAATTTCCCAAATTTTAATTGTGTTTATAATTGATATCGTTTGCCACTTAGATTTATTATTCTTTGATGATGATTTTTTAATTGTTATGGTTGTTAAGCATTTTAATTTTGTGTAATTATAATGTAATTTGCTAATCCTTTAAATTGTTAATAGTTGCTTACACCTTTTTATTTCAATTTAAATTTGTATAAATATCACTGTTTATATATTTTTCTTATCAGTTGATAATGCTCGCGATGAGCGAAACTGGTCCTGATCTAATAAATTTTGTGTGGAAAAAGTACTAAAAATCTTTTTTTTTATTATTATTACTGTTATTTATGATATTTTTCATTTTTTAATTAAAAATACATACACAGATATTTTTTTGAAATCCTCCCGAGCCTCCGCGACCCCATAAACCTGCCATAAAACCGCTTACTCCGGAGTGAGAGAAGGTACTGCACTACAGGCAAAGCTGAGACTATTTTGAGGAATCTGCATATTTATAAACGTTATATATTATGTTTTATTTGAAACATCTGTTTATGTGATGAGACGTTGTGCGGAAGCGGAGTATTTGAAATACATTAGGTACAGGGACAAAGAAATCATCATGACAGTTTGTGAAAAAATACAAAGAGATTATAATTGAATCAAAAAGACCCACTACCTTTCGCATAACGATTTTCATAACATAAAACGGTGTTTCTTAACTCCATTGAAGTAATCGCTTCCTTTACCACAGTACAATATAATAATCCCTTCTCCGAATCAATTGGCAATTGATAAACACAATCGGGATTAAATCTGTTTGTTCCAGCTACACACACAGTCATCATAAAAAAAAAACTCCACAATTGTTCCCAGATATTTTTTCGTCAAATCGGTGTCACTGTGGTGATTCATGATGATAATCGCAATGACGGTGGAACATTCGTGTCGTATCTCTCTCGATCCGGTTACCTCTTAACCGTCACTGCTAAATATCTACGTGTCGACGGCTATAAAGATAAGCGCAGTTTGACAAATTAAGACATCGCCTCATACTTGAACTCTGAGCGGTTGATAATACATATCGAGAACTCGCCTAAATAAACGATCAAACCTTTATAAGCCTCGCGACATTGAATTCGTTCCCGCAAATTACTTGAGCTTTTAAAGCGCACATTTATTTATTCCATATCTTTCTTTTAGGCTAGGGATTGCAGTTTGATGCAGTTAGCATAAGATTTTATTCAAAATACAGAGCATTATTCTGTACGATCAGGGCAAAAGACTGGTTTTTTGACATATTTTAAATAAATGATTTAAATAATTACCTAAATTATTTTATGAATTTTAGCAGTTGTTTTCTACGTGGCTATAACGAGATTAGTATTTTCAAAATTACGATACCTGTTTGAAGTATTTCAAACAAATATTTACTTATAACTTCGTCAAGCGCAGAGTTTTACGACTTTTTGATAATCATAAATAAAAAAGACGAGAAACGAATTCACAGAAGCAGTACAACGCTTGTCAAAGAACACTTGAGGCACGTAAAATATTGAATGATTTAAAAATCAGATCTTTTGAGAGAGATGGACAAATTTCGACCATTGAACAAAAAATTTTGGATTCCGCCAGCGAACAAAAAAAGTGCGTCATCTTTTTTTGTAAAAAGAAGGTTTCACATTTTAAATTTTAGGAAAAACCGTAAATTTCTGGGTTTTTAAAATCTGCTAACGAGCTTAAAAAAAGGTGGTACACCTTCTTCTGTACATTATTTTAAAATCTTTCAATTGCTGTAATTTTTCCTAGTGATCGATCTCGGGATCCCGAAAACGCACATCACGAATTTATGGTAGCCTGGGATTTTAAAATTTGTGAATCCCGAAATCCCGGGATCACAAAAGGGTTCTATGTTGGATACCCTAGTTAATAGCATGCAATTTAATTTGACTGGGCTTAAAACTCTTTCGCTCTCGCGTTTTTCATTAACATGTGAACTCAATAGCAATTTTCTAAAAAATATGAAGACAATTCAACAACAGAAGTAATTAAAAATACAAACAGCTTGTGATAGAAGTCATAAGTTTAATTAAAAATTTACTGTCAATGAAACATTGTTTTAATATTTTCATTCCCTTTCCGAAAACTCATTCCGTTTTTGATTTCCACTGTTCAAAAAAGGGTGAACAAATTGTATAAATGATTTGATTGGAATGGTGACCAGTAATTACAAAAATTTAAATGAAATCAGCATTTTATAAATTTGTAAAATCGTCTTTAGACTAATTAAAACGGGGCTTTGAGATTAATTAGTGAAAAAAAACCACCCGGTATATACTGAAAATTATATTTTTGAGGAAATATGTTTGAACACTTTTTAATTTCTAATAAGAAATTGAAATTATTTCGCAGATATCTATAGATATTTAGAGAGGTCGATTCCTCGCTCTACAAAACTGCAGTGCTAAGGCATTAATTTACAACATATGACGATTTGACGATCGTTGTACAGGTTTTGAATATAGTGGTATACGAAGGCGATTTTATGTTTGGGCTATCGAAAAGTGAAGTGAGGCAACTAGTCCCATTTTTATTTGATGTTTTGGTGGATTGCATATTTTTATTTTACAGATATAACACTTTCTACGCGGATTTGGAACCGTTTTATCAAATAATGTGAAAATGAGTTATTTTTTATGCGCCACTTCCCGGAAGCAAAGGATTAGGTGTATTGCAATTCAAAAAACCATAAAAGCACTGTTACACTTTTATTGCCGATGATTTTGTCCATGTGGAATCGTCTGGGCGGTGTCGACGGGCACTGTTTCGCTAAAAATCAGTTATCAGTAACATCTTGGTTTTTCAATTCTTATTTTCTTTTGGACCATTAATTTTGCAAGCGTCAACAAACGTCGAAGACTCGCGCTGATCTTAACGACCCAAAGATTGAAGTCGGAGACGTTTTCCGCTCGGAGGGCCAATCTCAGCGCGGCGACGATTCGGTGGAATTAATTACGTCGTCCCTGACGCCGCGCCGCTCCGCTCCGCGCCTCTGATAAGCTTCGTTAACCTCGATCACTCATTCATTAACGGTGCGGTGCGGCGCTACCTGCCTTCCACCCTGTCCTCCGTCCTCCGTTCCGAGCCCCTAAAGGTATAACACACAATTAGCTATTTCAGCGGTCAGCGCGGAGATAGAAACCTTAACTCTCCCCCATCATTTTCTTATTTATTAGAATTTATGGGGATTCATCGTAAGCCAAATTTGAATATTAAAATCGGGTTTGTTTATCTCATAATAATCGTTTTTTTATTTTGTTTTCTCAAAATTCATATTCAAACCCCTTTATTAATCAAAATATAAGTATGTAAAAAAAGAATTTAAAGTATATTTTTTTAAATGCATTTCATATATTCAAATTTGATATTGAAATTTATCAAGCACTTGCAGTCGAAATCATTAATTATTTCAAAGATTTTTTGACTCGCTGAATTTAGATTTTTTCATAAGTTGCATTTTTGTATCTTGCAAAACCTTCAAATAATAACAAGATCCGATTTTTTTCTCCCTAGAGTTTCGAAATTATCGAAAGTTTGGAGTGCCAATAATTTCAAACAAAAAAAAACCATGATGCACAAATTATTAGCATCATCTCATTTCAAAAAAATCTTCGTTCATTTCATTGCTATCTCTTGAATCGAGTCCGAAAATCTTTTAATATGACACTTTTACGCAATGACTGGGTAGCTGATTATTAAAATAATACAAAAAATTCGTGGTGTAACAGCATTTTTCAATCGACTTATTGATTTCTGTTCGAAGGTACCTGTGATGTCTATTCCCTCCCACTCATCAAATCCAAAAATGACGAGCCGTAGCGAGAGCGATTAGCTTGTTGCAAGTTTCATCCTAGTCTTATCTTTCCTATATCTAATATCTTGAGCAACAAACAGTTCTCTTAGAAGAATCTTCTTTTGAGATACCTTTATTAGAAAGTCATTATACGATCAATATTTTAAGAAGAAGGTTTTTATTCGGATTAAAAAAAATACATTACATTATATAACGTTCGAAAAATTTTCATCGAATGACAATCAATGAAGGTTATATTAAAAGCCTTCCATGTGGCCAACTGGTCTATTGGCCGTTCGCTCTATTCGATCGACAAGCTCGAATCGCCAGACAGGAAAATTTCATAAATCGATTTTTTAATAGATTTAAGGTTTTTTTCTCCAACGCATACGATCCGAGAAACTGGTCGTAGTCACTTAAATTATATAGACACTATCCTGGCAAAAGGAATAAATATTAAGCGACCTGATAAAAACAGATTTTGTTGAAATGCACCATCAGAAGTGTACATGTTATGTATCATATAAAAATAGGTCCGAGATCATTTTCTAAGCGTTTGGCAATATTACTTATTGAAGTCAGTTATGTACTGCACCATCACGAAAGTTAAGCATCTCGCGATATTGTTACAAACTTAAGCGGGGCTTATGCTTGAATTTGATATTCATCAAACGTGTTATTAATGTAATTCCCGTGTAAGTTCGTTCAAACACATGTTTTAAGCCTATCATACAATATACCTACGTCCCACGGTAAATTGTTACACTCCGATACGTCGGTGGGCTTATTATTAGATACGAGTGTATTGTTTATCTGCGTAGAAAAATCGATTTCTTGTCAACGCAGAACCCTTTAATAATACAAAATTAGCATCGAATAATGTTCACTTCACTGAATCTGGTCGCCCGCGCGTCTCCCTTTCCTTTTCGGTCCTATATACAGAATCTACAGAATCTATAACTATGTAGGTCCATAAAATTTTTCAAAAATATTTATTATAACTGTGTTCTAAATGGACTTACATATACATATGTCACACAGTTTTTTATTACAGATTTAAAAGAAATCTTTGTTCGATCGTTTTTCTTTTTTTATCATACCTTTTTAATATGATAATTACTTTTTTATTTATTTAATCTTTATACTTTGTTTTGTATAATTTCAAAGATTGTATCTTTCGAATCATAGATATTGAGTACCCAACAGCAGCAATTACGAATATTCTATTGACAATAAATTAATTAATTGATTCATCGATAAATGGTAAATATAAAACATGGCGGTACAAAAATAACTTTCAACAATTATGAATTTGAATAGAGAGGGGCAGGGATTTTTAACTTTTTTTCGAAAAGAAGCCGTATTTTTTTATTTGATATATTTGAGAAGAAGCTACATAAGATATCTGACAGAACCATCGTGATGGTCTTACGAAACAAAAATAGAGTATGTCTTTCAAAAGACATAATTGGTCAATACCAATGAATATATTCCAAATCTTAATTACACTCACACCACAATTACACCACATGAAATATTTTAGTCTGACTTAATCTTGACCTGACTTATCCTTGCGACAATAATGTAAAAATGCGTTTGTGTTTCCAATATGTCGGGAGAAATGCGTTGCTGTATTAATTTCTTTACATTTAAATTATGATATACGTTTCACATTATTTCATTAACCATAATGAATACGGAAATTTGTTTCTTTTATAACAAATAGAACCGATCATAGTGAACAATTTTGCACAATTATAACTCAATAACGCAATTTCTGTCGTTGCGTTTTTTTTGTATACGCCACACCACACTTTAATATTTAAAAATAGGATGGACACATTTTGTTATCTATATATTAATAGCCGATAATGTCCGTATGTTTGTATGTTTGTATGTTTGTCTGAGTGAGTGAGTGTAAGATGTCCTCGATTTCCCCTCCCCCTGCCCCTCACCTTCCTCTTTCCCAGCCGCGCTGTCACTTTTTATTCATACTTAAGACATATTTTTCCAATATACACTGTTACTTATGATTTTCCTCGATTTCCTCTCCTCCTCCCCCTCCCCCTCACCAGCCACGATGTCGCCATTTTTTATTCCTACCTTTTCGATGACGTCATATATTATTATTTGATGAACCAAATTTGGTGTCATTAAAAATCTCTGAAAATCCCATACAAAAAATCACCACCGTCAACCGAAATTTGAACCGTCGACCTTCGTATTACCAGCCGAGCTCTCTATCAACTGAGCTAACTAGGTAGTTGTTCATAGTGATAAAAATTGACCATATAAATTAAACATTTGAAAACGGAACGATATTAAATTTGCGATTGAAAGTGATTCGGTTGTTTGTAGGTATTCAAAATTTTAGGCGTAGATTCGAATCTTGCCTTGAGCAATTTTTTTTTTATAACATTATTTTTTTTTGAAAACTTTCTTTTTAAAACACAGTACATATTGATCGTATGAAAATAAATGCTATCAAAATAACAGAATTCGATTGACTAGCGAACTAAGTTTTTCAAAAATTCTATTTGGAGAATAAGTCAACATTTTGATAATTTTTGATAAAATGTGAAACTAATTTATACTATTTTGCATGTGAAAATTGCGTTTTTTATTTTTTAGTTCACTCAAAAAATACTTGAATAAAATAGAGGCCTATTTCTGAATTAGTTTATTTTATTTTATTTATTATTTCTGAAATAGAAATTTCTGCGACTACGATTGTTAGAAAACTTAAACATTATTCGAAAAATTAAATAATCGAATTAAAATCCACACCTTCCAGTCTCCACTTTTTTATTCATACTAAATTTATATATTAAAAGTCGATAAAATAATCACTCGCTTTTCACTTTTCACAAATGTGTGCGTACTGATGATGTCCTCGAGACATCTTCTTCTTCTACGAAATGTATTTTGTTTGCGTACATTTTCAAATTAATAGATAATGAAATGAAATAAAATAAAATAAAATAAAATAAAATAAAATAAAATAAAATAAAATAAAATAAAATAAAATAAAATAAAATAAAATAAAATAAAATAAAATAAAATAAAATAAAATAAAATAAAATAAAATAAAATAAAATAAAATAAATTAAAATAAAATAAAATAAAATAAAATAGAATAGAATAGAATAGAAAAGAATAGAATAAAATAAAATAAAATAAAATAAAATAAAATAAAATAAAATAAAATAAAATAAATTAAAATAAAATAAAATAAATTAAATTAAATAAAATAAATTAAAATAAAATAAAACAAAACAAAATAAAATAAAATAAAATAAAATAAAATAAAATAAAATAAAATAAAATAAAATTAAATTAAATTAAATTAAATTAAATTAAATTAAATTAAATTAAATAAAATAAAATAAAATAAAATAAAATAAAATAAAATAAAATAAAATAAAATAAAATAAAATAAAATAAAATAAAATAAAATAAAATAAAATAAAATAAAATAAAATAAAATAAAATAAAATAAAATAAAATAAATCAAAATAAAATAAAATAAAATAAAGTAAAGTAAAGTAAAGTAAAGTAAAGTAAAGTAAAGTAAAGTAAAGTAAAGTAAAGTAAAGTAAAGTAAAGTAAAGTAAAGTAAAGTAAAGTAAAGTAAAGTTAAGTTAAGTTAAGTTAAGTAAAGTAAAGTAAAGTAAAGTAAAGTAAAGTAAAGTAAAGTAAAGTAAAGTAAAGTAAAGTAAAGTAAAGTAAAGTAAAATAAAATAAAATAAAATAAAATAAAATAAATTTAAATTAAATTAAACTAAATAAAATTAAACACAATGCAACAAAAATCTCACGTTGCTGGGCAACGGGCTTACTAGTCCTAACTTACTAGTCCTTACTAGTACTAACGGGCTAGTCTATATATTAATAGTCGATAAGGTCCGTCCGTTTGTTTGAGTGAGTGTATGAAGGATGTCCCTGATTTTCACTCCCCCTGTCCTTCCCCCTCCTCCTCCCCAGCCGCGCTGTCTCCATTTTTTTATTCATACTAAATACAATTTTTCCATACACTGTTATTTGACGAAACATATCAAATCGTTGAAAAATTGAATTCTCATACAAAAAAAGCACCAAGAGCTGGATTCGATACACGGTCTCCGGATTATGAGTTGAATTCTTTACCTCTAGGGTAACGTACAACTGCCAGATGCAATAAAATTACATTATATATATTGAATTGCGTTCGAATTTTGAAAGTTTTGTTTTTTATTTGAAGCAAAGCATATATGTTCTAATTTTCGCACGTAGGGTTAATTCCGCTCTACCCAAAAGGCAGAGCGCCAGATTCGTAAGCTGATGGTCAGTGGTTCGAGTCTAACCTTAAACGTTTTTTTTTTGGGTTTATAACATTTTTCGTATGAAAATAATAAAATCCGATTGATAAGCGTGATAAGTTTTTCAAAAAAATAAATACCTATATATTAATATTCGATAAAATAATCACAATTAAAAAATTTACAACGTCTATTTCTGCCACTACGAAAAATGGTTTTTAGCAAACTTAAAAGTTATTCCAAAATATAATAATTTACGAAATTTCTGCTATTACGAAAAATGGTTGTTAGCAAACTTAAACATTATTCCAAATATTGAATAATTTACGAAATTTCTGCTTCTACAAAAAATGGTTGTAAGCAAACTTAAACATAATTCCAAAACTTAAATAATTTACGAAATTTCTGCTACTACGAAAAATGATTGATAGCAAACTTGAACATTATTCCAAATATTAAATAATTTACGAAATTTCTGCTCCTACGAAAAATGGTTGTAAGCATATTTAAACATTATTCCTAAAATTAGATAGTTTACGAAATTTCTGCTTCTACGAAAAATAGTTGTTAGCAAACTTAAAAGTTATTCCAAAATATAATAATTTACGAAATTTCTGCTACTTCGAAAAATGATTGTTAGCAAACTTAAACATTATTCCTGAAATTCAATAATTGACGAAATTTCTGCTTCTACGAAAAATGGTTGTTAGCAAACTTTAAAAATTATTCCAAAATATAATAATTTACGAAATTTCTGCTACTGCGAAAAATGATTGTTAGCAAACTTGAACATTATTCCAAAAATTCAATAATTTACGAAATTTCTGCTTCTACGAAAAATGGTTGTTAGCAAACTTAAACATTATTCCAAAAATTAAATAATTTACGAAATTTCTGCTACTACGAAAAATGGTTGTTAGTAAACTTAAAAATTATTCCAAAATATAATAATTTACGAAATTTCTGCTACTACGAAAAATGATTGTTAGCAAACTTAAACATTATTCCAAAAATTCAATAATTTACAATTTAAATACTGCAGGGCAGGGCTGTCGATATATGCCCCGATATATATTTCTTTTACTATCAGAATTTCTGGCTTATTCAGTAAATAGGTTTGTAATTTATTTTTCACGCCAGTAAATTTTCTGACTACTGAAAAATGCAACGAAAATGTCACGTTGCTGGGCAACGGGCTTACAACTAGTTAACTCTTATTCGCTACACGGGCTCGGTATTTTTTTTAAATAAAAGTAGTAAAATACAATAGATTGGTTTTTCACTTAATTTGATATTTAAAATTAGTTAAATCTGAAATTTTCGATAGAAAAAAATCGAAAATGAAGCAAGGTACCACAGCCTTGCAACTGAGAAGGACATAATAGATAAATCATTTGTAGTGAACGATCTCCGGGATTTCGATAAGATTTGAAAAAAATCTTTTGGTCCTTCAGCTGTCATCTTAAATTATATTTATATCAGTCAAGATTTCTAAATATTTTAGATTTATATTTAGGTCGTTTTATAAGCATGATAAATTTTACATTTACCTGTCTTACATTGTATCCGATGGTTTTGTAGACGGTAAAGAATTAAACTTTTTGAAAAAAAAAAAATTGTCACCGAGGATCTGACAGCTTGGTAAGGAAGATTCTATCATAGTTTATTTAAAGTAATTGCTCTAGAAATACATATACTCAAAGAAATAGAATTAATGGCTCAGCTTTGTTTCTTTTCAATCTGTTTCAGAATCTGGACCCAACTGACCGATTACCATTTTGGCAGATTACAAAACATACATTTGACAATGAAAACCCGCGGAATCCAAAAAAAGAGGACATCACACTCACCACCGATTTGCCATTTTAAAATGTCCTATATATTTTAAGATTTAACAAAAGCTTAATTAAAAAAACCTGTTCCCAAACAATGATTTTTGATAAAGCAAAAAAAGAAATACTTTATATCGCATATCGGTCGCTAATAAGCAGTGTTAATGCTGCAGTAGCAAAATTAATAAGTCGCGAGGAATATTTTTGAAATGGATTCATTTAATGTGACGTCGGAGAGTCCTTTCAGCTCAAACGGCACTGAAGGCGGAAACCGGACGACGCCGATATTTGCCATCGGAGGCGAATATATGGTGCAATGGTAAGCTTTTTATCCTCAGCTTTATTTTCTCTTGTTTTAATTCTAGTGTTTCGTTTAGTCAATATAAATTGCGCTGGTCAGTTATCGTGTAATATTATGGATACTATTCGCCAGTAGATTGATTTATTTATTTCAATCTATCCAACAATGAGTATGATATGTCTGTTATAGACAATCTTTTATCAATAAAACAAATTAAACTTACAGAAAAAAATGCTACGTAACTTACCAAATAACTTAGTTCTTAGACCATTCTAAGAACTGGCGTAAAACCATTTATTTAGGTAATACAACTTTAAAAATTAAAAATTAGCTCACTGATGGCGTTAGACCAGCTTTATTTTGTAAAAACTAGTTGGACAAATTATTAATCAACAATAAAGATACAATACAATACATTATACAAATAAATTTGGGCTATATAGACTGCAATCTAATTGTTGTGACTATATCGTAAAAACTGCACACACATTCAATATTATAATTTTGTAAAACATGGCCGCCTTTAGATTAAAAAAAACAAATCAACTTTTGCATCTGTACATCTGAACACCATTAGATGGCGTAAGGCGAGGCTCGGGTCATTAGTGACAACTGACAACAATTTTGTGAATGTACAGTATTGAAGCGATTCAAACCTGATATTGAAATTCCACCAAGCTCCTTTAAATAATTGTTGAAGTATTTATGTACCTATATTTATAACATATAGATATACACTTAAATATATACCTATGTTATTTAGTAAGAAACATAATAATGTGATTGCAAATGGTTGTATCGTTATATGAACATTATCGAACACGCTATATCCAAATAGTTAGTTGATTCTAATTAGAATCCGCACGGCAGTGTTGGGACTCGAATAGGACGTCGTTTTGTCAGGCTCAATTATAAATTCTTTCGAACAGTCATTGCAGAAACGAAAATTTATTTAAAACGATAAAAAATAAAAATCAACGGGCTTAATTGGAAATTACACGGTATCTGGACGTCACAGCGATTTATTTAATTGCTAAGCAGACGTTGTCGTATTTCCACTCAACCCTATCGAAATGCAGACGTGCATGCCTATAACACAACATATCATAGGCTTTATTGAAAACTAATTGAGTTGCGGCAAGATTTTTTTCCAAGAGCGGACTGGGAACAAAAATCGTGAAAATCGCCTTCCGTCATGCGAGTAGGTATTCGATTACGTTCCCTCAAGTAAGTTTTTGAATAGAGATAGAAATGTTATCTATCAATTAAATAATTGAATAAAATCTATACATCTGAGAATTTTCTACCGATGAAAAAATATAATAGAATGATTCAAATTATTTTGATTTTATAAAACAATAAGTGATTTTTTTTATCACATCAAATTAAATTTGTATTTTTTTTGTTTTCCCGTGATTTTGTTAAATTTCAGAAATGTTTATGCTAGACTATTTTCATTACATATGGTATTTTTTTTCATTTCCGCTCTCAATGTGAAGCACATAGACTCGTTATGGAGTTTATCTCAAAAGCAGAGTGTCTACGATAACTGCTTGTTACTCAGTTGCTCGACCTCTCATGTTTTTCAAAGACAGTAGAGATAGAAGGATAGGGCCAGGATTGGATAGCGGTTAGCTGATTGCTCTCGCCACGAATCGTTTTTTAGGATAAGATGGAGAATTCAAGACACCACCCACATCCGTGTCTTCGAACAGAAATCCATAAATGGATTGAAAAATATATAAAATCGGTTCGTTCTGTGATTCGAACTGGTGAATGCCGTGTTCTAAGCCAACGACGTCGACTGCTCGACCGCGCAGGTCAGCAGATATTTTTTTCACCCTCGGTAAAAAAACTTAATCAAAATAATATTTAAAAAAGCTACTAAGATTTCTTCCAGTCGATAGAATAAAATTTTTGATCTTATATCCCAAAGTTTTCACCGAACCTATTTAAAATGTCAAACACTTTCGTCTAATCGATTTTGCGTTTTCAGTCACGCTATTTTACGGATTAGAGAGACTTTCTTCGGCACTCGCAAAACCATAAACAGAGTCCATTTTTTATTTTCAGGTATTATTGTTATTCGACGCCTCCAGGAGTTACCCGCCAAACAATTTGTTTATATTGTTTTTTATGTGCGTAATAAATTATGAAGGCCATTGAAAATTATTGACATTTCTATGGTTTAAAGAAGTAGCAGGCAGTTAGGCGAACGTTAAAATCTTCCTAGTTCTCGATTAGATAACCGATTTTCAAAAGGTTTATATAAATAAATTAAGTATCCGGTATAGTGTTCAGAAACATGTTCTATTTTTATTTAATATCTATATATTAATAGTCGATAAAATAATCACTCGCTTTTCACTTTTCACTTTTTACTTTTAACTTTTTACTTTTAACTTTTAACTTTTTACTTTTTACTTTTTACTTTTTACTTTTCACTTTCAACTCACTTTTCACAAATGTGTGCGTACTGATGTCCTCTTCTACGAAACGTATTTGTAAGCGTATTTGAAAATTAGTTGAATAAAATATATATACAACAATAAATGGTTGTTAGCAAACTTGAACATTATTCCAAATATTAAATTATTAACGAAATTTTCGCTCATACGAAAAATGGTTGTTAGCAAACTTGAGAATTATTCTAAATATTAAATAATTTACGAAATTACTGCTCCTACGAAAAATGGTTGTAAGCAAATTTAAACATTATTTCAAAAATAAAATATTTTACGAAATTTCGGCTACCACGAAAAATGGTTGTTAGCAAACTTGAACATTATTCTAAATATTAAATAATTTACGAAATTTCTGCTCCTACGAAAAATGGTTGTTAGCAAACTTAAACATTATTTCAAAAATAAAATATTTTACGAAATTTCTGCTACCACGAAAAATGGTTGTTAGCAAACTTAAACATTATTCTAAATATTAAATAATTTACGAAATTTCTGCTCCTACGAAAAATGGTTGTTAGCAAACTTAAACATTATTCCAAAAATTCAATAATTTACGAAATTTCTGCTACTACGAAAAATGGTTGTTAGCAAACTTAAACATTATTCCAAATATTGAATAATTTACGACATTTCTGCTAACTATAAAAATGAAATAAATAAATAAAATAAAATGAAATAAAATAAAATAAAATAAAATAAAATAAAATAAAATAAAATAAAATAAAATAAAATAAAATAAAATAAAATAAAATAAAATAAAATAAAATTAAATTAAATTAAATTAAATTAAATTAAATAAAATAAAATAAAATAAAATAAAATAAAATAAAATTAAATTAAATTAAATTAAATTAAATTAAATTAAATTAAATTAAATTAAATAAAATAAAATAAAATAAAATAAAATAAAATAAAATAGAATAAAATTAAATTAAATACTATGCAACAAAAATCTCACGTTGCTGGGCAACGGGCTTACAGCTAGTATCTATATATTAATAGCCGATAAGGTCTGTCTGTAAGGACGTCCGCAGTAAGGTACAGACCAATGATTTCGATTTATTCTGAACAGCACATTTTTGAAATGTTGTTCTATCCAATGGGAGCGGCTTATTTTAAACCGGGCGTGAATGTTCTGATATCGCCACGTTTGAAAATTTGATATTTCTTGGTGTAGAGCTAAAGTATTGTATCACCATACATCATAATATTCGAATAATCAAAGACTTTAATTCGACTATTGCAAACTATGATTATAGGGCTATCGAAATGAATCGTCTGATCGTGTGAGTCGATGTGAGACTAATATTTTTTGGAGCGGATTTGATCAATTGAATCATAATGATGAATCTTTTCACGTCTGACCTTGAAAATCTGTTAGAATTCTTCAATCTATATATTAATAGCCGATAAAATAAGTTTTCACTTTTCACTTTTTACTTTTTACTTTTTACTTTTCACAAATGTGTGCGTACTGATGTCCTCGAGCGTATTTGAAAATTAGTTTGATAAAATATATATACTACAAAAAATGGTTGTTAGCAAAGTTGAACATTATTCCAAATATTAAATAATTTACGAAATTTCTGCTCCTACGAAAAATGGTTGTTAGCAAATTTGAACATTATTCCAAAAATTCAATAATTTACGAAATTTCTGCTACTACGAAAAATGGTTGTTAGCAAACTTAAACATTTCAATTATTCTAAAAAATACATTATTTACAATTAAATAGTGCAGGGGTGTCGATATATGTCCCGTGATCTATTTCTTCTTCTACGGAATATATTTGTTTGCCAACTTAAATATTTCAATTATTCTAAAAAATATATTATTTCCAATTAAATAGTGCAGGGGTGTTGATATATGTCCCGAGATCTATTTCTTCTTCTACGAAATATGTTTGTTAGCAAATTTAAACATTTCAATTATTCTAAAAATTACATTATTTACAATTAAAATACTGCAGGGGTGTCGATATTTGTCCCGTGATCTATTTCTTCTTCTACGAAATATATTTGTTAGCCAACTTAAATATTTCAATTATTCTAAAAAATATATTATTTCCAATTAAATAGTGCAGGGGTGTTGATATATGTCCCGAAATCTATTTCGTCTTCTACGAAATATGTTTGTTAGAAAATTTAACATTTCAATTATTCTAAAAATTACATTATTTACAATTAAAATACTACAGGGGTGTCGATATATGTCCCGTAATCTATTTCTTCTTCTACGAAATATGTTTGTTAGCAAACTTAAACATTTCGATTATTATAAAAATTATATTATTTCCAATTAAATAGTGCAGGGGTGTTGATATATGTCCCGAGATCTATTCCTTTTTCTACGAAATATGTTTGTTAGCAAACTTAAACATTTCGATTATTATAAAAATTATATTATTTCCAATTAAATAGTGCAGGGGTGTTGATTTATGTCCCGAAATCTATTTCTTCTTCTACGAAATATGTTTGTTAGCAAACTTAAACATTTCAATTATTCTAAAAATTATATTATTTCCAATTAAATAGTGCAGGGGTGTTGATATATGTCCCGAGATCTATTTCTTCTTCTACGAAATATATTTGTTAGCAAACTTAAACATTTTAATTATTCTAAAAAATATATTATTTCCAATTAAATACTGCAGGGGTGTTGATATATGTCCCGAAATCTATTTCTTCTTCTACGAAATATGTTTGTTAGAAAATTTAACATTTCAATTATTCTAAAAATTACATTATTTACAATTAAAATACTACAGGGGTGTCGATATATGTCCCGTAATCTATTTCTTCTTCTACGAAATATGTTTGTTAGCAAACTTAAACATTTCGATTATTATAAAAATTATATTATTTCCAATTAAATAGTGCAGGGCTGTCGATATATGCGCCGAGGTCGATTTATGGTACTTTGAAAAATGATTGTTAGCAAACTTGAACATTATTCCAAATATTAAATAATTTACGAAATTTCTGCTCCTACGAAAAATGGTTGTTAGCAAACTTGAACATTATTCCAAATATTAAACAATTTACGAAATTTCTGCCCTACGAAAAATGGTTGTTAGCAAACTTAAGCATAATTCCAAAAATTAAATAATTTACGAAATTTCGGCTACTACAAAAAATGGTTGTTAGCAAACTTGAACATTATTCCAAATATTAAACAATTTACGAAATTTCTGCTCCTACGAAAAATGGTTGTTAGCAAACTTAAGCATAATTCCAAAAATTAAATAATTTACGAAATTTCGGCTACTACAAAAAATGATTGTTAGCAAACTTGAACATTATTCCAAATATTAAATAATTTACGAAATTTCTGCTCCTACGAAAAATGGTTGTTAGCAAACTTGAACATTATTCCAAATATTAAACAATTTACGACATTTCTGCTCCTACGAAAAATGGTTGTTAGCAAACTTAAGCATAATTCCAAAAATTAAATAATTTACGAAATTTCGGCTACTACAAAAAATGGTTGTTAGCAAACTTGAACATTATTCCAAATATTAAATAATTTACGAAATTTCTGCTCCTACGAAAAATGGTTGTTAACAAACTTGAACATTATTCCAAATATTAAATAATTTACGAAATTTCTGCTAACTATAAAAATAAAATAAATAAAATAAAATAAAATAAAATAAAATAAAATAAAATAAAATAAAATAAAATAAAATAAAATAAAATAAAATAAAATAAAATAAAATAAAATAAAATAAAATAAAATAAAATAAAATAAAATAAAATAAAATAAAATAAAATAAAATAAAATAAAATAAAATAAAATAAAATAAAATAAAATAAAATAAATAAAATAAATTAAATTAAATTAAATTAATTAAATTAAATTAAATAATATAAAATAAAATTAAATTAAATAAAATTAAATTAAATTAAATAAAATTAAACACAATGCAACAAAAATCTCACGTTGCTGGGCAACGGGCTTACAGCTAGTAAATATTAATATGCATAATATGTACAGTATTGTGCAGTGACTGATTTTTGTGTGTTGTTCTTGAAACCTTAATATTTTTCTACGATATTTCATATAATAAATTGAACTTTCTTGTTTATATTTTGACTTTTTAAATTTCACACACTAGGAAACGTGGTGTTCTCAACCAGTCACAATCCAAGCTTTAACCGGGCGAAATGTTGCTTAACTTCGCTGGTCACAAGTTGGTCAGAGCTTTCAACGTGGTATCAAGGTGTTTGTTACTGTATTCAAAGTTTAGTTTGTTAAAGTCGCGGGTTCAAACCTCGGATCCCACATTTTTTTTTAATAAAATATATTATATATTTTGATGCATTTGATTCCACAACGGTAAATTTCTCATGACTCAGCAACGGTCTTACGGCTAGTACAATCTTATTGGGGTGTGACTCGATGCACAGGGTAAAAAATGTCTTTTGTATCCCACGTTTGCTTGATACCTTCCGATTTTTGTTTTTAACAGTTCAATCTCTGCAAATTCCGAATCTTCAAGTATATGAGATAATTTGATAATGAATGTGTTTTTTTTTTTAAAAAAACGTAATAAATTGTATCGACACATAGTTGTTATTTATGAATTGTTGCTCCAATACGTAAATCGCACGAGGCTCTGTTAAATCGCACGAGTTGCTAAATCCGTCACCTGAGAAGAGATTTTTAATGTTCACTGAATCACTCGACGACCTAAGCGAGACCATCGATCCAATCACCTCACCAGACATTTATAAATAGAGTGGCATTTGAGAACGACTCGCCGGCCGTTTCCCTCTTGCCTCGGTTCAGTTCCGTTTTGTTCGCGAGCAGTACTGACATACAAAAGATGGTTGAATCGTGGCAAATAATAACGGATGATTCTTTCCGGTTTTGAACCCATTCTGTTATTTTAGAAATGTGTAACTTTCATTCCATAAAAATATTGTATAAATACTCACCGTCCTTCGAACGACTCGATAAATATTTTCTTGTATCGGGATATATTATTCGTTTCGCCATCGCTTCCAATTCTGCTGCTCAGATGAGAACGCTTCATTGGCGAATAGATGCAAGAAAACTCCCCAAGAAGATTCTTTCATATCTAAAGTTTCGAGCCCATTACTCGAGTATTAGGGCACAAGGAATATGAACCCCCCATTTTGATACGGATGTAGGATTCATGACACTACCAAGGAATGATGCATAAGAAAACAATGCATTTGCCAAAGATTCACGTTTGGTTCTTACATTATTTTCCAGATCTCTAACACAATTACATGCAAGATAAACGCTACTCATCCTTTCACATCTATTCTGAAGCTTACATCATTGTTAAAGAGTCTTTTAATCTCAGTTCGAGAGATTCTGCGCCGATAGGGTTCGAGAAATATTTTCCGGAAATCCTTTCATTTTTATAAGCTTTTTCTTAACTTGCTTTGTTAGAGACAGAGTCAAGAACCCTTTTGGAATTTTTAAATGTCACTATGTATCGCAAATGTCAGTAATTTTTTAAATGATCTCACGCCTTTACGAAAGCATTAATCGGTCTCAATGCAGTTTTATATTATAACGCTACATGTATATTATAATATAATGTTTTACAACGATAAACTATCATGAAATATAAGTGGTGAAGGATAGAATCTTTAACTATCGATTGATCATCAAAAATGTAGTGACATTTTTGTCGATAAAAATGTTTGGAAATGGAACATTACAGAATTCAAACAGTTCTAATCGCTGAAATCGTTTGGCCAAATTTTAGACGAGGGAAAATATACGAGACGGATATTTTACGATGAATGTCTTCTTTGAGAGAAAATGCATACATTTAATTCGTTCAATATCGATGCATATTGGAAAACATTTCTTTTTAATTGCTTAAAAAATCAAATAAATCGATGTTATGGTAAGATTTCAGTAAAAGTTTGTTTATTGACAGGAGTAGCAATATGTTTAGTTGGAGGCTCCACTTTACATGCCACCTTTAAATTGCCTGTACAATAAGATGGGAAAATTTTCCCGATGAAGATATTAACTGGTGACTATTTAAGAACAGAAACCAACAATGGAAATCTGTTAAGTTTTTATTAATCGATGAGATTTCCACGGATCGACTCCCGATTAAGACAATTGAAGAACAGCGAATAATTGTTTGGTGGTATCAACTTTTTACTATTTGGCAATGTAATGCAATTAATTACCACCGGTAAGGGGTAATCAAATATTTCAGCAACCAGATAGATTAGTCTCAGCAATCATTTATGGTAAAAGCTCACGTTAGTTGAATGAACGAAAAACATGAGACAGCAAGGTTGCACCATCTTTGCTAACATTTAAACAAGTGATTCACAAACCGCGGCCCTTTTTTATTTTGTGGCGGCCCTTAAATCTTTTCCTGAAACATAAAACTCAACATTTTTTCATACTGGAATTGATCATTGAAGTAACATGATTTCATTTTTTCATATATCTCATAAGCAATCTTAATCCAAAAAAGTAGTGGGCATTACAGCTCAATTGGCCAATGCCAAGACGATATATTTTTATTATTTTCAAACTACAGCTGCTTCAGATCGATCTGTTAAAAAAAGATGTCACATACACCATTGTCCAAAATTTTTTTTTTTATGATGAACTTACCGGGACTTGAAACCAATCCCACCTTACTAGCGATTTAACTTAAATAAGTATGTCCCGTGCGAAAAATGTTACAAATAAATCATTTTCAATTCAATTGTTTCACGAAAAGCATGCGTTTCACCATTTTTATTGGTAAAGCATCTCAACATTTAAACCACTGGAATATTCATTTGCGTATTTTCATTATTTAGTAACTCGCTTGTTAGTGTAATAACATCAGAACATGCAGGTATTTACATTTGATGTACGATGAAAAAATACAACATTATATCAGTTTGACCGGCGTTGTCTTCTTACTCCGGGGTACCACCGTGGACTCGGCAGCATCATATTGAAATGTATACCCGCAGGGGACGACATCTCATTCGATATGACAAATATGCACAATGCCCGCTTCCGTCAAAAGAGTTTATAAAAAAAAAGTCGTCGGCGCAGGGAGTCTCTGAGTAAAAAATAATTTCTCCTCCGTTCGAAACGGCAGGGACGCGGTGCTGTGCGGCACTGGCGTCGGTCGTAACGCAACGCAACAGATTGTCACGTCATAGCCCGTCGCGTCATACCAATACTAAAGCTTTCATCTGCAATATTATTTATCATGTAAGCATAGCCACTGTCAAAACAGCAACAGACTATTGGAATATCAGTTAATATGAAAAATATATAGAAATTAAACCATTGTCTACAAATAATATTACATGCCAAACAAAAAATACAATTCATAAAATAACCCCGTATTTCATTGATCAGTCGTTTTTTTACAATTGTCCATTATGTACTTCGAAAGTGCAGGACGAGCAGCATCATTATTATTCGTAGTATATATTTTGTATGTTAAAACCAAACATTATCTTTAAGAAAAATGCATATATAATATATGATTTCAAATGGTCATTAATTCATTTTTGGTTATTAATTTTATCTTAATTTTTTTAATTGCTCGATTTCATTTATGAACACAAATAATTCCATTAAATGCAATCCTGTTGCTTTTTAAAATTTCACTTACATCAACTGTAAATATTATATCTATGCAGAAGTGAAATAATAAGTTTAACTCGTCATTGATCATTGATTACACTGTAACTGTAAACACTAATCATACCTAAATTTGAATCGTTCAAACTATGTACATTCTCACAAATTTTGTCACTAACGAACCGGGTTTCGCCTTTCGGCATCTTCAGGCATTCAAGTGCACGGATGAACTTGAACTGACGCTTAGCAAATGAAAGTTTCGTGTTTATATAAGATATAAATGCATCACTGAGTCCAAAGCCATTGATGGCGAAAAGGATGAGCCCATGGGAATGCCAACAGATTTGAGTAGTGAGCAGTTTCAAGAATTATATAATTTGTTTGTCGGCAAAGGTTTTATGATTATATGATTTTATGGTTTTATAGGGTATAGAAGTGGAGATGTGGGAAAGTTTGATATTCGTTTAAAATCGAAAGATTTTGCAGCTGTGCTTTGTTGATTTCTAAAATTTCTTTAATTTAAAAGAAATAATGGCGCTCCCATGGTGTAAACAAATTACTTGAACTACCCTATAAAAATTGTTTTAAGCTTAAAATTTTCTTTTAAATAGGAAAGTTTTAAATATGATAAGTTTGCAATACAATTTTCATAACGCTCTCGTCACTAAAAATTCTACTATAAAGTTTGTTTTATAACTCTTAAATATGTACAATTCTTACTGAAGTTAATAAACTGTAAACGATTTGATTTAAGCAAATAAACAATGAAATGTCTGAACATGCTACGTCTTAGTGTTTTCGCCTTTGCTTTCACTCGGTAATAAAAATAGTAATTAAGGTGTATTATTAGTAAGGGCGGTGAAAAGAAAAACAACGTGATTTATCGTGAACACCAATAAAATCACACGTAGACAGCATAATAATATTTTATAGAACGACGATTTCACGAGTCACGAAGAAAAATATGATGTTTTCAGTATTGCTTTTTAACAAAAAAACTTTAGAGAAAGTAAGTACCGAGAGGCTAGAAATGAACCATTATTTCTTTAATCACTCTTAGTGCACCCCTTGTTTATAATTTGATAGGAGTTGAGAGAAATGTAATACATACAAGCATAACACACATGCACTATGCAGCGGATGCATTACTCGAACGAACAATTAACGCAATGCATCAAGAGGCTCATTCGTTTTTCATTTTAAAATTTGATGTGTATACCACTTATTTCAGTTGTAAATCTACTCAATTAATTTGACGTTTGTTCATTTGAAATGTGCTTCGTAACCAGACGGTGATGCTGTCAGTCATCTTTTCGAATGTGCAGCGTTTGCGTTTCGTGTCATTTCGTCTCACGTCTGCCTTCGCTAGCTTTCTAAAAAAAATACGACGACGAGAAATATGCCGGAAGACATAAATACTCAACAAAAAATTGTTGAACAAGAATGATTTAAAAATCGTTGATTCAGTCATATTCAATATAAAAAGTACTTATTATAGAATATTAAAAGCTTTTTCTCGGAAGGTTTACCACCAGAAGATTTAAAGGACTGTACAATTTTGATAATAAATAAACGAATTAAACGAAAACCCTTAAACAAAACCAACATTTTTCCGAGAAACGTGAAAGTTTTTTTCCAATTTTATTTCAGTTCTAAAAGAACGCTTACTGGAAATCAAAATTAATAGCGCGATTTTTTAATTCCCCAATCACACTATATTATTTATTCCCTTAGAAATTTTTCATATTAAATAATACACGAAAAAATTTAGATGCATATTATTATGGTGTCGAGAGTACAGCAGAAACACCTAATTCAATTTTCTATTATATTTTTGTAATAACAAAATTTAGTGTTAAATTTTAATGTTTTAAAATTTCCATATGGCTTAGCACATGCGACCCGAATTTCGCAGAGTGCCATCTTCAGCTTTTCCAATTCAGGGATGAACTCGAACAGCTAGTAAACAGATTGTATCTTTTACATAAACCTAAAACTGAATTAAGAAAATTGTCGGTGGCAATAAAATATATATATACTCAATCAGTTCGGTTATGTTGATGCTATTCTTTGTTTGATTATTGAAACTGACAGATAAATAACCGACTCACATAAAGCCATAAGATAATACAATTCGATTCACTGTAGAAGTCGTGGGCAAAAATATCAATTTTCATGAGCTTAAATCATTCGTAATACCGCTATAATGTATATTATTACTGCGCGATAGCGGCATTTCATTCATAAATACTTGAAAGTTTACCATAAGAAAATTAATCTTTAAGCTTACTAGGTATTTATTTTTTATAAAATTGACACTAGCATCGGGTATGATATTATGAGCCTTATAGAACAATGATCGCAAAAATAAAACGATGAAATTAACACCAAAATATATTACGGGAACATGTCTAAGAACATACACCCCCAGATATTTTCAGGCCACCTTTCCATACTAAAAAAATAGAATAAAGTACATGGTATCCAATTACAAAGACAGATTATTTAATTAATAAACCTGGTGTTTCTATATTACAGCGTAGTGACCGCCAACATTTTCTATATAAAGCACATAATAAGAGCTTCAAAACACTTTCAGATTAAAAAAAAAAATAGTGAACGTTTTTTTATCATTTAATATTAGAAAGCAGGGATATGTTTCAAGTTCGGTTATGGGGTTCGAATATTGTACCGATAAATGAGAAATTCAATCAAGAAATTAAAGAAATGAACGGCGTTAGACATTACAATACTAAATGAAAATATCAATACATACCGGTATTTTGATATTACATAACAATTGCCTGTTGTCAATTTATCAATACAGGTATTACAAAAAAGTGAAGCAACATAAATACGGCGAATTGGTATCAAAATTTTGGGAGAGTAAATATAACTAGGTATTTCTTCATTTCATGTAAAAAATATGCAATCATAAACTTGTGATTTTCACAAATATATTACAGTTGTTTATATACTATAATACATCATTGAAATTTTCACCTCCCTTAGCAGTTTTAAAATATTTTTTAAATACAATTTTATTAAAATACGTGACGGCTTCTATACATTCAAAATCCTATTTTAATTAATTTTCAATTCCGAAATACTGGTGTTTTTGCATTTTCAAAAACGGTATTTTCAAATTGAAAAACCACAGTAAATACCGCATCCCGGTTTCAGTAATGTCGGTATTGCAATTCCTTATCAGAGCACATCGAGCATAACAATTTGGAAAGAACAATTAAACCTCCCTTATTACTGCTTATGCCTTATGCTTATATAGTGAATTAAATATCAATGGGCATCGTAAAATCATGATATATTTTTTTTTCTCTTATGTGAATTATTTTTTACAATACTACATCGTCTGGTATTGATTATACCATAAGTATCCGACACACAAAACAGTTGGCACTTCTGTGTTACGATCATTCTCGATTCCCTTCATTATTTATTTTTATGACCACCTGTTATAACAACAATACTGTTGTTATTATTCGGATGTTGTTGTTATTTGTGGTAATAAAGACAGACCGACATCGATATATGTAGTTCCTAGACTTCGTCCTTTCTTATATATAAACGGTTATTAATAACCTCTTCACTAACTTGAGTTTAAGTTTATCCGCGCTTTTGATTGCTTGGAGATACTGAATGGTCAAAACTGGTTAGGTAGTGATTAGTAAATTTATAGAAGTGTACAAAAATTAACGATCACCTTCATTCGATATCTTTTTGAATTATAATTAACGTAAGGCTCACTTTATTATTCATTTGATAAATAATATATTTGATATTACAATAATTGTATGAAACAGTTAAGTAAAACGATAATCTCGAAGCAATGAAGATAAATCTTTTGTTAGGTAGAAAAATATCGACGAATTTATTTCCACGGGAAGTTTTACTGTGCCTATTTTGGCATTATGCCATCGTCAGGTATACGGAACTTTATTCACGATATTTGCCACAATGACTGCTGTGAGGAAGATAAGCGCCATTTAAAAGGTTATTCAATGAAATAAAAAAATAAGAAAAGACCGACTTCAAATGGGAACTCAAAATTTGGCCGATGCTATAAGGTGTCCAATATTATAAGAAAGATATCGTTTTTCATTTTGTTAAAAAAACATTGGAAGCGAAAGCTTTCACAACTCTCAATGCCATCTAATTTGAATTATAATTTTGCCATATTACAAATTATCCTGAAGTAGCCACACTTTATGAAATGACTTTATTTGCCTCATTCAGCTCGAAATGTCAGTCTTAAATGCTCGCGATGCGTGAAACTAATCACATTCATTATTTAAAATTGTAGCATTGGTTTAAATAATATTTAGTCAGTAAAATCGGGTTGATTTATTATTTTAATTGGATTTTTTTTTCGCGTTTTTCTTTATCAAAAAAAACAAGGTCTGTAGAGTACGGTGACAACTTAATGATATTTAATTCACCTGTTGTTGGGTCATCAGTCATCACCGCCACACGCGGTCTAGTGTTGTCATATTGAAAATCTACCCTTCTTCTGTTTACCAAATAAGGTCGCTCTCTATCTAGACTTGCTTTCTGTTCTCAATAGCGATTTGCTGCAACTGTTCGGTGACATTTTAGGATGTTATAGGCGAAACTCTTTTCATTTCTTTAAATACAGCATATTTTTTTTTCTTTTGGAGTTCAGCCTTCGAAGTGGCTTATGCTACAATTTTAGCTATTGCTTTGCCACGGCTTTTTATATTACACAACCTTTGTAATAACAATGCTATCAAATTTCATTTACATTAAAATTGAGCGTCCACAAAGTCACCACCAAATCCATCTCACATAGCAATGTCTTTTATTTGATTTTCATCAAATTGAAGGATTTTAGCGTTTCATACATTCATTAAGAGGCCCGACGCATTTTCAAGACGTCAAACTATAATACTGAAACGTAATATTAAATCCAATGTGTTACGATTTTGATATGGCTATTTGCACGTTTATATATGTATGACAAGTAAACTAGGTAAATATATTTTTAACTTATCCGAAATTTAAACTAGAATCCCTCTCAACAATGTAAACGTTTGACGAATGAGGTTTTCGGAGTAAAAGTGACGCTGTATTTATTTCGGAGAAGAACATTTTATATCAGTGCTGCTGTAAGATGAACCTCACAATAAACCTCGAAATGCAAACATCCAGAGAGAAAGATGCGGCGAGAAGTGCAAAGAGTCTGAGGTATCGTGCACGGCACCCCACAAAGGCTCACGGGACCTCAAACAATTTTGACGAAACCGCGCTGCACTGCGGAGTCGGTCTCCGGCGTTTTACTTTTTTTACTTTTTTACGTGCTCCAATTCAGGCTTTTCAAATGACTTCCATTGTTGTGGATTTTGAAAACATTTTCGTTACGATAAAGGTACTCAGATACTAAAATTCCACTGACAGTGATATGTCACAGGCCCGTTACGGTAAGGCAAATCGATGGCAGGTAACAACACAAACTCAGGTATAACATTCATGTTTTCTTTTAAAACCTTCATGGGAAGGCTTCATAATCCTTAGGGAACTTATAAACTCTGTACTAGGGTCACTTCGTGATAATATATATATATATATATATATATGCGACACAACCGAAGTAGCCGCCGCATAATAAATTTCACACAGGACCACTTGAAAAAGTTTGGCAACAATATAAAAAGCTAACAAAAAGATTCATGTACAGAATTTTACTGACGTGCTGAAAAGCAAGCTTCGTACAATGATAATATCAGCTTAGTGCAAACGTTAGTGATGTTACGATTTGTAATAAAATCATTATTATTGCTTCACACCGCAACTCAGAGCCATCTGGCGTTAGCCTGCGGTTTACGAACGCGGCCATGCGGTTCCATAATTCGATATTTTCTGGTCAGTCTGGTTTTTCTGCTTTTCAATTCATCTTTTAAAATTCTATCTAAGAGTAAATTCCTTGTTTTAAAATAACTTGAGGTAACAACACGCGAACCACGATCAAATTTTAGCCCTGATAATCATTATTTTTATCTTAGATCGGTGATATCATGAGAAATAATAAATATCAATCCTGAAAGAATGTGTATTTAACCATAGATTTTTTTCAATTTATTAACTGTTTACACCATAGTCTCTCGAACTTTTTGAGCCCGTGGTCCCCTTTTGAGTCACATATTTTTTCGTAGCTCCTTTACCCACACTAATTAGTTTGCCGATACCCGGTAGAATTGAAATAAAAAAATACTAGGAAAAAAACCCTACGGTACTGATACCCACCACAACCCGCTACGGCTTCACACTCTTCTAGCAATACGTATTCTGCAGCGTAACAACGTTATTCGTGATCAAACTTTTACCAGAGATGTGGCAAAGTAGGGCATTTCCCGGGATTTCGAGATTCACATTTTTTTGGGTTCTGGGACGAGTTGATAGATTCCGATGACTTAAAGTAACGTCCGCTGCACAGTGTTAAAAACTGTAATGAAGTAAATTAAAGAGTTTTAATGAATTAAATGGATTATCACTGTATTCTATTTGATTGCAAATAAATATATTAGTTTATTGTATTTAGGGTAACCGTGCCCCCCTCCCAAAAGTCTGCGGTAGCTCCCCATAACCGATATTTTCTCTGTGCCCCTCTTGGAACATGCTGTGGCTCCCAAGGGGGCCACTCTATAGTTAATATTGTAGAAAAACTTCAAACGCTTAATTACGTCTAAAAAAATAGTATATAAGTATTCATCCGTTGTTTTATAAAAAATATTTGAATTGAGAAGAATGAATATTTATAATATCACTGATCGGGTTACGAATTGCGACACGTGATTCGCTTGCCACGTGTCACGTTTTGTTACACAACCGATAAAATAAAAAAGTTATCAAATTTAATTGCATGTTAATTTTAGATTCTCCGCTTAGTCAATGTATGATACATTAATAATACTGGCGTGATACGTTGCATTCGTGCTCTTCGACCGTTGCATCGCGGCGTGCACTTGTCCGTCGGTGGAGGGTGCGATCCCAATGTCAACAGAGACGGCATAATGTTACCGCTAAAATATGCAAAAGTGCACTCTTTCAAATGGGAGGCGGAAAACCGCAGTCTTTCAATCCGACCTCGCTGTGATGACTCAAAAACGCTCTAAAATATTCAACACACGTGTATAAACGAGACGCTTTCTTCATAAAAAGTTTCAAAGTCATAAATCTTATAGTAGATTTGGTAAATTGATCCTTTCCTCTCCGATACGGATGCTGATGTGTTACTTTTATAACCCAGCCACAATGGATGTAACTTGAATGTTATATGTTTTGAAAAGATATCAGCTTGATACTAATATTTAATAAATCTAAGGTTTTCTGAATGAAGTTGTAATTTTATCAGTATGCTTTAGCAAGAAATCTTCTATTTTAAATATATGAAGCTTGACTGTGGCTCCAAACACGTTTAGCTCGCGTAATCTATTATTATATTTTCTTCTTTTTTAAATTACCAAAGTTGTACAATAACTACTGTACATAGTTTGAAAATATTAAAACGCCAATGGATTACAAAACGTACGAAATTGTTAACAATGTTTACGATAGAAGAGCTTGAAAATATTTTAAATATTTATTAATTTACGTGCTGTTCTATTAAAAAAAAATACTACTTCAACTAAAACAATCGACTTACATAGCTTACTCGTATTCAAGTATGTTTAAAGATGAGTTACGCTCGGTGTTAACTATATCTTTTAATTCTTGGTGAAAATGCACTATATTTAAAATAAATGAAACAGATATTTTGTAATTCTAATTTTCCATATAGATCAAGACTGGTCTCACTCGACAGCTGATAAGAATGTTCAGATACAACTGAGTGTGATTAATGACAAGGTGTATAAAACAATTAATTCCAGAATTTACTAATAATCAACAAAAAAATATACAAATAAATCAAGTAAATTTAACTGTTTACATTAAAAATGTCAAATACAAAAACTAGGAAAACAAAAACTATTCTTTCGTTGAAAATGAAGCCACGTAACTTTTCATATGTCTGTAGTACCTCACAGTTGATGCTTACTAAATCTATTTAATAAATAATGTTTGGTATGGTAACTTTTACTATTTTTCAATGTGTAATTAAAAGCCGCATTAGATTGAGCATATCTAGTATGCGATAACTAAATTTGATGTACCGTTTTACGACACATTTCTGACAAAGCTGTCAGCTGAATACGAACGTGAGGTAAAGCAGAGCTTAAAACTTTTCCCAACTCATATTTACGTATCATTATAAATCTCAGGCACAAGTAAATATATATATAACGGACGAACACTCTTTTCATAATTTCAAACTAGTTTTATGCTTTGCAAATCTTGATTTTTCAGTAGGTTTTCCAAACTGTGAAACAAATGCCTGGGGATTTCAATTTCCTGGCTGGTTCTGTTTGAAAAGATATCGGAGCTGCGGTAGAGACGGCGACGGCGCATTCTGGGGCGACGAGCGTGCGACCCGCACGTTTACCTTAACACAGTGGTTTCCAAACTTTATGTTACTGTGCCTCCCTTTAAAGAAAAAATATCTTCGCGCCTCCCCATCCTTTATTTTATATAGTAATAAAGACACATTTTAAAGAGTAAATAAGTATGTTGGAATCTTCGCGCCTCCCTTTGTTATAGTCCGCGCCTCACAGGTTGGAAATCACTGCCTTAACATTATGTTTTCGCTTGCGGGGCGGGGCCAATGAAGTTTCACGTTTTTCAAATGTATCATTTCTCACGCTCGGCGGTGACTTTCTAATTATTTTTTGTCAGTGCTCGCGATAATTAACTGCTAAGCTTCAACAAGCAAAACCTCCTCCGATATATATATTTTTTTATAAGTAACTGTAAAAAGTACAGATTCTGTAGCTGAGCGGTAACCGTCTTGAGCTTTTATCCGCTAAATCTCAAAATATATAAATTGATTTTCCAATCGACGCATGTATTTTTGAGAGACAAATATATAACAGTGTTTCTTTATTCCTTCTCGCACATCCACTTTCCAACCTGCAAACTTATTTATAGACATGGGCTTTTAACTAAGAACTTGACCTTGACCTTTACTTATCCACTTTTTTCGTTTTTTAAACTTCTCCCGCTCTCAATGCGGAGCATATGGACTTTGGTAGATCATTTCGACAGCAGCTGTCATGAAATTTGTCGATGAACAGCCACTTAACCTTCCCTTTTTTATGAGATCGTTATGGCATATCTAGTTTTGTAGTATCGGATCGGTAAAACCAATTATTGACCCTCTGATATCTGTGCTTTACATACAATGCAAATAAGTGTTTTAAAAATATGTTTTGATAGACAACATTACAAAAGGTACTAAATTACAGTAGACAATAGCTTGAATTTGGTTTCATCAGATAAGTTATTGTATTTAACAATTATTAATTATTGTCAACAGAAGAAATTCTCCACTATGTGTTGCTCGCCATCGATCGTTGTATATATTGTATGATATGATACGAAAAGGCTCTGATAAGGCGGAAAAGTTCAACCGTTGCCATAAAGTATTTATCTCAAGAATGTTTCAACGACGGTCAGTATAGATAATTCACGTCGTTTTAATTTCCAATAACACATTTTCGCGTGACTGATTTCTATTTTTCGTCAAGTGCAACCCGACCGCAGCGATCTGCAGAAAGGTTGAATCAAAAATCGAACGCATCCGAATGTCGTTGTCCTGTCTTGCGCAACCCGCAACGCCGCGAGCGACATCCATAGAATCCAAGATGGCACCTTTTCAAAGTACCTCTGATACGTAAGTAGTAGCAGGATGTGGCAACTGGCAGGGGCAGCGGCTGATCCGTAAACCTCTCAACGCCGACAGGTAAAAGCGTCGGTTTATCGCCCTCCCGAGAGATGTTTACCTTTTTACTGTGTGTTACTTTTTGTTAATTTTTACTGCTATTGTTAAAGAAAGAGTAGCAGTGAAATTCAATTATCAGTTAGTATTTGAACTGATTAATCACCACGTACATATTTATTTAAAAGTTACTCATCAGAGGGATGGCAAAGTGACAATTGATTTTAAGCCTGTCAAACAAAGGAATATTACATCGCGTTAATCAATTAATCAATCATTTACCCACTAGAGATTCCACACCCTCTCTAGACGCCGAGAATCTCAATTGAAACGACTTAGCGAATGCAATATTTTGTTAGCTTTTTTTTTCGAAAGGAAAATTAGCTTGGCTAAGAAAATATGAGAAATAACATGAGCAAAATGTCAACGCGCACCTTGCAGAATTACACAGAAGGTGGTGGAGAAGTCTATAAGTTTCTCATGCATCCATACTTTTGATGAAAATTGGAAAAGTACTCGAGAGATACCGTCGCCTTCGAAATATATATTTGGAAGAGAGCCCGAGATTCATGAAAATCTGCAATCAATATATTTTTTGCATATGTTCTCTAATAAAAAAACTTGAAAATATTTACGTCTTAATTTAGGTAAAAGGGTTATTCGGCGATATAAATATCGATTTCAGGCTAGAAAAAGCTTGTCACGACTGCAAACTTATTGCCAAATTACGGGAAAACCGATCTTTTTTGTCGCCGAAGAAGACTTAGTAATTTGTTTTGCCATTTAATATATCCAGTTCTGGAGTGCGCTGTCAGCTGTCAGCTGTCACACCGAAACCTTAAACGTTAAGTTAGTTTGGAACGTCCGGCCGGATCGCGTGCGGACATTTTATAACTCTTGATCACTTCCTGATAGACCTGAATCGACCTTGACCGGTGACAGCTTATTGTTTTCCCTATCGCTGGCAGCACGCTCAAGCCAAGAATCTAATATCTTAAAACACATTTTTAAACGAATATGTAACTTTTTTTCAGTGAATTATAACAAAATAAGAAAAATCGTGACACAACATAGAAATAAACATTTTGTTGAAAATCTCAATAAAACAATTTAAATTGGTCGAGTTGAGCTGTCAAGCTTTATTTGCTTAAAATACATATTTAATAAATGATTATTATACATACATTCAATTTTATCTACCATTTTGTTTTATGTCTGGATTTTTTTACATTTTCTTCTTATAACAGTGTGTACTGTTTATCTATGCATGAATTATGTATAGAAACTTGGTCAGCTAGCTTAACCGTGTCATATGTTACGACATTAAATTAAATTCAGAGCGCTAAGCACCAATGCCGGTCGAACACGATTCGTTTCTATTTCGCGCAATCGCACCGTCAGAAGCCTAAATCCCATGAACCGTCAAGAAAAACTTTCTAATAAAATGCATTCTCGACATATTTTTAACATGACTTTTATTTTGTAAGTTATACCATCAGATTTGAATCAACTTTTAGTTGATTCTTAAGCGTTGTGATAGTCTGATGACGGTTCTCGAAGAGGCGAAACACTTGTCATAAGTTGTAGCACTAAAAGTGGAATAACAAGTTAACACAAAGTTAACGCCAAATCTATCAAAGAACTTTCAAACAGTGGTTATAATCAATTTGATTTGTTTTTACATATATGTATTTTATTATTATACGTGTCACTGAGGCGTCAATGTGCAGGTATTAAAGTATCGAATGATCAATTAAATCCTGCGTAATAAACATCCGTGCATTAGGTATAATGAATCATCTTTATTTTTTAGATTAAAAGGCCAAAAATACCTCAAACTGATCTATTTAATCACGCACACAATATAATTTTGAATTTACGATTCGGCACAATCCCGTCCAAATACTTCTTGAACATAATTTCTTTTTGAAATGCCTCTTCTACACGATGACTATCTAAATTGAAATATTTTTTAAAACTTATAATTGTATCTACATGTACATATTTTATTATATTAAGCTAATTTTGTAGAAATAAAATATGTATACAGCATTATTTTTACATTTAACTTATTCTCTTAAATGCTATTGTTATCTTTATCATTTTAACTTCACATATTCTTAGAATCCCCTTTCATATCTCACACAACATATTTTTTAATGAAGCACAGTTATCAAATGACAGTCTTCATCAATGTGTATGACTTTTTGCTATTTAAAGTTCAATATTGAATCTATATTACTCTAATCTAAGACAATAATGCGTTCCATTTCGAAAAAAAAAATGCGATTATAGATAAAATAAAACCTAAAAATAGAACAGCAATGATTATTTTTCTGTAAAATGGTGATGATAAAACGACACACAGCCAATATCTAACAAACGCCTGATAAATAATAAATAAATAAATCAGGTACAACTTCTTGTCTATCAATCAGAATTTCAAACTTTCGAGGTTTGAATTATAATATTCCTGGGAACATTTTTCAAATTGTTCGAAACCAACTTTCGGTTGAATGCTATAAACAGAGAAGTTTGCATTTGAGGTTTGCCGTATAATAAAAAAAACAGTGAATATATAGAACAATCGCCTTTCGAGGTTGTCCAAATGAATGTTATTTAAGATATTTGTTAATAAATGGTCATCTCACTCTTAATTCTTTCAATCCACTTATCTAAAATCAAGTCGAAAAATAATAGGTAAAGTATTTCGGCACGGTCAGGTTTGTTTTTTTACACGGAAAGATTCAAAACGATTTAGTTGTTTTACACCTTACGAATGTGAAGGGATCAAATTCCTAGCGAAACATCTTAATGCGTGTTCCGAATTCCATTCCTAATAATGTACGTGCCCGACATACGAAAAATAGTCTAGCACTATTTATAATACGACTATCGCGAGACATTTTCGAAATGTTGCCACTTTTCAAACATATCTAGGTGTGGGCGATGATTATATTATTTCATAAGAAATTCGTGCTCATTTTGTTGCGAAAGAGTTTCAGAATTTGTATGTATCAATATATCGGTGAGCGATTGTTATAACCAGAGCTGCGGAGTTGGAGTCGGAGTAGTGGAGTCGGACTGTTTTAACTGGAGTCGTGCTCGAATAAAACTAATAACGCCGAGTCCTTGTGAAAAAATGTGTATTCAAATTGCTAGGGTTAAATTGTGAGTTAAAAGTGGCGCCACTTCATGCTACTAAGTCTTAAAAATAATTGAAGTCGTATTTTAAGCTATACATAGCTTAAAATACATTACATACCTAATACATTAGGTATTTTGAGTTATGAATCCAGATTGATAGATTAATACTGGCTTAAATCTCTCAAAAACTAGATGACTCATATTATATGTATTTGTTTCGATGTTTAAAGAAGTAATACGAACTAAGAATTTTTTATTGATATTTTTTACTGGGTGAAACTTATTTATAACTTAACGCTTTTTATCTGTACAGATTTTTTATTTCTACAGCTAATCTTACACTATTTTTACGTTCTTCTCTTTTTCATATAATCTAATCGGCAATCTAAATATAACAGAATGAAAGTTTTAAGTAAACTTCAATACCGTAATGTAGATAAGAAGAAATAATTTAAACGAAAACTGCCGATGCATCATATCAATTGGTAGAAAGTATAAACATAACAGCAATTAAAACGAGAGAATTGTATTTAAAAAAAGTCGTTTTTACATTCGCTACAGTAATTTTGTAATTAAAGCTCGCGAATGTCGAATGCAACAGATACGACGAGAGAAATAAGCTAATTTCCACAGGGTGGGAAGGCAGCTTAAGATTAAATGAGTACTCCGTCTTTGTCTTTGAGAAGGCGAAACTTTTGCGGTAACACTTTCGCCAACAATAGAGTGTTCGTTTCGAAGCGCATTGTCTTTGAAAAAAGTTAAATTGCTAATTTAGGAAACTCAGTTTAACAGTCAATATTTTTTCAAGATTCACGAAGGGAACTTTATTGATAACGGTTTTGTAGGGTTTCATTTTATGGCGATGGGAAAGGAAAAGGTTATTTTTTATAAACACAACAATTAACTGTAATGTTTACAATTCAACTTCTTTAAATACTATTTTAACTGGGAGACAGCTTCTTTCAGAGAGATCGTGACAGAGATGAAAGCCGTTTTCTACGACATTTCTTGAAGACTTCATTCAATTATTATTACGCAGAATCATTAAGCCAGGCAATTTATTATTATAATTCGGTGAGAAATAGTTCGAGTTCCACGCTTTAAATATCATTCAAATTTAATTGCGTCGACGCATTTCTTGACATGAAATAAGCAGCAACTCAAAATGAACTCTGGACCGATAAAAAAAAACTCAGTTTATTGACTTTGTACAAATAATCCATATTTTTACACTCACTCGTTCACCTATTCTCAATAACTTTCCATACCGCATGTCCATTAATAAATTTATTTAACAAGATTTGTTTTTAATTTAGTTGTTATGAACGACGAAAAAAATAGAAAATATGAGTGTCATATTGATCTACGATAAATATAGCTGGGGTCGATAATTGTATCGCCTGATGCGTTTGCCTCACGGGACTGTCAGACGGTCTTGCTCGTGACTGTTTTTGAGCAAAACGCTGACATCGTAAATACTCTTGCTCAGTAAACGATAATAAATCAACCACAGCAGACGAAAAAAATATCATCCATAATAACGATGCGATGACAGATACTTAACAATTTCACTCGGCTTTGTCTGTTGATGAGCTACCTTAAGTTATCTTTGCCAACCGGACTCGCCAAACGAATGTAACACGGCTTGAATGACATAAGAACCTCAACAAAACGGAATGGTGCATATGAGTGAATGTCTTTCAAAGCCAAAAGTCCCTTGCAAATTGAGAGACGTTTCGTGGATGTGTTTTATAATATTTATTTTTGCAAAGTTTAAGCTCATGGCACAAAACGCGTTCTACCAGTTGACTGGCGACAAGTTTCCATAAGTGGATTTAAACATAGTCTGATGAACGATGGGGTATGTATATTTTCATACATCCCTCATCGTTCATCACATTACATAACATTCGAAAGAAACTTCTGTTCGTTATATCCGGAATGCCTTCCAGCGAAATTCTCAAATATTATCGAATTCTCTCATCATGTTGATATATTTTTTTAAATATAATTATATCAAATTGATAAAACTTTCCTGGGACGCGTTAGTGTCAAAGTTCATCGAGTCTCCTTTACCGCTGATGTTTTGATTATTTTAATTTCTTTTCAATCGTTGTCAACAAACAGAAGGGCGTGATCTTTTCAGGTGAGCAATCCACAGTGAAGCCAGGTAAAATGAACACCAGATGCATTCATATTTTAATTATATAATATATACCTCCTCACATAATACACCTATACATATTCATACACATGCGCAAACATACATACACGCAATACATACAAAAATAATCTGAAAAGTTATTTTTACGATGCTCAGGGTCGTGTTAATTGGTTGTATAAATTTGAAAATAAAAATTCAATATATAGAGCGTGGTCGAGCAGAACTCCTCTTAGCTGAAAACGATTCTTGGGTATTGTTTCGTCATAATTATGAAGAGAAGAGTTAGCTAGGGTTATAATGTTTGCCTTCATTGCTGTGAAACTTTTGAGAGATTTTACGAACGAACGCAGTCACTATGAAGCAGTTATCATGAGGCTTTGCATATCTTGTGCACTGTTTTATTTTGAACAATCTGGAGAGTCTTCATATGCTTGTGGTGAACATAAACTTTAGAAGAGTAGCAAACACAAGTTGGTTGGTCGAGTTGATGGCTTACTAAGTGATATTAAATAATCTTTTTCATTCACACATAGTTTCAAATCGGTGAATATTTGCAAGCTTTTTGTTTATCTAGTCAATTTCCATCAGCAGTTTAAACTTATTCACAAAATTTAACGAATTAAGATGCTAAGAGTAAAAATATCGTGTTTTCATCAAAAAATATATCGTCCGAATCAGTAATTGTCAAAAATGTCGTTATCCATTATTTGGCTGACATCACTTCGTTAGGAAATCATAAATATATTTTTAAGTATAAAATAAACATGAAGTTCAACACAAATTGCTATTTTATGAACGGAGATGTCGAAAGGTGTTCACAAGATCCTGATATGGCATGATGTGCACAATCAATCTTGAAAATGGTTGAAAAAAGATTTTTTTCATACAATGACTATTATAAAGCTCATATTTGTTGTGTGTCAACATATCGGAAATAGAAATCCGCTTTATAGAAAACGGCTTTTACAAAAATATATCCTTCGTTTTCGGATATCATTTACTTAGCAAACGGAATTTCGACGAGATAGAGATGCTAGGTTTCTATCAGGGATGTCCAAAAGGTCATTCTTCCGCGAAGTCTATAAATTTTAAATAGGTAACAATAATTTAACATATAAAATAAAAATAACTTTCCTGGGTACTTTTCAAAAGCAAAACATTATTCTGGTATTCACTTATCTGCGGTGTAGGGTAGCGAATAGCGATGCGATAGCATGTGAATCGCACACGTGCCTGTCACGACACACAAAAGCGTACTTTTTTTAATAGACAAACTTAACTTATATTCACTTCAAATGAGAATCATATGGACTCCTAATGAAGTTTATCTCGACAGAAGTGTTTTTATGAGAAATGCTTTTTACTCAGTTGGTGGAGCTTTCTTTTTTTTCTAAATATAAAATCATGTCGATGTATGTATTATATTATGAACCGTTATGTTCTATTAAATTGCCTGCCGCCAGTCTATATCAATAATTGAAAAGATAATAAAACTATGCAGACATCTTGAACTTGAACATCAAAAATTTAGAGAAACTTAAATAGTAAAGATAAGTTATTATTATGTTAGTATTTTATTTTGTATTATATAAGTTAAAAATTAGAATCAATTTTGATTTTTTTATTATGTACCTTGCAATGTTCTGTCTGATGATGATTTTAAAAAGGCGAAACAGGTGTCTCAATTTGCAATACATGTGGTGTGTCAAAGTCATCAAAATAAGTTTAACGTCCAAATAAACTTCACCGAGGTTTCCGCCGAATACTTGGAAAATATAAAATTAGTACCAAAGTAAAAATTACTCAAATATTTTTTTATATTTTAATATTTTTTTATACATATTAAATTAAAAATATTGTTACCAATGTACCTATATGTATTTTGATTCAATTCTTTTTATATCCAATAAATATTATTAATAATATTTTTTATGTATTCGAATATGAAAAGTTCACGTGACGAATTAAAAAAAGGCTTATTTTGGCACACCTGTCAAATCTTATTTGACATCCTGATATTTTGAATCAGAAAGAAAATCTTATTATTGTATGAAATTTGAGATTTAGGCTCACAAAAGCCCAAAAAACCAATACTAAAATTCATTTCAAGAAGAAAGTGGGTATCATTTAAAAAAAAATACAAAAAGAATTAACATAATATGAAGAATAGCGTTATCAATTTTCGTTTATGATTAAAAATCAATTTACAAATAGTTTCTTAAACACTTACAAATTATTTTATTTTATAAGGTATAACGATATTATTAGTGTCGGCAGAATGTTGCCCTGTGGGCCCGAAATTTCAGCCATCCCTGACGTTTGTCAAACATAAAAACGAATAGAAGATATCGGTAAGAAAGTAATATTTTCACACACATATTTTTCAGAATATACACATCCCCTAGACATTCAGCTATATTATCCAATACATGTTTTTTATGACTATACATATATCATTTGTAAAAGTTACACACTGTATTAATGCCGTCGTCATTTATTACTTACATATATATCCGATATCAGAGATGAAAGTAGCAGAAAGTGGGGATAAAAGAAACTTAGTAAATGATGCCAGATAAAATATCGGATTTGGAAAATAAAATAAAATGCTATTTGCTTTATCTATATTCTATACAACAGGGATGGCGAACCTTTTTGGGTCAGCGTGCCAAAAATTCTCAAATATTATTTCTCGAGTGTGTGGCGTGCCCAAGCAGTAAAAAAATAAATGAAACGATAGTCGTTTTTATTAAAATTTAAAAATTAATAAAACGGAATAAATTCATAATTCACGGATAATCTAATCAAAATTTTACTTTAATAATTTTTGAACTTGGAAATCGTTCCCGTGCCATCCAAATTCTCAAACGCGCCAACTCGGGCACGCGTGCCATAGGTTCGCCATCCCTGCTATGCAATATTATTTAAGCATATAGCACTTAAACAAGTAAAAAATTTTACTACTAGGACCGAACTATGTCGCACTATGAACATTGAATCTGCTTTTCTCTTGGACGACTATCAGAAATTGTTTATTATGAGCCCATGCTTTGGTCATGTTGGTACAAAAAAGGGTTACCAGATTTTAAATATTTAGTGATTTTGACATAATATGCAATAAAAAAAACTCATGTGAGGAAAAGTAGCTATCTTAAAAAAACACATATTCCGAATGAATGCCAGCGGCATTAGTGGCATTAAGTGGAAGGAGGGGAGGGGGCATTTCAGAAATAAAAACGAATACGGTGTATTTATTTAATATTGTGTCGATAATATTGAGCAAGATGGCTTATGATCGTTTGTTACTTATATACCCGGTCTCCCCTACTAACATTCATGTGACTGCAAAAATGAAAAATTGTGCTTAAGTTGGTATATTATCAAACCGTTTTCTTCTCTTTTAACATTTCATTAAAGCGTCGTTATTACCTTTAAGATACAATTATATGATTGACGGTAATTACCAGACCGAAACAGGCTTTATTTTCAAATAATGTGATGATCAAATCTACCACGACCGACGACCGACGGACGCGATAACCGTCATCGTTTTTATGTTGAATTAGGTTTCTTCACTTTTATAATGAACATGTGTTTCATACACGTCATATTTTGGTAGAAAAATATATTTTCACTGTCTTCGGGATTCAATCTTTATTTTTGCATATATTATAATCACAGAATTACTTTAGAAGTTCACATTTTTATTGTTTCACAAAAACCTTATTTTTCTATTTTCAATGGATTCAAAGGTAACTCATTTTTTGTGTAAATACATTTTCAGTATAAAATTAAAACTTAGCAACTTCGTTATTCGTAAACATTTTCAGATTTTTCAGAATTCTGAATCAGCTGAATAGCAAATTTCAATTGTATATTTTTTGGTGTTGTTTGAAATCGTTTCATCTCTGAATTTATTTGTCAATCTATATATTTAAAACAAAGGGGGGTTATTTCCACCTCGTATATCTCGAGAATGGCTGCACGGATTTTAATGATCTTTGATTTATTAAATTAGTATCCGCCTAGAATAGCAGAATAAGCATTAAAACATTGGAAAAATATCACGGAAAATAAATTATGAAGAAAATTAATATCCTCATACATTTTGTTTTTTGAAAGTTAAAATCGAACGCGGAACATTGCATTGAACGTTGTATGCTGTTTACGGTTAATCCACTAGATGGCGTTGATTGGATTATACTTTGACAGTTGACTACTAGCTGACGTGCACCGCGATTTAATTATTACGCATAACGTTTAAATATTATTATTTTATTGATTTGAATATAATCCACCAACTCGGCTCGTGATTAAAATCTACTGAACTCCATTTTAAAATGATTTCAAAAGAACACAGTGCAAAGAAAGAGAAAAAATCGACCACTTATTTAAAAATTTTGACAGAAATATTACACAGATTCTGGATATCTCAAGAGATGAAAGCGATATCGTACAAAATGTGCATAAACGGCTTCGTCTATTGTCTCATAGTGATAGTGAATAATTTTTGTTACCTTTGATTTTTAAAAAGTATTTTTTAAATAAAATTAAGATTCAATAAGCAATAATGAGTTTTATTTTATGATATTCTGAATTGATTTTTATGCAAGGAAACCTATCTACCAAAATTTTTAAATTTTAGTATATTTGTTTACACGTTTTCTTTACTCGGTATCGCGTTGAGCGTATCTACCGTGTAAATGGGGAGTTCAGTTTAAAGGTGTTCTACGGAAAAGTGAGAACACATAGATTTTTATTTTTTTAAACCATCCTCGCTTCAGATTCTGTAGTGTATTTTTTGTAATTACAAGTTGTAGATAATCGATCTTTATTAATATAAATACTTTATTGAATAGTAAAAGAAAGAACTGATAAAGTTAAGATTGTTTTATTAAATAAATCAATTCTTTCATAGATTAAAATGTTACTTTAAGTTCGTTTAAATCGCTGAAGCAATTGATTCTGCATCTCCAAGTTAGGAAACGCACATTATTTGCTATCATTATTTTGACATGTTTCCCATCGAATCCACGTGAACTGTGGAACAAGTACAAGGATAACATGTCCGAAGACATTTTACATCGAATTTGGGTTAGTTCAGGGAATCCCGATCTCGAGGTGAATGAGAAGATACATAACCAGCCTTTGCTTTTGATTGAAGACTTGTGTTACCTCATGCGCTGCAGTTTGTGAGTCCAGTTAGGAATGCCAACGCCATATCGTGGAATGAACGACGCTTTCAATCGAGCATTGGAACGTGAATATGATCGAGATGCATTGAACCAATCAGTTCAAACGAATGTACCACTGTTAGACCTCAAACGGAAGGAAGTGTACGACACGTTAATGACGGCAATTTATGATGGAAATAGTGACTTATGTTTGCTCGATGCGCCCGGTGGAACTGAAAAAACATTCCTCATGTCATTGATTTTGGCCACTGTTCGTGCGAGATCCGAAATTGATGTAGCAGCTTCTTCTTCTGGTGTAGCGGCCACGTTGAAATTGCCGTTTAACCTCCAAACGACTGAAAAACTCACATGCAAGATTGCGAAACACTCTGCAATTGCCAAAGTTTTGGTAGAAAGTAAAATCATCACCTAAGATGAACGCACAATGACGCACAAACGTGCATTGGAAGCACTCAATCGAACTATGAAAGATCTGCGCAATGATTCAAGATATTTATTCACAACGATTCTACTATCTAGCGATTTCCGCCAAACACAACCAGTCATTCCAAGATCGACCGCTGCCGATGAAATATACGCTTGCCTCAAATCATCGACTTTGTGGCGCTATGTGAAGAAAATTCAGATGACGACAAACATGCGAGTTGCATTGCGAAACGATCCATCCGCCGAAGATTTCTCCAAGCTATTGCTGACTATCTGTAACGGCCGTGTTTCGACGAATCGAACGGATTGATTTCGTTTCCGCCGAATTTTCGTAATTTTGTCTCAACGAGGGACGGCCTCATCAAAAAAGTGTTCCCAAACATCATTGCTAATCACAAAAGTCACAATTGGTTGAGTGAACGAGCAATTCTTGCGCCAAAGAACAGAGATGTGGATCATTTAAACTTCACAATTCAAAATTAAATCGTTGGTCCACTGCATTTCTTCAAACCTATCGACAGTGCCACGTGAATTATATAAATTTCAATGTAATTAAAATATTTTTCATTTTGATTTTTGCACATTTATTGAACTTAATTCATTTTGAGTGTTCATTTCACCTTAATAAAAAACTAAATTTAATTCAGCCAATAATTTAACACAACATTTATTGATTCCGAGGCGGTACGAAGTTTTTTGGGTCAGCTAGTTAAAATATACTGCTAACTAAAATATACTGGATATCAAGGTTATGTTTAATTATAACCTACAACCAGTGGTGTAGTGGGGCCAGGTCGAGCCAGGTCGGCGACCTGGTACCTGAAAATGAGCCAGGGCGCCGCCCTGCCACCTTTTTGACTTATAACATAATTTTCAATTACATACAGTGAGTACAGTTTTTTTTAAATTAATTGCGCGTTTTTTATTGATTTCGTTGTTAAAACTTTCGGTTTTTTAACTTCGGGCGGATATAAAAAAAATAGAGAAGAAATCGATGACAGACCTGGTACCTATTTCTTTACCACTACACCACTGCCTATAACGTATTGTATTTTAGTTATATAAATGTAACGGTTTGTCATAAAGAATTGACACTTCCCACCGATAAAGTCATTTATAAAATCGATTTTAAAATTGCGTAACTTGCATTAAAATACTAGGAAAAACGACTTAATATTTTTTAATTTATTTATAATCGAAAAATTGCACACACAAGTACTTTTCGTTTTCTGTGTCGACATGTTCCCTACAGTATATTGTGATAAGCAGGTGACGTAACACTTAACAATCTCGTGCGAGCGAGCCAACCGTTATAAATGGATCGTATGTAAACTATGGCAAAGAAAAAGCACCGAAGGGTATCATTTTTCATAGAGCCGACTATTTATCAGAATCTCGAGAACTTTTTTATGCGCCCCGTCTAATGAGAACATTTTGCGAGCTTATAATACAAAATACGCAAATCAACAAAGAATTTGAGCAAAGTGTGGCTATATGTACATATATTTATATATTATATTACGTTTCAATGAAACGATTTATTTATTTTAAATATGCTACACGAAGCTAGTCAAGTCGAAGTTTTACATAATATTTAATCGTCAGTGATTTTATAGACAAATATTATTTTGAAATATATCCAATTTGTTTACAAAATTATTTTTCCGATCTTTGTTTTATCTGCACAATATACCAAATCGTTTCGATTATAAGACTTGAATTCGAATTGCGATTTATAATAGATGACGTCCACCAGCCCAATTAAAAATGAAAAGATGATATTTCCCAGGAAGACTAGGAAACAGTGACATTGGAAAATCAGACAATGAATACGATAGAGTTACAGGCATATTATAGTATGAAAGTAAACTTAAACTAAGTGTGTGAATTAAAATCGATGTTGTCTAATAGTGAAGGAAATATGGTACATATTTACGTATTTTTCCAAATGCACCATTTCACGCCTTCAGACCAAGTTTTACACGGTGCTAAGACACGGTGCTAAAAAACTAAAAATTATATCTACATCAAAGGGGGATAAAAAATCAAATCCCTTATTTCGATGGATTCGGCGATAGCTTTTTGGATATTCATTTTTAATTTACAATTAAATATGATCACTTTTTGTTTTTCTACTTGTGTAACAAACGTGTTCCGCCTCTTTGAGAAGTATCATCAGACTTAACGTCGCAAGATTAACGAACAAACTAAAAGTTGATTCTAATTCTTAAGCCATAAATGACAACATAAAAGCGGCATCTATCGCCTAGCGCTAGCCTGTCGAGTTGTTTTATTCGTTATTTTTGCGATGTAAAATCTGCTTATGTCTGATACAGAGGTGAAACAAGTGTCACATATTGTAACACATCAAGTGGAATAAGGAAGTTATCAAATTTAATTGTATATCAATTACCTAGCTCATTAGTCAACTTCTTGTCTTATTTTCCTACTTCCTCTACCCATCCTCCGTGAAAAGAGCGGCCGCCTTACTATTAATAATTTTGAAGTTGTCTATGAAAACCATTATGTGGAGCATGCGCAGAATAGACACGGTTGCAAAAAATTTAATTCGTTTGAAGAAAAATTCACGTGATTGTTAGTTCTCTTTTGCGAGTTTCTGTTATAGGCTATATTTCATTGACATGATAAAAAATCAGTTTTCCAAATGAGAAACTTCCGCATTGTAGAATGAAATTAATTCGAAAAGGACGAAATGGGTTTTATCGTTGAATAAATGAGAAAATGTAGCGTGCTAGTCGACAAGACCTGCTCGTTCGCACGAATCCGGGACTACAGAATAGAGAGTATCGAGAGGTCGCTTTCGTCTGCAGCTCGGGATGGATTTAAAAAATGGTCGATTAGTGACGTCCGGAGTGACCGCTCGCCTGAAAAACGCCCGCAAATCCTTCTCCCCGATTCCTTTCCGCTTCCGACATTCGTGGTTTATTTCTAAGCTCCCACGAATAAAATCTTCCAAGAAACTTTTCATATACGGAATTATTGACCACATAATGCAGATATTTACTGCTCGCAATATTATATACATAAGTCCTGCAGGTAAGTCGAGACTGGTACTAGGTTTTTGTCTGAAAAAATACATTAAGGCTTAGATGCGTGGGTTGTGTTCATCTTTTCCAATTCAGAAAAGTGCTCGTCGAAAGGAAAAATAACGATTTTTTGGCCGACTATATAAATCATTTTATTTTAATATTTGACTGAGACCCTAAAAATCTAATTATGTAACTGTTTGTCACGTCACGTGCTTGAAAATATGGTTTTCCATCAAAATATTTATAAATTCTACAAACGGTGAAAGTTTTATATTTCAAATAAGACAAAAATCATAATAACATTACATCTTACGAGTTTTTTTTATTTGGTTTGATGATATTTCAAAGAGATGTAAAACACGCGTCACACATACATACATAGTTACACCAAAAGTGGAGCAACAGTTAATTGTTTTAAAATTAAATACCTACATTAGTTTAAGCTTTATTCACTGAGATTATGATCTCTCAGGCGAAATTATTTGCATTTGAAACGTGTGGAAGTTTTATTTCCCTGATATTCTTCGTTTTATAATTGACTCAGCAGTGCCATATATTATTTTTCGAGAGCACGCGTCGTGAAATTTGATAAAAAAAAACCCTCTCCGAACGATATCACGTAATCATATAAAACCAGCGTGGCGTTTGAATAAGCAAGGTGCCTTTTGGCAAACATAAATAAAATTCGATTGGCGATGCCAGCTCACCATATAGCAGGGACGCAAATTTTAGTTATATTTTATAAAACATGCCAGTTTCTTCTATAACAATCTTGCATGTGCACATATGATAAAAGAGAAAGGTATGAATAGTCATATATAAACACGAATATCAAAAATGATTAATGTCAACTACTATTTTATATTTCTTGCTAAGTTTGTGTTCAACAGTGTAGATTATTTTTTTTCATTTTTCAATCGGTTGAAAAATCTTTTTTATCAATAATATTTTTAAAAATCGTATTGTTTTTTATTGTCAACGTATGTTTTATCAATTGAATTGTAGTTCATTCCCGTTCGATAAGTGTGTGTTTCTAAATTGAACGAAATCGTAAGGTATAAATAAATAGAATAATCTAGGAACTAAAATACTTTGTTATTTTTAATCTGTTATAAATGGAGTTCTACCAAGTAAATGCCAAATCAATTAATAATGGATAATGTATTTTTTTTTCGTATACCGTACAACTTCCCTGCACAAGAGGTTTTTAATTAACAAACCGTATAACATTTATTCAATCTATAAAATATTTAATATAAAATTTAATTTAATAACTTTATTATTTCACTTGTTGTGTTACAAATGTGACTCTTTGAGAAGCATCACCAAAAAAGAGCTTCCACAAGGTTACCGTCGAACCGATCGAAGATGTAAAATATTTTTTACAATAAAAACATGATTCGTAAAAAGTATTTTTACAATTTAATTTAAGATTTCGACTGAAGGTGCTTGGTGGAATTTCAATATTAAATTTTAATCGTTCAAACTATGTACATTCTCACAGATTTTTTCATCAAGTTCATCCGTGCACTTGAATGCCTGAAGATGCCGAAAGGCGAAACCCGGGTCGTTAGTGACAAAATCTGTGAGAATGTACATAGTTTGAACGATTCAAATTTAAGTATTTTTACAGTTAATGAAATCTGCTTGCTTTACAATTAACTACATAAATCACCAAAGTTCTTGTTGATCCTCTTCATTAAAAGATTTCAGAGACAACCCTGTTTTTACGATGCGTTTCCTCGTGGGAAAGTTTACCCCAAACATCTTTTTTTATGTAAAAACATTTATATTCCCAATCTCACCTTGATACTATTTAATCAAAGTAAGGTTCATCGCCTAGTCGTGGGGTGGGTATGATTCTGACCACTTGGCCAAGACTTAAACGAGACTATTTACATTTTTTTTTAAATATGTATGCGCAATGTATAAAACGCATACAAATTTGATGCTTGACGTCTGCCCTTTGGGACTGCTTATATTTTTAATATTTTTAGTCAAACTTACTAATGTAGCCTTATAGTCGTCTGCCTTTTCTTGTCCCGGTAATTATGGAAAGAGTAATTTTGGCACAGAGACTTTGCGTCGAGCTTTTTTCATCGCGACGGAACCGCTCCCGCAATTCCTGTTAACTTTACCTACACACGGTAAATATAAAATATTTGCTTGACGACGATTGCTATAGTTAATTCGGTAATATGAATATTTTTTGATAATAATTATCCTTAGCACCTATTATAATAATCCTTATCACTCCCTGGTTGAGTTCAGCCAGGTCATATTTTATCTTTTTTGTCCGATCTTCTATGTTCGCCAGCTGTGAATGGATGCTGAATGGCAAGTATGATTTGACATGTAAATCTTGAATTCAAGTTTTTAAAATACAAATATCGATCATAAAATTTTACATCACCAAATTTACTTCTATAACAAAGTATTTTAGAGACATTTTATATTGGATATACGTAAAAATACGTAAAAAATAAAACGAATAAGTTAATTTTTAAGCAAAAATATTAATAAAGTTGATCCCCGTAGATGTAAAGCATGTGTCACACTTAGTTACATAACAATCAGAAAATCCATAATAAATAAATAAAAAACTGTTTTTAATATATTTTTACAAATGTTCACTATCTCACCCGTGTGTCAATGTATTATTGTATTACACCAATATTGAATTTCTGAAGTCAAAATGCATATAGGTAGGTTAGCAATTTAAAATATTTCTCATCGCAACTTACAGGTTTTTTGTTTTAATTCAAAAGAAAGGGATGATTTAAATATAAAGTATGCAATAAGCGATTAAAATTTAATATTTAAATTCCACCAAGCACCGTCAGTCGAAATCTTAGATTGGTATCTCGATTTGGTCTTTCTTTTTATAACGCCACATCCGTCGATACTCGATACCCTATACATCAAATGTTATTTGTTTATGATGCACTTTGAATATTCTACCTGCGATGTAAGATCTTCTCAGGTCTTGAGGAAACGTTTTCTTGAAAGAAGATAGAGTGTATGAGAGATGTATGCTGATATGTAATACGTAAATAATGTAACACGTACACGTGAAAAAGCACGCACACTGAGACGAGGTCGGTAACAAGATAGGCGCAGCGGGCGAAGGCTATTCCTTTAGGCTGGCGTCGCTTTCAACAGTAAATAGGATGATGCTAGTAGGTGACATCGACGCGACGTCGATCTAAATCGAAGGTATATTGAGGTAAATTTGCTTTATGGGCATAACATATACATACATATATCTACATATGCACAATTTTACGGTGGGATAGAAGTAATGTCAGGCGGTTTTTATGAATATTTTCCTGATCGCGATCTTCTCGTATCGAATGCGCTTTATGTTCCTCATCGCTTTGAAATAAAATTTGTTATGGAAATTTGATAGTGTCGTTTTATGTATTCAAATCACGTTACTTTTAAAAATAATTACTGTATTTGAGCTTTTGAACATTTTAATATGATGGCGATGTACATAAATTATCAATTTTTCAATCTTTCTTTCCGCAGTGTACGATTCATCGTACTCAACAACTGCTCTTCGTCGAGTCATTTTTGACCTGCATCTTCTGGGGTGAGGAGATTGTCACTTGTGTTCACAATAACACATTTTTTCAATTTAGCATCCTATTTAATATTATTCATCCTTGAAATTGATAATTTACAAAAATTTAAATTATAAAATGCTTAATATAAAATGATATTTGTTAACGTTGCTATCCCACAAATAATTGTGACTTGTCACAATTTTTAACACAGTTGGTAAAATATTTTTTTTAGGTTTTAAATGAATTTTTGAATTGAAAATTGATTTTAATGAAATAAACTAAAATTAATACATCTAAAATATTAAAAAATGGTTTTTATGAATGTTTTTACAATCAATAATTTTGAATAACGTTTGTACGGAGAGCCTCGGACGGAAGTGGACCAATCCTTGCCGACTCATTCTTTTCAATTGTATAAATATTGTATCGTCAAAGCTTGAGTAAAATTACAGATGTGCTTCTGATAGGCTCATCGAGCGTTTTAAATTAAGAGCCATTTGTCAAGAGTTAACATCATAACATGAAACTGTGCAGAGTTAACGGAGTCGGGTAAGTGGAAAATTAAACATTTGACCGCAAAGGCGTCCGAAATTCTAAGCGACATAATATGAATTTCTACTGGCATGCTGCAAATTCCAAACATCACTGATTTTTGCAGTAACGCTTTCATACTGCTACGTAAGAAAATAAAAAATGCAGATACATAAATCGGCGAAGCTAGATAAAGCCACGTGACTTTTACAATTCAGATTCATCTTTATACTGAATTAATTATTATTAAGAAAATTTCGAATTAAGAGAGTGACTCGTGTGTAGTTAACAAGTTATATCCCAGTAAAACATCGACATTGTCGATTTATACGGTTGACACGTTATACTTTACAGGCGAAAAGTTTTCAAAAAAACATATTTTTCTAATGCGTTTTTGTAAAAAAAAAACAGCACAATACGAGACAAATGTTTCATCAATTAATATTATGTGAATTATAAATTGAGATGAATGTGGTAAAATTCAGTCATTAAATAAACGACCAGCCATTTTACATACTGCGCTCAATCGTGACATCTAATCTCGGTCTAGTCACTAGTGCTTAGGATCTAGACTAGCGTCATTGAACTGTGACCGAATATTTAAAAAAAATACATTTAAATAAATTATTCGATTTTAAAGCTTAAAATAAATATTAAAACTCTTTCGGTACATAATATTCGGATCATACATAATTATACATATTATAATGGGTCAGTAATCATATTTGATCAAAATTAGCCGGTACCGAAACAGTTACCGGGTTACACGTTTGATCGGGTATTTGGATATCCTAGGCTAGTTATATTAATTATTATAATACAATAATTAGTTGACATGAAAAAACGTAACTGTGATTGATGGTTTTGGTACAAATACGATACATGGTTCAACAATCTTTTCAAATTTACCCAAATAAAAGTTGGTCGTAATATAGTTGATTGATTAAATATTGGTTCATATTATTACAACAACAATGAACATGTTTTCAAATTAGCACACAGGTATAATACAATATTTTTCAATTATCAAAATGTTGTTGAATTTGATATTTTTCTTTCTGCAAAGGTAAAGTAAACAAGATTTGTTTTTACAAATTTACCCGCTATCACTTGGTAAGTAAGATATGTAAGTACATAATTTACAGTTTGGTTAAGGATGAGAGCAATTGACTTTCAGATATTTTTTATATAATTTTAAACGGCTGTAGCTACCGCAGTTTGCTCTCACAAATTGTGGTCATCGCAAAATTTTTGGAAAACACAAAATTTCATATTGAAAATTGAGACGTTGTCTACAAAAATAAAATCACGTAAGCAAACCGACAAGCACACGCCAGTGACGCAGTGTAAGACTTCAATGTGACTGCCTTATTTTGTTTTGACGTTGAAACCTTTATTGCTTTTCAGGTCGACATGAGAGTGCATCGCTCTCGCTTATTTTAAAAAGAAATGGAAAGAAAAAAGCTTTTTAAATAACTGGCTACTTGTGTAGCATATTTTTCTGAATAGACCGCCAGCCGCCGACTCGCCTGATGCAGCCGATACTCGAGTAACACGATAGAGATGCTTAAACATCATTACCTACGGTTTTTATAAAAAACTATTTTCAATCGGTATTGATACATCTTCATTTGAATGAATAAGCATATCTGAAAGACAATTTAAAAGAAAAGATTCTTAGAATGGTAATTGTTCCCCAATCTCGCTAGCATATAACTAAAATTGATAGTTTGAAGCGTCTGAACTTTCTCCCTCAATAATTAGATCTCTATAATAAATTGTCACGTATGAAAAATATACTGATTTGACAAATATGTGAAAGTACTTTTAAAAAATAATCATTCTATTTTACTATTACGCCAATGTTGAAAACTCTGCTCTTTGAGCATCCACTTGGAATGGATCTAACCATAACGTTTTCACAGCGTTTGAAAATATTGAGCGTTCAACGCCTCATATCGATAACCAAATTAAGGACATAATATTATGTTACCACCACCACCAACCCGGCGCTTTCGTAAACGGTAGTTTAATTTAAGTGTTGATACACATCCTTACAATAGTTTTCCAGTAAAATAATCGTATTATGTTTCATAATCACAGTATGTAGTTGTTAATTGGTAAGTATGCCTGTATACATCTGCTCAGCTTTTAAATCAACCTTTGGACAGTATTTACTATAAAATATTTAGTAGTCATACTTATTGTACCATAATTATATTATGAATTTGTATTTTTACCTTTGGTTTAGTTTTATGTTGATAACCTAACCACATTTGTACAGTAACGGATATTTTTTACACCAAATTTAAAAGAAATACTGACCTTCCCGTATCTTTTCTGATGAAAAATAATATTTATACTGACCAAATAAGTCTTAAATTTATATCGTAATACCATCAGCTGAAAAATAGCCGCGATGTGTCGGTAACATTTCAATAGCTTGTCGACCAACCTGCCGCCGACGCGTGCGCAAGCTTATATAATAAATAGCTGTAAAGCTAAATTCGTTATCAAATAATTTCATAAAACTATCTAAAAACATCTAGAAAAAAATAAAGATTGGGAAGGAATGTTTTTATCATACCCTTCACAAAATGTTCATTCTTTGAGAAACTTTAACCCTAATGCATCACGATTTTTTCACTTTTATTTTCTTGCTTTGTTTTCAAATCTTTCAGTCTCAAAATTTCATAAATGAATTACAACAGTACGCAAGACTTCTATATCATACATAAATGATAAGATCAATCAACATGCACACACGAAGCACATTTATCTATCGGACAGTTAGAGATAAATTGTCATTAATATTTCATTAGAATGTAATTAGGTCGAAAATTGTTATAGTTACACATATTATTGTTAAAATAGTCAAATTTCATCGGAAAAAAAATAAAAAGAAACAGAGCGCGATCTAGGAAAATAAATTATTGACTACCAGAGCATTGGTGACCTCATACACAGAGAATTAATGCGATTCAGATAAATTATACATATGTCGATTACATATCAATCCATATATAACGGCACGTACAGAAGAACAAGAAATCGAAGTGTAAAGTTTCTCCATGTTTTCCATAACTTTAACTGACCTCGTCTCCATAATGATTCACATAAGTTCTAAATATTTACATCAAAAAAAACCTCCCGACGTGTTAACATTGTTATCGCATCCTCTCTCGTCGCTTTTATTTCAATCTACTCACCACAGAGAACCAGCTCGACGATCGCTCGCTTACCGGATACCGCGCTTACTAGCATAGCCAAATTGTCATGCTGAATATCAAGTTCGAGTTTGTAAACATTTATGTAACAGGTTAAACCAGTGGTGGTTCGTGACAATATTTCTAATATTTAGGGTTGGCATTTTTTTTCTTTCATTTTATTCAATTTACAAAATTGTGAAAGTTTCCACTTCACAATAAAATTGGTCGAGGCCTGCGGGCCGCATACGGCCTTTTTGAAATTAGCTTTTTCTTAAAAAATAATTGCATTCAATAACCGTTAACCATTCCCAAACGAATCCTATAAAATTATCTTTAAATTTACTATGACAAAGATTACATTCCTTTTTTCACTATATTTTTACAAATACAACACATATAAATACTTCCCACTAAGTATTTTTTTTCAACGAGTTCTTTGAAGTCCTTTTACCTTGCGTCCTGAACCCATCATATAATGCATTCATATTTAATAAAGTGTCCGTAATCGACAGCTATTACTTTATCATAAAAAATTGAAACGTTCTTAATATTTATTTATTTATTAACAGTTCTTGAATTAAAACTAATAAATTTAAAATGTAATGTATCGAGAGCAGAAAACGACATCAAATTTCCATCACCATATCATAGAAGTTTGAGTAGATGTCCATTTGTAACATTTTTTGTATGAAGGGGGTATTTTATTTGAACCCACCTGGCGAATTTGAATGCAGGTTGGCTATGGTTCTTCATTTCTGCGAAGCAAAAAGGGGATTTTAGTTGAGGTATTGCTACGATTGACATCAAGTTGCCTTTTTTTTGTTTATTCATGTATGTAATATTTTATTTTAGGCCCAGCCTGGTTTCAATGTTAAAACATTTAAGAAAATACTTCCAAACGCATTTGGAATGAGTATTGTGTAAAAACTAACTTCAAAATTAACCCAGTCTTACTTCTTATTCTTAATATGGATGCAAAAGAGAATACTAGAATTCGATAATCGGCCTTATAATGATAGAAGAGAATCAGAGCAAAGATATTGTATGAATTTGTGATAGGTTCGTTACGTTGTACGTAAAAAATACATATTTCTGTTTCATACAGTGTGCAAATAGCTATTTGTTTTTATTAAGTCAGCTTAAGATTATCTCTTTTACACATTTTGGCTAACAATTTCAGGGCGGACTGAGCCCATCTAGCTCAACACATAGTACCGCCACTGGGTAAAACACGTAATACGAAACCTCCTTTCAGGGCAGTGCTCGTTTTTTATAACAAAATATGCAAGAATTTCAGTTCAATACTAGAGACAAAATTTGAGTACAATCTATTTAGAGTTGTAGAATGGTTTAGCTTAGTACTTTGTAATGGTCAATTTTATTGTTTTTAGTAGAGTGGGCGGGTGATCTTTCATCACTTCAGTTGCGCAATCGAGACTTCGAATCCTTGAATTGTAACTCTAATTCAAAGTTTTTTTAAATATATATATATCACTAAGAATTCTCTCTAGTGTATCCATCCTTTTCCAAACATCCTGAAAAGCGGGATATAGACTGTATTGAGAGATATGAGCTTGGTAGAACTGGTATTGTTGTGCTTTGCATTCAACGGGGGCTTCTTCTTTGTCCTAAAAACTTTATTTGAAAAAACATAGTTAACAAACCACAATCCTTCTGAAACAAGAAAGGCTTTTCAAGTTTTCTGGCCAATGTTGTTGCTAGATTTGATACAAACTTAGCCCTTATATCGATTAACCGCAAAAAGTCTAGTAATTTAATATTCTGCTCAATGATTATCTCGTCCGAAATCTTTGTGTACCAAAATTGTAAAAAGTCAACCATGTGGCGTGGTCAGTATTACTGTTTTTTGTAGAAATCTACCGAAAAAAAACTTAACTCAACTCATCGTCAATGACGACTCTCTAAAGAAGTTCGCAAAAACTCGGCATGTCTTAGAGGATTTTATTTTAAATTGTTTGTTTCTGTTAATCATCGGTATATTATTTTCATATCGCGTGTGTTAAGTGTTTAATGCATCGCTATACAAAAACTCTTTTCGTACACATGCATTTTATTAGGCTTAAAATTTAAATCAATGTTAATTTTTTTCAATCGACAGAGATGAAATCTTAAAAAAACTAAAATCTAACAAACAAATGTATTGCATAAAGAGAACAGATTTTGCGCGGTTCCGATTAACGACAATCGACTAGTACAACAAGTCGATTATGAATAATGAAAAATTCCTTCCTAAATTCTTAACAAAGCAAATGTAGACGTCAGACTCTTTGCCAGTTTTATTTTGTTAACACTGAAAATTATTATGATATATTTACTTAAAAGCCACGAAAGCGACTGCAACATAAAGATAAGATGATGTAACAGAACATCAACGGCTCGCATATTCAATAATTCTATATTCTCATTTTGACCGCCAATTATTCTTTTACGACAGCAACTGTTTACAAAAGCAACAATAAGCGGAACTACTATCAATGTAGACAGAGAACTTTTACTCTAATACTTTAGTTGCCTGTGTATCAACGCGTCGTAGCCGACCACACTTATCCGATGACATGTTTACACTTTCACTTAGTGGCGGTGCTATATTTTTCTGACAGTAACATTAACAGTTGACAGTTGATTTGGTTGAGAAAAAGTGCTGTCTTTAAATTCAAATAATCGTGGACAGCTAAAATAAAGCAACTTATAATGATTTCTACTCATTATTTATGTATGAGACGATTAAATTTGATGACTTTGTTATTCCGCAGGTTGTGTAACAAAATGTGACACGTATTTCGCTTCTTTGAGAAGAAGTTTTAGACAAACCAGATACGTGTTACAATGTTTTACTCAATCTGTAAAATAAAAATTTTATCAAATTTAATGGTAAATTTGTCATTACGTAGGCCGCGTTTATTTCCGCGAAAAATGTTTTAATGTAGCTGAAAACAACGCCATGTTTGATAGTTGGGATGTGAATCACACGCTAGCCGCGTATCTAGCGATGCCCAAGAATATAGCTTATATTAAATTTTGATAGCTCATACTTTCTGACCCTATTCACTGCCAGCAAGTCAAGCAATGCAGGGGCGGGTATACCACGGTGGCTTTCCTGGCTGAACTATTCGCATGCTAGTAAAAAGATAGCTCATTATCAAATATAACATCTACGTGGGTCACTTTGTCATAGATTCAAATTCTTCAATTACCCATGGGGAGAGTGGGTGGTATTTTGAATGAAACAGCTATTCCTTTAGCAATTTCAAAGGTCAGTATATGAAAGGTGCGACAAGACAAAATTGAAAAATGTCAGAAGACGACGCTATAGCAAGTGTACTCGGTTTTGCTGAGGCCGGGCAAGAGTTATAATCTTTAATATGCCTTCTGGTCGTTCAGAAGAACAAAGCTAAGAAATGCATACATTTAAAAAAGATTTACAAAAACTGTTTCAAAATTATCAATTATAACCAGATTTTTTTTATAAATTGATTTTTCAATCGATTTATGAATTTCTGTTCAAAGGCATGGATGTATGTGATGTCTTGAATTCCCCCCTTTCACCCATCCTATCCTATGAACGGGGCGTACCGAGAGCGATTAGCTTACCACTAATCCTATCCTAGCCCTATTCTTCTATCCCTACTCTCTTTGAAAAAAAGAGAGGTTGAGCAACTGAGTAACAAGCAGTTCTCGTAGAAACACTTCTGTTGAGATAAACTCCATTGGGAGTCCATATGCTCCGCATTGGGAGTGGACATGGTTTAAAAAAAAAAAAAAACCAGATAAGAATATATTTGCATTTAAACAAAATTTGTTTCATCTATTTTCTGAGAGTTATTATTTGTTTTTCAAATTTCGGGTTGTTTTTATTCATTATAACGCTAGAAATAGCCGCTTATAAATAACGAAATAAAATTAATATGAAAAGTTAACTTTAGATAAGTACAATGGTATTTTTTTGTTTTATCAAACAAAAGCAAAATTTTGAAAGGATCTTACCTTTTTATATCCTTCCGATTCATGAACGTTCTAAAACAACGGGTCTCTAAATATACCGATTCTCAAATTGTATATGTTTTGGATGACTAAAATCTTCTTTGTACACATTTTATTATAAATTTACTGAGTCCTAAGTTTTAAGTTGTTTTATTAAATTTTCCGGGAACCGAGAATGGCAAAAGGCGTCGATTTCCCGAGGATGTCCATTGGGAACTCGATCCCTGTGCCGTACTTGGTCAATCATCAAAATCAATAAGAATACAATGGGACCGAGATGATGGTGTCTTTCCATCGTGTTCTGGGGAGGTGAAGCTATGCTTCAATTTCCCTTTCATCTACAGTAAGGTGATGCTATTATATCCTGCGTTCTGTCCAGGGTTTGCCGGGGCATCGGCAGGAGCGTGGTTTTCAGATTTTGATTCATATTTAGGGAGGGAAACGTGCTAGTGGGGATATAGAATACAATAAGAGTTTTGTTTTTGTGGTGGTATATGTTCGTATTCGTGGGTGTTTCCATTGTGACACTAATGCACGGTTTTCCAATCTATGTTCCGCGGAACACCAGTGTTTCGCGGAGCCAGAGTAGGTGTTCCGCGGGCCAAAGTGGATTTTCCACAAAAATTTGGAATGGTTTTATACGCTGCAACACATTTAAATATTTTCTACTTCATATTGAAAAGCGAGTGATGGTCTATCTACACATAATTTATGATGTCAAACATCTCGGTAAAAGAGGAGGTTTTGAATATTAATTGAATACGACACCAAAAATTGTGCCAAATTTCTATCGCCGAGGATGAAAGACTATTTTATCACACCCAAAATCATCAGTCATTAAAGGCCAACAGTACGTTGTATGAGTTTTCTTTGACGCTTCAACATAAATATTGAAGTGGATCGAAATAGATTTCCAAACGCAATACAGTACAAAACAAGAAAAGATGGTTAAGCATATTTCATTAGATAAATAGTATTACCAAATAACAAATAAACAATGGCTGTACGTTCATTATATTCAATTGATTGAAAATTCTACAAGACTTTATTTCGCGAATTTTTTTCTGCAATCCTTTCTAAGACATCAAATCTCAGTAGGCATACAATCAACTCTAGAACGGCCACGGTGTAAAGCAGTTTTAAAGTAAATGTCAACTTTCTGCTATGCAGGCTTGAAACTATTACTATTTCCATGAAAAAATATATGCCATAGCATAAAAAACTGTGTGCAAAAATGCAATTATTAAAAAAGAGATTTAGGCAAAGGTAAATGATCGATGAGGTTTGCTAACAGGTATAAACCAATTTCGGGTGCTTTTTTGAGCTTTGTAAAAAATAAACAAAGAAAAATTTAACATCCATTTTTTTAACAGTCGTTTATTCATATTTTAAAAATACATAACAAATTTTAAAAAATAAATAAATTCAAAACTCGAAAAGCTATCGGCTGGTAATGAGAGGGGTCCAAAAAGGGGTGTCCTGGCGTACATGATTCCAACCAAAAATTTAACGGATTCTTAATAAATAAAAATGTTGCTATCGCCCGTACCTCGGAGAAATAAAAAAAAACCGTTTGAAAGAAAAAATCAATTTTCAAAATCAAATCTGCTACGGGCCATAGAAAGATGTATAGAAAAAGTTCACACAAAATTTCAAGGTTTGGTAGAACTTGAGATATTACGCAAGCCAGCTTGAAAAAAGGAGTTTCGAGAAAAGCGTGTTTAAAGTTTTGAGTTTCGGTTTGTTTCGGTCGGACCAGCTTAGTTGCTGCGTCACCAAAATCACTGTAACTCAGTAAATAATTAAAATTTTGAAAAAATCACTATGAGAACATACTCTCAAATGTTTAAACTTTAGAAAAATATAAAATAGAAAGAATCGATTTTTTTAAAATTTCTACACTAGTATACCCCCTTGAGAGATTTAATAACTCTAATTCGTATGTGATATTTTAATAATAAAAAAAAACTATTACGAATTACCCATCCCAAAAATTAAGCTAAGTGATCCGTTGAAATTTCCGGAGTTGCGAAGTGTTCCATCCCAGAATAAGTTTTGGAAACCCTGCACTAATGGATGATTGATCGAACTGCATTTTCAATTAATAACTTATAATCAATCGATCGGTTATTTGGGGTGATGCTTGTCTGATCAGTTGATTTTTTTATCTATTAAAATTAAAAAATCTGTTTTAAAGTATTCACTGTCAATTCTTGGAGAAAACGCATTACATTCAAAAATAGAACGCTTATTCGTACTAATTTTAATTATTTATTATAGGTATGGACCGGTTGCGCTCGCCGAGAGCACTATCAACTTATGTTATGTTGTCATACCAGTAAATAATGTGAAATTAGTTCTAAAAAATGTTTTATTTTTTAATATTTAAAAAAAGAGTTATCAGTTTGAGCAGCAATAAAACAACGCGATTTATTAAATATTACATATGAATGAATTCATTGAGCCCAAAAAATCTACTGATGAACGCACATATGTATGTGCAATACGTTATGTAACCTAGTAGCTATTATTTTGACGTTAAAGTTCGTCAAAATAATAGCACGTGTTGTGCTGATATATAATCAATGAAGCCAGTCAAAAACTCATTTCACGCGCTGCAAGCAATTCAGAAAGTAATAAAATGGAGAGATATGTTCATGGGACACACTTATAATGTGATAAGTCCCGTATCGCGACAACTCATCTCGGGCGACATCTCGAACGTCACTTTCACCGTGCAAATGTCGACTGCGGGAAATATTCGACCGATTCGTCGGTCGGAAGATGCGAGGGAGTGTCGAAAATGAAACATGCAAAATACATTTTTCGGAAGAAAATTTCAACGAACCGTGCATATTAGCGACGGCCCCGTCCGTGGCAGGGGCGGAGGGGACGCTTTTATGTTTAACATGCTACGGGTGATTCGCTCGGCGGGCGCGGGGCGTCGCGACCCTCGCTCTGCGGAGATCCGTTCCCGCCGACCGAAACTTTTCAGTTTCGCGTCGGCAAATATTTGCGTGAACCTTGTCAATTTGAGGTCGCTCAGTTTACGGTTACAGTGACGGACGGGTTCCGTGTTCATTTTGAAACGATCGAGAGTACCTGAACCAGATATCAGAAATAGCACATTGTCTTATACTTACTAATTTTATGTGAAATTAAAAAAAATATATTTAACTTTTCAAGCGGTTTATAAAATTTCACATCAGTTTTTGTCTTGAATTTCACGTAAGCGTTGGATAATTTACATATATACATATATATATTATATTATGTTATATTATATATGTATATATCAATTGAATTAGCCAACGAGTCAGTTTGCATAAAAACTTCATAATCGACATTATTTTGAATTTTAATTTATTCGGTTAATCTTCCTTATAAAATATCTATAAGTATTTGGCTCTAGGAGAACTTTGTAGCACAGTTGCTGGCTATTTTGACTAATATTGAAAGTCATATAAAGTCGAGAACTCGAATCGCCATATGCGCACCCAAGAATGTTCATTTTTCAAACGTTTTTTATTCAAAAATCGTTCGGTCTGACTGTCGTTTACATTTATATTCATTTGTACACATACAAAATCTGCGAATGTAAAAAAAAATATTACATCTTCAATACAAAAATGTAAATATAGAATCAACAAGTATAAATAGGATTATTCTATACATTGTATAATAACAAAGTTGATATTCTTTCTTAACACACATTTTTTTCTATACCATCATTCTCAAATAAGTCTCTTTAACAATTATTCTCCCTCTAATTGACATCTGGTAAAATGATTCAGATTGTATAAAAAATAAAAAGAATTGTTTTAAGAGAAATTGTTTCAAAATAAACTATTCCGGAAATTCCGAAAAGATCAGAACGCGTCAATCACAGAAAGATATATTTATGATAGAAAAAAAATGGTCAATTCCCCGTTATTTTATTTGATTTCATATAAATTAAAGCGTACTCAATAAAAATTACACTGTAATTTTTATCGAGTGAAGATAAAGAAAACTATGCTGACGATGAAACAAAACTCAAAAATCCAATTTCGTCGAAATGCGAAAAACAATGTCACCTTCAAACAAAAAGTCGTTCTTTTCAACAACACAGATCTAATGATTTCAAACACTTTAATGAAATCCGAAACATCTTTGCTGTGTTTTTCTTCAGAGTTTTTCTTTTTTCCATAATTTAATCATAAAACGGCTGTCGGTAATACCGGCGGACGGGGTTTCAAAAGCGGCAGGGGAGAGTCGGCGAGGGCGGCGCAGGGAACGGATATCAGCTGATAAGAAGCCTCCGGGTGATTGCTTCACTTTAGTACTCATTTCTATCGTAATAATATGAAAACAATGCGTTCCGTTCCTGCGTAAATGTGATTTGTGTAACATATAAACAAGGACCGACGATTTTTGCCGCACATGCAATAGTATAAAATCGCAGATATTATTTAATCTCAGTCAAAGTATTATTAACTGTCAATTCTCGATGGAAAAATATTTTACTTAAAAATAAAACACCGATCGGGATCGGGATCGCTTATTATCAACTGATATTGCACGCAATGAGAAAAACCAGTTCTGATCTGATGAAATAGTGTGGAATCAAAAAAAAACTTCCTTTCTAAAATTAAACATTGATTTCCATAATCTATCATAAAAATATATCTATTGTCGCATTGTTCGTAAGCATATTGAATTTTAAGCGACCTGAATCCAAAGAGTAGGTACTAACTTACTTAATATTTATCACACAATAATAATTATTGTAAGTAGTTTAAGATTTCGACTGAAAGTGCTTGGATGAATTTCAATAATAAATTTGAATCATTATTTGTAGATCAAAATTATTATATACAGTAAAAATGTATAAGTATAATATCTTTTCTCTGGAATATCTGTTTAAATTCATTAAAAATAAAATATTTTTCAAACTGACTATGTGTTAAATCTGATTTTTACGGTGACAATTGAACGGATAAACGATTACAAGATCTGTAACTGAAGGGTCAACATCGTACTTGCCGTTTGCCGCATCCCAATGGGTCGGTTGAAATCCGATGGATGCCTTGAAACAAAGCGTAGCGCAACGAGTCCGATTAGGTAACTGCTAGTTATGTATAGGAATTGCAATTCTTCTTTCTTCTTTGGCCATGTTCGCTCCCTATGTTGAGCATATGGCCGCCACGCGGCACCTCCATGTTTCCCTGTCTCCCGCCAATAGCTTTGCTTCCTCCCATGACATGCCAGCATCCCTCAGTTCCGCCGAGTACATCCTATGGATAATACCCGACGGACGTCTAGGACGCCGGAATCCCACCGGTCGAAAGAAGAGGCAGGCAGGATTGAGGCATTCCGGAGGCATCCGCAGCACGTGACCCAGCCAGTTCCAACGTCTCTCCATAACCACTGACGTGACGGAATTGCAATACTAGACGAATATTATTACAATCTTGGTATTATGAAGATGGGAAAAATGATATGACTCTGGTCAATTTGGCCTCGATAATAAGCGCGATATCAGCGAGAAGCAATGTTTGTCGCATGATATAATATAAACAAACAATGCGTGCATGGATGTCTGCCCATAAACGTTTTTAAATATTAATATCTCCTCGTGCTGTCAAGGAGGCCTAGGAGGACATGAAGTGGGGTTGTCTGGCTCCTCATAAGCACTGCGCTTATCAAAAAATGTGTTGGACCAGTAAGTGCATTTACATTAAGGATTTGGATATTGTTTATTATATCTTACAGTTATTATACATTTGAAGCGCGCGTTTATCTCCAAACGAAAAAAGCCCAAATAACAGGATTCCTGTTTTGGTCATAGCGTCTTTTTAATCTTTAGAACTGTATGAGCCCCAATTTTCAATCCTTACTATCGTATCATTTATATCCGAACGATGTCGGAGTCTACAAGTTTCATATTGGAAGCGGATATGGATTTTTCTTTCGAAGGAACTTTTTAAATATAAGTTGGGTAAACACCGCCCTGTCGGTGTCGCGCAGGCCCATCGTTGCGCGTGACAGCAAGTTGAGAACGGCGTCGGTCTACGAAAGTTATTCCGGCCTCCTTTTTAACTGCATCCTCTTCTTCACTCCTTCTCTCTTTGTAATACAATCATGTTTTACAATTAGAACGAAATTTCCTGCTCTTTTTGTTTTCATTTTCTTCGTTGGGCTTTGTCTTTTTAAACAATTCATTTCTTAGCGAGCATATAATTATATAATTTATGAACTTGGTGAATTTTTCGACCGGCCTTTTTAACAATTTAATCAAATACCTTGGGATAATTTGAATTCTATCATATTATAAAAAATATCCCGAAAATAAAAATCGATCCTACATTAAAGAGAAGAATGATTGAGTTAAAAAAATCGTCGGTATCCCACTTTGTATGCAATTAAGTGTATCACAATCTGATAAAATAACTACTTTCGCAAGGATTCTACTTCCTCACTCGTGTAATCATCAGCGGTCTATATACATATTTACTTATCCTCTTCACGCCTGATCAACGGTAAAATTCCCTTCCCGTACATTCTTTTACGATAATTATTAGTTGAACGTAAATCAACTGCTGAGTTACTAAAACATATTGATAACAAAATAATTATATATTATGTCAGAAGATGCAGACCAAAAAAAAAAAAAACAATTTACATCTGGTAGCACAATTACCTAGATTTTGGTTACTGTAATATTGTTACGATTTTTTTTAAAATTTCATCAAAAGGTGTGTAGGTATAATTTCAGTTTATTATTCTTCTATGCCTACTACTCTCTGAAAAAGATAAGTTGAGCGACTGAATAACAAACAGTTCTCGCATAAAAAACTTGTGTTGAAATACTTCCATTTGGAGATCATATGCTTAATATTGAGAGCGGACATGGATTAAAATATTATATATATATATATATGTATATAAGTTTACCAAGTATTGTTACTACTAGATACTGATTAAGCAATTCAAACATTCGATCGATAAACATTTTTTAATCAATCGATTGTAAAAAATGATATTTTGAGTGGATAACCTGGAAAGTATTTTTTATATATTACTGTAAAAAATATGCTTGAATATATTATACTAGCGAACAAAGCGACATGCGCTTGCTAACTGCCAAACTCGCTCTGAATAATAATTTAAAAAAAACATCGTAAAATGTAGACACAGTGCTATTTGAATTCAAAATTTATTTTCACTGAAATATTCATTAGAATAGAAAATAAAATGTTCTTCTTTTCTCGTAGATAAGTCACAAACATTAGTTTGTGACTTATCTTCGGCACTATCGACATATTACCATCTTCTTAGCTACAAAATAGTAAATAATTGTATCTGTCTTACAGGCAAAAGCACTCAAAATGTAATCTTTAGAACAGTGAACTTTACTCAGATAATCGTGCTTAACAGGTGCAGATGAAAATAATTATTTGCCATTCGTATATTTGATTATCCTTATTTTCTTAGAGTTACTAAACTTTTTATCAGGCACCACTTATTTTTATTTTTCTGAGAATATAAAATTAACTTTCAAGTTAAAAGTCAAGAAACAAAACTGGGGCAATTCTTGATCTTGTCTTATTTTTATTCTACTAAAACTGCAGAACAGTCTGATTTTTTTTGTATTTTAGATGTTACACTGAATAGTCTTTTTTTTCTTCCCGGGATAAAATTTAGTAAAAAAATCTGTCACCTGAATGCTTTGTGTGGAAACAACCCCTTACAAATAATGATGTGACTTTGAACATGAAGATTTCAATGAATTTTTAGACTTGCACTGTACCTGGCTTGAATATATATTGGGAACACATAATCGCTGACAAGTCTCTAAAAAATACTCTAAAAGCATTTATTTAAAGATTGATTTGCCTACCAATCTCGCTTCCCGCCTTCTCCGTTTTTTAAATGATCGTTGAAAAAAAGTTCGCACATAAGGCTAAACACTCACCTTTACAAAATTGTCGAATGACATTTTTGCTTAGATTATATTAATTTTGTCAACACCTTAATGCCTTTGCCTAATCGAAATTTTCGCACGAGGCAAAAACGAATCTCGTGCAAGAGTGCTTGAGATCGTTTTGATGATTTATCGTTAATATTAATACTCTTTCTTTTTTTTACTCGCGTGTGCAAGTGAAACCGTTGGAAAATCAATCAAATAAGTTGATCGGTAATGATTGACTACATAGCATTTGAAATAGTGTATCGCGGTCTCCGTTTTCGAAAATCCAATAAGAGACTGTTCACCAAACTGTCACGTGAGTCTTTATATGTAGATAACGCCGTTGCTGTGAGGTGCGGATTGAGATACCGCAGGCGGCGGGTGTTGCGTCCAAAATGAAATCCGCCCGCAAAGGAAAAACACCCTCTATTAAAGCTTCTGCTTTCTGGCAGTGTAATTTGACGCTCGGCGTATTTGATTTGCTATACATATTAATGAGAGAATCTCGTCGATCGGAACGCACAGGATGAATTTTTCATTCCTTTCTGAAATAATATTCATGGATATCTCTCTTTAAAAATGTATAAAGATCGTTTAAAAGAAGCGTGGCTTTGTATTCTAGTTGAAATTTTGACGCCGAAAAATTGAAAGATTCTGAAAAATATTTCGATATCTCAATTTCAACTTTGATATCATACCTTCAGTGTGCTAGGCTGAGCACTGATTTTAGTTGTTTATTTGTACTTATTTGCAATACGTTTGATGATTAGGTGGAGCTGAAGTATTGAGTAGATTGATTCACTTAACTAAGTAGACAAATTAAATATCTAGAAATATGTATATCTAAAATGTCTTCACGATGCTTGAATAGAGTAATCTTTCAATTCTTGGACGTACAATTTGTATTTAATATGAAAATGTAATCATTTTTTTATACATATTCCACAACTCTTTATTTATTATTATTACTACCAACATAGCTCAGAGTAAGAAAAGTGAATAATTTCTTATTTCCCTTTCCAAAAAGAACGTAGAATTGATTTTAGTGTATTTTATATTTAAAAACATTTTTTTGGTTTTAAATTTATGATAATAATATGTGCAATTTATAAAGCTATTAATTATAAAAAAATTTACACCGTTCTTGTAGGTGTTTTTATTTTTCAACAATCCACCTTAATATCCTTGTGATTCGTTGATTGGCAAATTTGTATATTTGGTAAGTATGTCTTTTTCAAGCTGAAATTGTTCATCCTCAGTCAAGTACTCGGGAATATTATCTTTTTCCTGGTGTGAAATGTCTTTTTGTACAAAAATGGCAAAATATTTTTGTGAGGAATGAATTACAAAAATTATAAATAGTTTCAACTATTTTTTTACTTTAGACGCGTACTATTTCTGATTATTTAATGAATTTCATGAAATATATGAGCACAGGCTTGTTTTTTTTACCATCGACAAGAAGTTTATAATTGTCTAAATTGACAATCAAAGAAATGCTCGACAGTCAAAATTTTCGACGGCCGAACCTTTTTTTCATGATCTTTCGTGAACATTATAATATTTCTCTATCTTTTCAATAACACCCTTTGACATTTGTTGAAATACGGATACCATTAGTTCACTATGTAGATTCTAAATTTGATAATCCTCGACGGTATCCAGTACGTGTGATCCGCAGCAAAGGAGCGGAGAGGAGAGGAGAGGAGGGGAGAGGCGGCCGCACTATTTACGTCTCTGGAAGCCATCATTTGTAAAAAACAAGTTGTAAGGCAAAGTACCGCATTCGATATTGTAGATCTTCGATGGTGAAAAAATTTCTGAATGCTTTAATAGTTTCATTGGCGTACAAAGTATTTACAACACACTAAAGATTTTTCTATTCCATTAAATGATTTTTTATTGTACTAATCCCACATTTATTTAATACCTGCGAAACCGGTCTTAAGCATACAATATCAAATAAATTTGAAATAAGTACAAAATATTGTTTTACGATTCCATTCCACCAAGTTTTAGCAATGGACCCTTAAAACAGATTAATGAAATAAATAAAAATGATTTTATTTTACAATGGAAATATTTTTACTGACTTGATTTGTCGTATTACTTTTTAAATATAAGATGAATAATCTAGGGATATTTTTAGTTGTATAAAGACACCGTAACACTAAATAATCTTTGGCAGGGTGGAATGTACACTAGGTAAAGCTCCAATTATTTAGAATGTGTTCATAAGTAATGATCATCAATTTCAATTATTTGAAATTTTGGAAAAGATAAGTTCATATCGACTGTGGAAAGGAAAAAGCACGTAACCCTCAATTTTCCAAAACAGTTTTTCTTCGATAATCACAATGCATACTATTCAACACACATTCTATCAAAAGGATGGAAGCTGAAAATGCCGAATTAGTATCAAAATTTAGCTTTTAAGTTTGAAAAAGATGACCTTGTAAAAAATTAAAACCAAGAAAAAACACTGAAATAAAAGTTTTTCCGAGACAATTTCTTCAATTAATATTAGATTATGTCAATTAAACACCAGTTTAGAAGTATCCGTGCACTTCAAGGTTGTGTATAATTCATAATTTGCATATGTATTTTTTACATTCAAAGTACTTATATGTATTTCCTACAGATATCAGGCATACATATATATCGACAAAAAAAAACAATACAGTTAGTGAAATAATAATGATCAAAGTAAGGCCTAATAATTTAAAAAAATATAACTCTCAGTTTTAAATAAGCTATTTTTCAAATACATACAGTTAGAATACAAATATTTTCCCAGGTGTCAGTAGAAAAGAAAATAATTTTGAATGAATGTATATTTATCTCATACCTATTACCGTTTGAATAAAAACTTAAGGGTTGGTAACAGTAAAAAACTCTTTTGTTCTCATTCGAGCTTTTTCAACGATGGGGGCTATTTATTTTACTGAAAATAATTGCACTAGACCGAAGCTTTGAATGCGTCTGTTGTGCACATTTGTAAAAAAAAGACTTCGCAATTGTGAATGCAGCAGCGGTTGATTGAGCTAATTTTTCATAATGAGTGACATCATTATCTCTACTTGAATCACCATTTAAATTTCATTGACTCTCAGATGAACCGACGTTTTTTGAACTACTTAGATAACAAAAAAAATAATCCTAAAGTCTACGCATTTCACACATCTTTTCAAGAATATTATAAAAAAAAAACATTTATGAAACGGTGGCGAGATTTCGACTTATACGACGAAAGGAAGATCAATTGACTTATATTGCATTAAGATTATCAACTATAACTGAAGTGCAAACTATTTTCAAAAAGTGAGTAATGAAAGAAAAATCTCGCAAAAGTTAATTTATTCACATAATAAGTATGTGTTTGAAAACAAAGATGAATATTTTTTTTCGCCTTTTTATTTTATAAAGTTAAATAAGTTTCAGTGATTAATCAGTAACGCTTACATAACGATCTCGACCGCTCAGACATAATGTTGGTATTAGTCGACGATAAATATTTTAACATTGCGTTTGACAGCTTTCTTACTCGTTTCCATTTCGTCGAGAAAAAACGGGCAGCACCCCGAATTATTTCCATACCGACCTTCCTACATTTCGCAAACGAGTTTTGCAAACGCTTAGCAATTATTTGTAACTGCGTATAAAGTAAACCATTTCGGTGATTGTTCGATATAAGTTTGCAATATTTAGTTTTAAAAATTTTCCCCGTTTTAATAGAGATATTAAAATTGTATTTATAAAAGCAAACCAAGCATAAGCAGACTAAGACAAATAATCAATATTTTGAAATGTAATACTTTTCTTTAATTAATACACTGCAGTTTGTTTTACCCTAAAACCGGGTAAACATTTTTATTTTTGCGTCGGTCTAATGTTGATCGTGTTAATTCAGTTGTTTTGATATGATACAGAACCATTTTTAAGATTTATAAAGAAGTTTCAAATAAAAGAAATACCTAATGATGGCTTGGATTTTTTTAACCTGGTAATGTAAGCTAAGAAGACGAGCGAGCCTCGTAGTAGACAATCCTTTTGCAATGAACGACTTAGCCGTAAAAGCCGAGCAACTAGAACAAAGTGAGTGGAAATTAATAAAATCTCATTACGCCGCCTGTGCACATGTGTGCGCCGCACACTCCGCACACGCCACGAGCTGGCCCTGAAAGACAAAAAAAAATAGACAGACTTTTTGTATTATTCCACATCAATTAATAATATTTAATTTCGTGCAACAGATATAAAAAAATAATTATGAAGATTTACATGTGCGTTCATAATTGGCAAATTATTTAACCGTGCCATATTTTTAGGGCATCTTGGTTGAACAATTCATGATCACCAATGTTTTGATGTAAATTTTTAAAATTATACAATTTTTACATTTTTCCAAATTTTCATTTTCCGAACAAATTTCATATTCACAAATTGCAATGTAGTGACTGCCAGGACTTTTGAGTGGGGAAATATATACTTATTTTTAATTTAGTAATAGAAGAACGTTTAACTACCTTTAAATTTAAAAAAAATATATTCCATGCATAACTGTTTTCAACCGTTCAATATTAAAGAACCACTCGTTCAACACAGATATGTTAGAACATGTTTATACAAATATTTTATATGAGTTGATTTTAATACATGTACATATTGCATTAAAAGGCTGAAATTAATGTGATTTATACAGCTTGTGTATAAAACGCGTATCGACAATTTCGACTAATATCTTGTTTTTCATAAATATTTGAATTGTTATTACATTCAACTATTGTGGTCTTTGCAATCTTTTGTCTGAAAATAAGTCTCGCAGAATACATATTTCTATCTTGTAAAAATTCTAAAAGATTGCGTACAGTTTCTAAGAAGAATAATAATACGTACCCAACAAATAAAAAACGAGAAATCTGCCAAGAGAGCACCCTTCTCCGAGATGAAGTAAAGTTTTGTATCAAGAAAAAAGTTTTCGCCGTTACATTTTTCCTAATAACTTTGCTTACTGATATTTTATTACGCTCGTTGAATTCATGAGTGAAAAGGTTAGTTTCATTATTAAGGCAACAATATTTGATCTCAGATCGTCAAAATAAGAGTAAATCTTTTATTCATAAAATAATTTGTTTTTCACAATGATCGAACCGAGAGATTTGATACGAGCTCATCAAAATTATTGTACAATATAATATAAAATATTACACAACTATGATGTTTTAACTAAGATTATATTTTTTTGCATCAAAAAAATTAGATCAATCACCTTATATCCGCTTTATATCCGCTTAAATTTCTACGCTAGTTTGTTTGATCAAAACTATTTCACAACCTTCGAGGGTTTTTTTGGGTCGCATATATTTGCACGCATTGTGTATTCTAATGTGAGAAAAGCTTTACAAATTACAATATCAAAACCGAAAGACACGGATTGAAACGAAGAATGGCGATATAGACCAGTGCTTCCCAATCTGGGGTCCGCAGGTTTTTCACGGGGGTCCGCGAAAATGTTCATTCTTTCATTTTTCTTTGTGATAAAGTATGAAAAAAATTCGAGGGTCCGCAGATTATTGTTTTTTCAATCGATTTTGAAATCGAATTCATCGGTGAGCTAAAAAAAAAAACGAGTAACGAAGACAATTGAGGAGGGCCGCGGATTATTTTTTTTAATTTAGGCGGCCGTGGAACGAAAAAGGTTGCACTGATATAGACAATTTTTGCCAGACCTTTCTTTGGTTTCTGCGTTATAAATAAATGATGTTTAGATCTCGACTGAAGGCGCTTGGTGGAATTTCGATATTTTGTGCATTTATACATGTTTCGTCACTAGCGACCCGGGTATCGCTTTTAGGGATCTTCAAGTGCACCGACGCTTAGTAAATAAGTGTATATACCCAAATACGAAATAAATTTATTTATCACTAAATAAAAAGATATTGTTGACGATATTGATTAATTGCACTAATGATTTGATTTTAATGACTTTGTAGGACTCTGAAATAACATATGATATTCTGATGGTATTACATATGGTATTCTTGAAATATAATCAACTGATTAAGAATTGAACATGTTTCATAAAAAAAGTGTAAAATTTAAAAAAAAAATATATTAAAAAAACTTTTCACATGCAGCACTTATTTGCGCAATATATAGCTATAAAGTTATTATAATTTCACTTTTGTACATAAGCAGAAAGCGAAGGTCTTTAGTGAAATAAAAAAGGTTTGAACGAATAAAAACAAAGACGAAAACTTTTGCGTGTCTGGAAATTCATATCGCTAAATTGGTCTCATCTGCTTATTTGAAATGTACTCAGTTTTTATACACAAAAGATAATTGAATACCGTAAAAGTCGCGAGGACTTTTAGGGCTGTTTTAAGAGACTTAAAACATCTTATGGTTTTGTTTATTCTGTATTTCCTTTGTTCGTATCTTCTTTATCAACAAATAAATAGAATTTTTGAATTTTAAAACGAAACGACTAAAATCGATGCTCGATAATTAAATGAAAACATATCTGTGAAATAGATACAAGCCAATTAGTACTAGTTGACTCTTTCTTGTCTTTAACTCGTATTGGTTACGAGTAAGAAATGATATTGAAACTTAAGACTGATATAGCCGTACTCCATATAATACAAAAATCAGCAACCGTGTTTTTTATTTGCAATAGTGATTTAAGAAATAATAACAAAATATGTACAAATTCTCATATACATAGCTCATTAAATAATGAAAGATTACAAGCAATACATTGACCTTTCAGTAATATTAATTAAATAACAATGGATTTGAATCGTTCAAATTGTGTACATTCACACAACCTTTGTCACGAACGACCTGGGTTTCGCCTTTTGGCATCTTCAGGCGTTCATGTGCACGGATAAACTTAAACTGACATATTTTAAACGATTCAAATCAATATTTAACCCAATAGAAAATTTAAATTAACTTTGATTATTTCACGTATTGTGTTACTAGCTGTGACACGTGTTTCGCCTCTTTCAGAGGCATGTTCAGACTTACTATCGTAAAGTTCGCAAGAAGCAAGATTGATTCTAACATTTTAAAATTATGAAATTACAAAATGGAGTTTGGGTTTTTTTCCTTTTATGGGGAGCAAGGACGGGGGTGTAGAATTGAAATAAATAAAACAAATAATGATACTAATGAGTTGCAATCAATCAGATTGGAATTTTTCCTTTTTAAGGGAAGCAAAGAGGGGATTATAAAATCGAAACAAAGCAAACAAATATAATCATACTACTAACGACGTTAAACATTACAAACTATTAAACTAATGAGCTGCAATCAATCAGATAGGTTGGTCTGAAGATGTCTCTGAAAGAGGCAAAACACGTGTCACAGTTAGTAACACAAAACGTGGAATAATCAAAGTTAATTCAAATTTTGTATTAAAATGAACTTCCACAGAGTTACCGCCGAAACCATCGAAAGTAATATTTAAGCAAATTTACACAAAAAATACTTTTACACATTTCGAGTGCACCTTTAACGGCTGAATATGTAATTTAGTATGAATTAGAAGATTAATTTAGATTTAGATAGATTCGAAATTAAAGATTGGTGACTATTTTTTGATATCGGTACGACAATTTTTAACAATAATGTTCGCTGAAAAACATGAGTTTGGCGATCATCCCGTCTAAAAAACAATTGAAATATGCCAGCACAGAACAATTCCCTGCAGACGAATACAAAATAATGAACGCGTGAACGTAAACTGATTCCGAATCATTTTGATTACTTTCCGCTTATTGTATATTCAATTGCGGAACGCGACTCGTAAAGGAAAAGGAAGTAAAAAAAAAGTAGAAACATCGCGGAAAGATTGACTCGATCACTCGAAGGGCACAAGGCGCAAGCGTTCCTACGGGAGATACTAAACTTTCTCGCGATTCTATAAAAACTTGTTTTATTAATTTTCCAATTGCAGAATACACTTTCTTTTTCAATTTAGAATCTCAATACAGCATTATAGCGTCTTTTTGGACGTTTTAAAAGTGTTAGTTGTGTTTGTCGTATACTTACCAAAAAAATGAATAACGTCGCCACCGGTAGAGACCAAAAGTATAGCAAATAAAGCGATGATGGACCGTTTACCGCTGCTGCTGCTTACTCCATTTCAGTAGTCAATTTTCAATTTAAGCTATTTAATAAAACAATGAACTCTTGGGCTAAAAAACAAAATGAGAAACATTATGATAATCACGAAAAATTTGATTGAATATAAAATTGAAATAAATTATTTTAATTGTTCTATGACTACCTCTTTTTCTGCTTGGGTTTCATTATACGCGATCTCTTTATAATATATTCATATACTTTTTTATCAACTAGCTAACTGTCAGTTAATTAAAATTCTTTTGAGACAATCATTTATTACTTCAACTCGTAAGACCTTCGATGCTGTAAAGACCTTTGTCGAATCTTAGTATATATGTTTACCTAAATATTTTGAATTATTTTTTGAACCGATGATTCTTTTGTAGCATTTTTTGTCTTTGATATAGTTTTACATAAAGTAAGAGAATATTGATTTTCTTTGGAATCAAATGACTGTCAAACGATGAAGGTGATATTGAATCATAAAATTCAGTGGCAATTTTCACTATCAAGTTATCATTATTCAACAAAAGACATATTCAGCGAAACGAAAAAAATGTACACCAAAGCAATGTGTTGTACGGCTATTGCTATAATAATAGGGCGATAGTGGTGTTGTCACTGCTGCATGAGGATTTCGCTCGAACGCGTGTTGATAAAAGTCGTCGGACACGTTTCGCTCGTCGCATTAACTTGAACGCGCCAACAGACGCGTAGGATTATAGAGTTACCAGCGTTACGCTACGCAACACCACTCTGTTTGTCTACGGACACACTATTACTGTTCTCTGACAATGTGTTCACAAAATTAGCGATTTTCGTTAACTTTTATTTCGGGTTAAATTTACTATATAAATTATAGGTTTTAAAATTTTATATTAAATACAGTCTTCATTTTTTAATGAATTTACTGATAGATTATTAATTGATGAAATATAAAACGATGCAGAATTATACATTGGAAAATAAAGTAATAGTTATTACAAGTTTCAATAAACAATGCACACAAGAAACATGGAAATAAATACAAATAATGGTACAAATGATAAATGATAGATGTGTGTAGAAAGGCTGAATGTAAAGTGCTTCGTTTTTTTTTTACCCGCATAATCCGCATAACGGAGCGCAAAGAGAACTGCTAATCCTTTCTTATCCTATCACTTTTTTATTCTTACCTCCACTGGAAAAAGAGACCGGGTAACTAGAGACTCCAATTCGAGTATCGGATACTCGATACTCGAGAATACTCGTCCATTTTCCAAGTACTCAATACGTTGCGTTTAACTGAGTCTTGCGCGTGGATTTTACATCAGATCAGGTAATATATTTTTTAGTGGCTTTGCCCAGTGTTGCCGTTGACTAAGCTAAGCGAGAATTTCTTTTGTTACTTTTGCTTTGGGACCTGCTGACTTATCTTATCAATGACAAGTTTATGATGACGAGGGTCTAAGATGACAAGAGACAAAAGAAAATATTATTAAAAAAAACTAGATGCACTATTGAATTCATTGTTTACTATAAAACCGACGTCAGCAAGAGAGAGAGATTTTTCTACTGAAAGAATTATAAAAACAAAACTTCAAGCCAATTTGAAATGTATTAATGAAATTAAATAAGCTTATTTAATTATTTATATACACAAATTTTAATAAATAATATATATTTTGGTGCATCTGAAACTACTCGAGTATACTCGAGTACTCTAGTATTTAAAAAAAATACTACTCGATAATCGAGTAGTTGAGATGTCGAGTAATTGGAGTCACATTTTGTTAAAGTATAAGTAAACACGCATATTGAGAATGGGAACGGTTTGAAATCTATGCTATTACTAAATAAAATTATACACAGCCAGTATTATAAGAGATAAGATTAGCTCGTGGACTAACATTTTAGATACAATAATGAACAAAAATATGTTTAAAGAATCTCACTGGACGAATTGTCAGCGAGCACATTTAAAATTTCATCATCCCTTGTGCCGCACAGCCCCAGTAATGGTCCACTTGCGCGAAACATTACATTAAAATACTGTTTGAATGTAATCCGTTAGCGGAGAGTAGCATTGATAACATTGTAGACTTTTTTTAATATTTAGCTTGCGTAGGCAGTTTACACTTTTCCAGGCATCAACATGAAACATGAAATTGTGGAAAGCGTTATGGAGTCAAACATTTTCGCAGTTATTACCTATCGAGATAGCGGCCGTAACAGATGTCGGCTTCAAGCTTCGCTTCCGTTCCGAAGAATTTTGTTATTTCTTTAATAATATTCAACAAAATAAGTACAGGGCGCCTACTCATTTCTCTCTTTTCGTCATTTTTTTCGCTAATCAACTTACTGCTGAACGTAAAAAAAGTACTGATTCAATTAACTCTCTAATGGACGTGTTATGGATTCGCTATCAATAAAAACCAATTAAGCTCTCGAATTATTAAACAAATGATTTGTAAAAACAAAAAAAAACAGTTGTAAAAATGAAGTTCAACGAAAACATCATAATACATATACATGCATTACATCATAATTGCATTGTTTTCGATAATCGATGATGCAGATTTTCACTTTCAAACATTTATGATATTTGATGTTTATTTGAGGCAATGGACACCATACAATAAATACTGTTTATTTCATTGATTTGTTTTCTCGGTCATATATATATATATGTTGAAATAAAACATTGTAATGGTTTAATTATTATTTCATTAATAAATGTAAAGTGTACCTCCGTCCCTTAACGGCAAGATATACGTTTGGCGTTCATCGATTGGACAACCACTTGGTAAAATGCAATAGTCCTAAAATCTGAAAGAAAACTATTTTCAATGATGTATTTTGGCTTTTGAATCCTTCGTATGTAATAATATGCATTATACGTTAAATATTATAGTCTTTTCACCAGTTCGTTCCTTTACATACATAATATTATGAATGATTGTTTACATTCGTTTTACTTTCGGGTCGCCAAATAAAATATTTCATAGAAACCTATTTTGAAATCATTTTTAATTTTAATTTTTTAATTTAAAAAAAATATATTTGACATTACAGCTTACGCCAATGCGTCAAATATTTCTGAAGTTGAAAGATCATACGAGATATACTCGATGAGAGTTTTTGAAAGTCACATGAGATTAACTCAAGGGGAATTGACTTCACAAACAAAAATTCTTAGATCTCAAATTAAAATTGAAAAAAATCCAATTTGACATTGACCTTACCGGGAATCGAACCCGGACCCACCTGATCGGTAGAGCAAGCTCTAACCAACTAGACCACACCGGGCGACTAAATTATTATCTCGTAAAATAGTAAATTGTCATTAACGTCTTCTTCAGCATAAATAAGCTTCAATTTATTTCATGTAAGGCATTAATTAGATTACGAATTAAGAAATAAATACTCTTAAATATAAAATGAAAATTTGTAACTTTGTTATTTCACCTGTTGTGGACAACGAGTGGGATAATAAATTTATCAAATATAGTTTTATATTAAAAATGAACTTCCACAAAGTTAACGCCAAATAGATTAGATATATTGAAGATATGAATATTCTTTGTCTAAAAGATTGATAGTTATTATATATAATCTCCATTAATGGTATGGAATTCGCAAATAATCATCTTGCTCGCGGAATGGACCCCAGAACGCTTAGGAATGTTTTGATATTTTGTCCCCTCTTGAATTTAAGCGCATGCTGGGAATGTTTTTCATAGTTTTCGGTTACCGTGATATGTATGGGTGGTTATGTTGACCCCACCTTACCCAACGTAACATATTGATCAGGATTTCCAATGAAATACGTCACGAGATACAATAGCTCTTTTTCGTATTTAAGTTTTCAGCGGATATTTGATACCTGTACGTATTGTATAAATATATTATATCAATATTTATTAGAAGTACAAGTTATAAAATAAGTAGTAATAACGTTTGTAGTGCAGGCAGTTTAAGTACATCCATGCACTTGGAATGCCTGAAGATGCCGAAAGGCGAAACCCGGGTCGTTAGCGACAAAACTCATGGAAAAGTACAAAATTCAAACAATTCAAAAGTTAACAGTTAACAAAAAAATTATAAAGCCACAATACCAACATTATTGTAGGAAAATTACTACATTAATATTACTTAATTTGATAAAAAAAAGCTCACGTTAGTTGAAATTGTTCATTGAAAAAAGCTTTCATGGTACTGATTTAGTTTAATTAAATCTAGTCAGCTAATGCGGTGGTTGGTGGTAGTTACAAAATTTGAGTGATTATTTTTTGCACTATGCTATATTCTACGCCAGTGGAGGGGAACTTGCGGCCTCTTGGCTACTCCGATGCGGCTTTTTGACTTGATCAAAATATTCACTTTGATAATAACATTATACGCAAAAGTTTGGAAAAAGAGCGTAATCAACCCATTATATTTATGTTCGACAGTTGAAAAAAAAGGGGGAGGGTGTAAACGTTTTAATTACTGCGACGTTATGTTGAATCAGATACATGAATATGGTCTTTAGAAATAAATAGGTTCTCCATCCCTTCTCTGCGTAATTGATCATATCTTTTTCCGATACACGGGTTGATTAAATAACAAAATTATAAATTTTGAATCGTTCAAACTATGTACATTCTCACAGATTTCGTCACTAACGACCCAGGTTTCGCCTTTCGGTATCTTCAGGCGTTCAAGTGCCCGGATGAACTTGAACTGACGCTTAGTAAATGAATGTTTCGTGTTTATATAAGAAATAAATGTATCATTGAGCTTAAAGCCATTGCTGGCGAAAAGGATAATCTCATGGGAATGCCCACAGATTTGAGTAGTAAGTAGTTTCAAGAATTATATTTATTTGTTTGTTGGCAAAGGTTTTATGATTATATTTATATATGGTATAGACGTGGAGATCCCGGTAGGTTTAATATTTCATCTAAAATCGGAAGGCTATGCAATTGTGCTCTATTTATTTCCAAAATTTCCTGGAAAATTTCGGAAGGACACGTGTTCAATCAGAAACAAGGGATAAAAATGTTACACCCAAATACGGACAGTCATAAGCTCTTTTTCCAAGAAATTTAGTTAAGGGTTATTTAAAATATTTAAAGATTCGACGTCGCATTTCATTTATTATTATTTTTGCAATTTCATTTTTTTCTAGTCCGGTTCTATAACCGGACTAGAAAAAAATGAAATTACCTATGAAAACTAAAACTACCTATGTAGTGTATTTTACATTTTTCTTTCATTCGACTATGTTAAAATCGTTTTATAAAATTTATTGTCATAGTTATGCTTTTTAACATTTTGAGGCCTTCGTGAATATGGATAAAGCGACTATACATACTGCTAAATATAATTAAATAATTTTGAAAAGTAGCATGGTTTTTATTTTTAAATAAAAATAATTTATAGGTTTACCTAAGTTAAAAATATGTTTGTAATGTTTTATGGTGCAAGTTGAACGAAGCTGAAATATCAAATTTAAAATCTGACTTTATTTATTGGGTTAACCTGGTTCCTCGCGTAATATAAATCATCCCTCGCGGGAATATTTTATCTTAATTGTATCTGGGTACCCTGGATCAGAGGCTCTAAACTTCGGAGCGGTGCGGCACAGCGGTCCGCCGACGTTCACTTGTCGGCTTACTGGAAACGATCGAGCATCAAAGAGACGGTCCCAGAAAATATAAGCGCAAGCTGGTCAAACGTACATACATACATACATATTACAATACTTGTACGTATTTTTACTTGTTGCCCACTTACACTTACATCGCGAACGTTTGGTAAGTGTATGTTCAACGCCGTCTACGATATATAATATCTCAATGATAACATTTCATTTCATATAATATTTTCCATAGTCGGACTTCATGTAAAAGGTATTGCATTATATAGAAAATGTATTTCAACGACATTATATATCTATGTCATTGTGACGAACAAAGGATTTGATTGTATTTTTTACCGAGAAGTGTCGGAAGAGTAACTTTTCAAGACTTTCATGTCTTACTTAGCTCTTTTACTCAAAAATTTTCATGAGATGAGATCTAATTGTACTCCAAATTGCTTTGTAATTGCTACAGTTAGCTTTTATTCTTATTTATGGCTGATGTGGCTGGGTGATTTTTTTTTTCTTTTAAAAATTCTACATTCTCAGAAATGATTTGATAACCACATAATTAAAGATAATTAAAGAACCAAGACAAAAGACATGTTTTAACACTTACCGCCCTTTGATGGACGGTTAAAACCTAGGATGTATATTTATTAAAAATATGTTTTTCACGTAGTTTCTAAATCATCAGCAACGTATCGGAAGTATGTTTTAGCTCCGCAAGGGAAGTGTTAAAGCAGCTAGCTGCTATTTTGAACCTGTCAAATCGCGAATAATTTTAAGACTTTTAAGTTTTCCTGATTTATACTCTTTTTGGCTCTCAAAGCACTTCACTGAAAACTTCAGAATGTGCAGGACCAATATCTCTTCCTTCGCAAATCTCTTCTTTGTCTTCTCGATCTTGTTCCTCTGAGGCAAATATTTTTTTAATCATTTTCACATTATTCAAAATTTGAAATCCAGGATCTTTCGCATCGCAATTTAACCACTCGGCTACATCTTCTTCGTCACATTCAGCACTTTTTCATAAATTTGTGTTATTGCTTCCACATTTTCACTTGACAACCTATTGATATAATTTATGCAATATATATTTGAAGAATAATTTTATAAAAAACCAAATCACGATAAAATTCAATCTGGAAACTTAAATAGTGTTAAATATAAGAAACTGGAGTGGGTGTATAAGGCAAACTTGCTGATTCAGTAGTGGGGGTAACATGAAGAGGGGAGCTGGATAAAATTAACAATGTTTAATTTTTCTAATCTGAAAATCAAACCTCTTTTTTGTAATAATTTTGTAAATAAATATAATACAATGAAAAGTAGTAATGAGTACAAAGCATGGTATGCCAATGTCAACTTCAGTCAATAATAATGGACGCATCCGATAATATGAATTAATTCAGTCAATCCAAGAAATTACACTCCGCCACAAAAATTTTACCCGAGGTCCATTACAATAATTTTATAAACACTGATACGCGAGAATTTATAAATATTGAAAACCACCGCATACACACACACACACACACAGTTTACAACGGGTACCGGTAGCCCCACTCCTCGCTATTTTTTTATGTTCATCTTTGCGATCGACCAAAAGATGTTAATAAAAACATGTCGCTAGAATAAACTCATTAAATTTAATTAATAACTAAACCGATTCCTCATTGACAAAGAATGTCAAAACTAATGTGTAATATTGTTTGATTTATGGATGCTGCTTTAAAGAGATTTAGTTAGTTGTAATTAGAGCATCCAATCCCGGGATCCGGGATCTCGTTCAATTTTCTGATCCCGAAATTCCGGGATTGAGATGGCCGCAATCCCGGTATTTCGGGATTGAGAAATTTTGAGCAAAACCCGAAAATTTACACGAAATTGGCAAATTCAAGATTTAAAATTCTTCGGTAAGCTAAAAAAAAAACGAGTTTCTGTGAGGATCTGGGAAAAAGTATACCAAATCGGGGACTTCAAATTCGTCGGTGAGCCAAAAAAAAAAACGAGTTTCTGTGAGAATCTGGGAAAAAGTATACCAAATCGGGATCCCGGGATTCAAAATTAATCAATCCCGAAATCCCGAGATTGGAAAAAGGCTCCGGGATTGGATACCCTAGTTGTAATGTTTGAAAAAAAATATTGAGGAATTAATATAATAACAATCTTTGGTTTTCATACTTTTTTTTTATTTTTAAATGATTTTTTAAATTTATTTATATTTTTTACTGCTCGTATAAAATACCTCTAGTTAAATCATATTTTCATCTTAACCTTAAAATAATGATTCAACACCAGAGATAGGTTACAAATATTTATCTATAATATTATTTACCCAAATCCATTTCAATCTAAAATGACAACTTTAGCGATATGATGAAATGTGAAAATGCGTCAAAAACAGACCATTAAAATGGCAATATATTTAGTTTGTCATCCAATTAAAATCATTCCACACACAGATGCTATTCAACAGTTTTTAAAACTGCATGAAGATGCCGATATTTTCCTCTAACTAAGTAAATCTCTCAACTCTCTGTTAACTTAGTAAAAAATACAGTTGATACAATGTATAATAGTTTTTTAAGGTAATTAGCGTTATGATTTGTAATTAACTAGACATAATGGCCCAAGTGTATTTTTTGTGGTTCAAGTATAACTTTAATTATTTTTTCTGAATCATATTTTTTTACTATACTTTAAAAATTCAATAATATGTTTAAAGGAGTGAACGACGTTTGCGTTATGAGATTGGTACGCTATAATAGTACAATGTGCCTCTGATATACTTTTCTGATAGCTGAGTAAGTACTTACACTTTTCCTTCTCTTAGCGAGAAGGCGTTAATTATTAAGTCAGTAAATTACACTGTTTTTTTGTTTTATTGGTAATTGAAAAACATAAAATACTCTCAAAATTATAATGTATGTGTATACTTTTGAGTATCAAATATGAAAGTATGCTTTTTCTTTTGAAACCCCATTCAATACTAAATATTACAACTTATTGAATTGACAATAATTTGGTAGACGCCATTATAATAAGGTTTAAATAGCGCAAAGTATTTTTTTTCCAAAATAATACAATTTTAAGATATTATATACTTAATAGATAAAAGAAAATGTATGAGCTTTTCTTTTTCTGTTTTACTCATACTTTACTGTATGAAAATTTATACACTATAAAAGTAATCAATTACCTATATTTAAAAAATAAAAATATCAAATATTTTCCATTAACTTAAAAAATACATTTGTGAAAAAATATTTTTTCGTCTAGCATTCATTCATTATTTTGATTTTGACTGATGGTGTTTGATGGAATTTCATTTTTAAAATTGAATCGTTCAAGTCTACATTTCAGTGCATCTTGTCGCTAAGGCTTCGTGTTTTGCCTTTAGACATCTTCATGCGAGTGTGAACATGAACTTACGGAAATTAAATAGTTTTTATTGTGTATATATCTATCTATATTTATAAAAATCTCGTGTCACGGTGTTTGTGGTCGAACTCCTCCAAAACGGCTTGACCGATTTTTATGATTTTTGTATATTTGTTAGATATGAAAATAGGTTGTTAAGTATATTTTATCCCGCTAGGTGAAAGGTGTCTTTATCCAGATTTTTTTTTCAATATTTTTGACGTCCGTGACGTTGACGAAATTATTTATGTTGTTGAATGACAGATGGCGCTAAGTGCGCAGCAACTTAAGTCCAAAATAAGCAAATTTTTATGACTCCTTAGTTACGTTTGATACGTGCCATGGTTACGTCAAACAATCAAAGGGAATTGTAAACAATTATCAAGTGAATTTGTAATAGTCGTCCCAAAGCATTTCTTTTGCTGTCAAACAATTATGCCACCTAAACGACTAGCTATTAGTTGATCTAGACCTCAAGCACGAAAGAAAACGGCATCACGAGCTTCAGAAGCAGACGAGCAAGTTTGGAAACCGTTCGAGCTCGCACTGCTCAAGCCCAATCGTCTGATACTATGATCTGCAAACAACCCTTTTGACCGTGATTTGCAACGAGAAACACAATTTGATGTCGACAAATTGGGTACATTCGTTCAAACAAATCTTCAAAAATTGGTCCCAGAACAACGCATAGCGTATGATAGAGTTATGCATGCAATCAATCACAAGCCAAAACGTTGGATCACGAAACAATATTGTATTGACAATCGCTTCGTCTGCAATTGCAGCAACTCTTTTGGATGGAGATCAAACAGCGCATTCAGCAAAGAAATTGCATTTGAACACCAACATGCAATATCAAAAAAAAGTACTGAATGGATGAAGTACTATAATCATAACAACTCATTAAATGGGACGAATTTACTATGGCGCACAAAAATTCATTGGAAAATCTTCACTATATGTACACTAAAAGATTTGAGAGGAAATTAACAGGTCTTTGGTGGCGCACCTTTTTTATTGTCTGGTGATTTTCGACAAACTCTACCAAATATACCACGTTCAACAGCTGCTGATGAATTAAGTGCATGTCTCAAATCATCAGTTGGTGAAATTTGCAGAAATTGACTTTGAAATTGAGTGGCATTGCAACGCATTCCGGGTCAGCTTGTTTATATATAAAAAGACGACGAAAAAAAATATAACATAGATTATGAATTGTTGATGGCGATTCGAATGCCTTTGTAATGGCTTTTCGATTCGCTTTTTGACGATGATAGATTCTCATGGTTACAGGCTTTTTCAAAATTATTATTATAGCTTTCCAGTTATTATTATTTAACGTCAATTATACCATATCAATAGTAAAATTGGATCAGATCGTGAACAGATCGTGATCGACAGCTCTTAAGCTTAATGTTGATTATACTTGTATATACGTCAGTTCGGTTTTATCCTTGCATTTTAATGTTTTGAGATATTGAAAAACGAAGCCCGGGCTGAAAGCGACAATACGCAAATTTAAATTTTATAGCAATTTATAAAAACAGACCACCATTTTTTCTAATCATATAAGCATATTTATATATTCTATTGTAAATGATTCAAGAATGATATATTGTTTCAATTTCTTTCGTGAATATAAACAGCTATAATATTTTTTTTGATATTATATTTTTTCAAAGTTTTTAATTGAGCTCAACTCACTTAAATCACTGTATTCTGATATCAACATCGCAAATTTTTCACTTACAAAACACAGGACTTCTTCTGACAAAGATCATTTATCTTTCTATTCTTGTAAAAGCTACGCTATTGTTGTTTTTAATTATTCAATTAAATAAACAATGTGATTTTAGCAAACATAAAACAACCAAAAGATGAACTTCTTACGACAGGAAACATATTTGTATTCGCTTGTAAATGTTTAAATGCTTAAATAGAAGACCAGTTAAATAGAAGAGCATTCTTAACCAATCGTCGTTGAAAAATCAATTAAGAGTATGAAATAAACAATTTAATAGCAACAAAATCAACATTGTTTCTTCAATTTTAGCGATCATTTATTTTTTTTTGTTGCTATAAATTACACTGTTTATTTTTTTCATTTTTAATTGAAAAACATAAAATACTCTCAAAATTGTATTTGTATACTTTTGAGTACCAAATATGAAAGTATCGCTGTTTCTTTTGAAACCCCATTCGATACAAAATATTACAACTTGATTAAATTGGCATCGTGGATGGTAAATTTTAAGATGCATTTCAGTCTTTATTTTTCATACGTGTGTACAAAATGTGCAATTGATTTTGATTATCCTATATGTGACACGGTTTCTCAACATTTTAAGAGTCGATACTCCTGCCTCTCGTCTTGATGATTTTTGTCATCCTATATGTGATACGGTGTCTCAACATTTTAAGAGTCGACATCCTCCTCTGTCTTTTATTCAACTCGATGGCTGCCACAGACGAGATATCTCGTAAAAAATTTCGTGCTCAACACGCCAGAGACAAGCTATCTCGTAAATTAATAAATGCAAATTAAAGCCGGCGTGCTAGATAAAGACGTACTTTTTTCTACGACAGCCAAAAGGCCTAACTAAAAATATAGTAACATTTGTTTTTGAATATGGGTCAAATTATTTTTAAACCTTTTTGCAGTAAGTTTTTTTTATTCAATTTGGCTCAGTTGACTGTAAATTTTGATTATTTACAGTTCAGAGAAATCCTCTTTTCGCGTGCACGGAATTGACGTTTTACCGCTATTTGCGTATTCTTTTACAATCCCGTTTTATTTTAGTTCTGAAATAGGACTAGGTGTAGTCTTTAAAAAATCCATTTAGAGAATTAATTAAGCTTAGACCTTCTGGTTTATTCAATAAATATGTTTGTATTTGATTTTTCACGCCAGTAAAGGGGCTCACAGCTGGTTCAGATATTATTTCGCAAGTCCCACTCGACTTAGACGACTGACACAAACAGAATACAGTTTCAATAAATGTTTAATATAATTATAACATAAATATATCTAAGAATAACAAATGGCTTATGAAATGGAATAGGTAGTTTTTTTTTAATTATTGAGGCATCGGTTGAAAAGACAGTAAAAAAATAAGATACCATTTCGCTTATACCGTAAGTGAACGTGACTAAGAAACGAGGAAAGGTTCGGTTCGGGTTTAGGCTTAGGTTCGGTTCGAGCGGTTGATTGGATGAACGTCGGACGTGCACGCTTTAAGCGGTCGCATTCAAGAGCGTTCAAAAGCACGGAAGCGGAATCACAAAAGATGGATGAAATTAAGATTAACACACATTTATTAGAAAAGGAAGAATTCATTAAGCTTCAGAAAATACAGTATAATAATTGTGTTTTTATCGGATATTGATTTGGAACATTTTGCTGTTATAAAGTACGTCTAGCAGACAAAGTTCTACGGTTTGTATCCTTCTTATTTGCGATATAATATTCAAACAGAATTTTTCATCTGTTCAAATTTCAACCGATTTTTTAACTTTTTTTCATTGCACTCTTCTTGATCTCTATTCTCAAAATCTAATATCGACAGAACGTGTACTAAGATTTGACTACTAATCTTTTGCTATCTATAATATAATCATCTTTTAAATCACTCCCTGAAAAATATGATGATACTAAACCACAACTAATTAGTTGTCGATAAGCAGCGTCTTTTACCATGCTCTATTGGAATTGTATAGTTTCAAAAGCAAGTAAAATAATTTAATTAAAGGCTAGTGCATGGTTAACTGCTTAAAGAACCATAAATCTATTAAAAATAATTAAAATTTGCATACATTAGGGAGTAAAATCTACAAAAATCAAAAGCTCGTTGCACTAAAGTTAACGCATATCACGATATCAATAATACATTTCAGGGAAGTTGTAATACATAAAATTAAAAGTTCACTCTTGGTAATTTATTATTTAGATTAAAAAAAAAATTGATTCGACAAAATAAGTATTGGTATGATTTGCAAATATTTTGTTACGTTAAAGATATTTTTTATGTATTTTATTTAAACTGGTATATGGAATAGTCATACAAAGGAATTCCTTTCTACTTGCTTTTCTGAGATGGAAGCAATTTCTAAATTGTGAAGAAAATATACGATTTTTGTTTAGATTTCTTAAAATGAATGAACTTATAATACTCATTGACGACTCATTAAATACTTGCATTGAAGTTACGTAAGCAACCTAACTTACGAGGATAAAAAAAAAACAGTACTTAACCCTTTATAGGGAAAATTAATTATTTTGAATTTTTTTGTACTATTATAATTTTAAAAGTTTGTAAATTTACGCCTAAATTTTGAATCGAATCAATTAGAAATGTAAGACAAAAAAATAATAAACTAATAAAATGAGCGATTGGTATCAGACGACCGAAACCTCTAAAAACATGATTCATCGATCGCAATATTTTTACATTCAAATTTCAATTTACTTTAGATTAATTTTGTATATGTTAATTGAAAATTACTTATATTATGGCCATAGTATTCAAGACTTTATAAAATATTTTTTCGCATACTTTTTAAATTATTGAATACATTTTTTAAATTAATTATATTTATTTACTTTACGATTGATGAAACAAAATATTCAACGCGAGCTTATTTTTTTTTTCAATTATATGTTTTTAATTATGTCATTCAAGGTTCAACGTTAGTATTTCTGTGCACATATCCAATATATAGTTAATTATTCTTTACATTTTTTTTTCACAAAACTACTCACAAGCTTCTCTGCGTAACGACAGAGAACGTATCATTGTTTCGCTGGAAAGTTTGACAGAGTATGAAAATCCTTTCTCTTGTACGAACAAATTTTTCTCATTGCCGTTTGCATGAAATAGAAGGTGGTCGCTCCGAGCTAAACCTTTCTCTGGTGCAGAGAGTAATTAAAAATCATCGAGAGGATTATTGAGAGAAATAGAGACGCCCGTGAATAAAAAGTGGGGAGGAGGGCAATGAGCTTTCCTCGATTTGCTAAATTAATTCTATTTAAAACGTTTAATGGCCCAAAACCGGGGGCGGGAGGGTTCTCGGATTTACAGGTGCCGTCTTTATATTTTGAAAATGTCATCAAATTTTCATTAACATTTTTTCTAACGACGAACGTTCGAGCCGGCGAGGATTAATTAAAAACTTTGCATCTGAATTATGTTTTCAATTTTTTGTAGCTCTTTTTGATGAGAAATGTCCGTTGCTTAGGCGAAGTTTAATAGGCTTTCCGTAAAATAATATTACTTTTACAATCACAACCCAAACTTTCGGCTCCACCGCAACGGAGTGAAGTCAGCCGAATCGATGTTTTTCTTCGGATTCTCGGCTTAACATAAATAATTTAATACCTAGATAAATTATATGATGTATAATAAACACAGACATAAAAAGATTTCATGAAGCATTTAGTATCTAATTTGATTTATTTTCAGCATTGAATAATCATTTGTTAATCGAATATAATGAATTATTTGTTGGTTCGAGAGCCTTTGAAACGTATCTTTAGTATATAAAGGCGAGGAAGCCGGCATGACAAAAGCATAGCAAAGTTCACAAAAATACCATCATTGAAGTATTCTGATTCTATTTAAAAATAAACATGAAGAGATTTGACAAGTTTTCGAACTGTTTTTTTAGGGAAGTTTTAATTAGAGAGTCTTAGCTTCAATTCCCAAATGGATATTTTAACATATTGATTGTTTTCATAATTTTTATTGTGTTGAATAATTCGCCATGTCCGATACAGATTACGGGTAAAGAAAAAACTAACAACTCTAACATGTCTTCTAAGTAAAGATAATGACTCTGCAAACTTCTTATATTAAAACGATAAAAAAATAAGTGAATTCGGCTTCTAAATTATATATTTACAGTGCACTGCTACAACTATTGTTTTCGGCACCACGTTGCTCCAACAACATCAGAGTAATACTATCAAACAAGTATTATCAAATATGTCTTGAGCTTCGTGTCAATTAGATAAATATTGTATACGTTTACTTATTTATGTTAAATCGATAGTTAATCAACCAGGGTGACTAATTTAATTGAATAATTCATCATTATATCCGGAGGAAAATTACCTTAGCGACGAGAAATATAACACCGTGTTGATACCTGAACTGTCCTTAGTTAAAATATCGGGCTTCCGACAGTGACGATATCCGGGTTGGCGATAATTGCTGACATGTTATAATGCGTTCAATTTGATATCGGAACCTTCGGAGAATGTTCTCTATTATGACAGAGCGTAAACAAAGATGTATTAATTATTTATGAGACGCTTTGCAAATTCACAGCTTCTCATTATTTTGCTTTAATTAGCTAAAGCTGTTTTTAAATAGAATTATCGCTCGTTTTTCCTCATCGACTTTACTTTATTGTGAAGGTAAACTACTATTGGGGGCGTTTCTTGCATAGAGTATTTTAAAAACATAACGATATAATAAGAAATGTTAGCCGTATAGCCTGTATCATATAATTACATACTAAAAACGCTTTAGGTCTCCCGTTCTTCAATTCGTAACCGGATCATCTCGCTAATGAGCATTTTCATGTGAAAGAGAATATAAAATTAATAATTTAAAATAGTGACATTAACTAATGATCTTCATGCAAACATTAATGCAAAAAAAGCAATTATAAATACCCTCATCCCAGCTTCGCCAACATTGTTTTTAAATCTATCGTACAGTCACTAGGTATTTTAAGACGTGGTTTCGCTCCGCTTAAATTGTAAGTCAGAGTGCTCGTAAGTACAATTTCATAATATATATATATATTACATTCGCAGGTCTGCTGATTGCGTATTTAATTATATAATGTATTAAAACTAGAGATTAAGGAAATTCTTTCCGGCTACAACGGCTCTTCAACGAAGGCTAAGCTGCATAAAGGAATGTGTCAAAAGCGAGACAACCAAATAATCAACATTGATCGACCCCGACATATGAAATCGAATCGTGTGTCACCGTGGTCGTTTTCATTTGAATCGGTAGACTGTAGAATACGGAGTAGACATAATGTGACCAGACGTCCCGTTTTGACCGGGACACTCCCGTTTTCAAGCGGCGTGTCCCGGTGTCCCCGAACACAGCTTCGGGACGCCAAAATGTCCCGTTATCGAAAAGAAAAAACTCGCTGTAAAAGAAAAAGGCCTTGTGCCTTTTCATTTTGGGAATCCCGTAAATTCCTGAGTTTTTGAAATCGTAAATTCTGGGAAGAGCTAAAAAAAGGTCTTACATTTTTTCATTTAATTCCCAAATCTTATATAAAAACTTATTTGGGGGGGCGGGTATGGGGGCTACGGAAAAGAACGATACTCAAAAAGAGCCACGTACCCTAAAAGGTTGAGAAACTATGATCAAGTCCGTTGTATTGTATGAAAGTGTGAGGTGCCTAAAAGTACAATTTTTTTTTGGGTGTCCCTGTCACAACAATTGAAATTTCAAAGTTATCATATTTCATTTTATATTTATGTTTTAAAGTTTATTTAAAATTACAACATATTTCATTAGCAACATTTTTGTTTTCGTACAAGTATAAATAAAAAATATTATTCTTGATTTGAGTTTTTCTGTTGTGATGTGGCCCTCGCCTTGATGTGCAATACTTAATTTGGCCTCATGTGGTCAACAAGTATGACATGCCTCTTATAAATAATCTTTTGAAATGTGCATTAATTTTGTCTTTCGTCTTCAGTAGAAAATATGGAATTTTAAAAAACTTTCGATGTATACATTTGAATTGTTTATTTTACTTGAAAGTAGTGAAGAACTCAGATTGTTGTTACAACTCATTAATGTAGTTTTCAATAAGCAATCAAGGCAGTCATTAGTGTTATCCGTTTTTAACATTAAGTTCTTCGGCTTTCTCAATCCAATGTTAATGATAAAATTCCAAATTCAAAACAGAGAATTTCTGTAATTTAAATGTTAATTACGACGTTGTGAAATAATTGTCTTATTGTTCAACCAAGTCAGCGTAATTTAATTACGTATATTATTCGAAAAGTTGCGTAAATAGGAAGTTATAACTATCAAATCAACACTGGATTCCCATAGTCAGATGTTTAAATACGTAATGCTTCACAATAAGACGTAAAAAATCTTGTTCATAGGGAATTCTTTCCCGATTAAATACAACTTAATAATTATAATTAGATAATGCAATGAACAATTTCAAATCAACCGCAATTTTTACCGTCACGAAGTAATCCATGGATTTCGAAGGATGCCAATATGTTGTGTTGTTACGCTTTTCTATAGTGTTTCTTTGTTGTCTTTAGTATCGACATATTCAAAGATGACCCGGGCAAATTCCGTTAATTTAGTAAAATAAAAGTTTTTGTAGTGTTTTATTTACTCGTATTATTATTTTTAATAATTGAAAAACTCCTTAAAATGTGTAAAATATTGTACCATTAACCGTTATCTTAGACCTTCTTACAAAACCAGTAGAAATTATCAATGTTAATAATTATGATTTTCCGCAGAGCTACCGACGAATGTATCAAAAATATAAGTAACGTTTCGAAAACTTGTCTGCGTAGTCGATTTGGACAAAAGCCTAAAAACATCAATAAGTTTGATATACATGTATGGAACCATCAATATTTAATTATATATACGGTCATATCAATTTGAGAAAGGACTGGACACGCCTGTGCCTTTTATGAATATCTATATTTCCTCTATGTACACGGTATGTATTAATATATAGTACGTATGAGCAGATAGAGTATTGTGCGTTCTATAGTTAGATTGTATTGAGTGCACGATCTGAGTCGACGAGTTCGTCCGTTCAATGTTCAATAAAGGCCGATGTCATCGAAGAGGTAACGTCTCTGGATCTGAGCAACGGGCGACACTATTTATTTAGGGCGAGATCCGTCCGACTAAAAGCCACTCGCGGATTTTCTACGTCGACTGAGAGGTCTGTTCAGGAGGAGTTTTCGATTAAAGTCCTTACACTTAGTTCGAACAGAATATGAAAGGATATAAGGTGTTTAAGATCTCGGCTATAATTAATATGAATTTGATATTTGTACTAATTTCAAAATTACAGCCAAAACATTTTACTATTTTATTGCCAGAGTATTCAAATTAATATCCTTCATGAAACAAAAATCCACCCTTTTGAGATAATAATTATTGTATCTTAATGATTTTGTGATTTCTGCAAATATTTCTAATTTTTGTGCTTATTTTGTTTAGTATATATGTAGATTTTAAATCACTCACTCCAACTTTCTCTTTGAAGAAAATGAAGTACGACTAACAGTATTTGGACAAGACTTGTAGTGAGAGAATTGTTGTATACAGTCTACGCGACGTTTTCAGTATTGGAAAGCGCACCACAAACACCTTTGCATACCAAACACCTTTTTAAATATCAGCGTTTGAAACTCTAAACTATGAGATTCGAAACCTCGAGCGGACACATCGCAACACTACGCATCATCTACGGAGCCAAAAATATGGTATTCTTATAATAAAAACGTGAAGCTTTTCGAAACGTGGAAGCCTGCGCTTAAATATTTTGTTATAGCTTCAATAGACCCTCAAATGAATATAAATAGGTACTATTAATCAAAAGGATCCGGTAGGCTCTTTGCAGGATATTTAATGTCATTTTAATAAAAATAAAATAACAAGCATTATTAATTCCGTAAACGAATCGTTGTTTTCCTTAAGGAAAATAAAAAAAATATTCATTGAAACAAGCAAAATACGCAAACAACTTTCATCAAAATTTCAAAGCAATAAACGACTTCCAATTTCACAAAATCGTTTGTAGTTGACAGAGAATTTTCTTTTCGCTCAAAGCGGAGAAACAAAGAATCGTATTTCTTATTTTGCCAAAAAACAAAATGAAATTCTGCGTACGGGCTGATTTTTAAATCAAATCAAACGTGAAATCAGAATAATGAGCCCAGCGGATTTTCCATATAATGCCTTCATTTATTCCGCAAGCGAAATTGAGCCATCGTAAGCGAATTTTCCAATCACTCACACAGAAACCGGAATCCATAGACTCGCGTCTCGTGTACATTATATTGGATCAGTGTAAATTGAATAACGTCTTCTTTAAAGTTGAATGTATGAGATATTGTATCCGATCTCGTTGCCCCACTTTTAGAGTTAATTTGGTTAAGCAATCTGCAGACAAAAGAATCGATTTGATCACCTGTTTCCCGTCGATCGATTCCTCGATAAAAAATCGATTTCCTTTTTAATGTACTATGCCGTTACGACTCGTGTTTACTTATGACCTATTTGAAAAAAACTTTGGTTACCACTAGGGTATCCAATCCCGAAGCCTTTTACCAATCCCGGGATCTCGGGATTGGGATTTTCTCACCGAGGAATTTGAAATCCTTAATTTGCTATACTTTTTCCACGGATTATCTCCAAACCTCGTTTTTTTTTTTTAGCTCACCGAGGAATTTGAAAACCTCGATTTGCCATTTTCGTGTTAATTTTCGGGATTTGATCAAAATTTCTCAATCCCGAAATCTTGGGATCGCAGCCGTATCAATCTCGGAATTTCGGGATCAGAAAATTGAACGGGATCCCGGGATTGGATGCCCTAGTTACCACGGTGTCGAGAATTGTAATTCGTTATCCTTTTTTATGATTCCATTTTATTTTTAGTGGAATGCTCGCCACATTTACAATGTCGGCATTTTATATCGACGAAAGCACGCCGATAAAGGGCTTTTTTAGAAAAAAGTCTTACGCTAGATGCTTGAGATATAATAAAATGTCTGCTAGGTAAACAATTTTTCAACATCGAAGTATGCACGTCAGTCTTTAATGCGTCACTAAGCTTTTTATCCAGGAAATAAACTAACAAATATAAAACACAATTGACAATTAATAGCCAATATTTAAAAAAAAACACTGTATTCGAGTCTCAGAAATAATTTTATTTACATAAAAAAAGTAAACATGGTACCTATCGACGAAATACGCAGTGAGTTCTGACCGCTCATTAATTTAATTCTTTTCCCTATGTGGAGCATATGTACAGTTTTAACTATATTTTTATTGAATGAATAAAACTAAACGATACACATAAAACAAAAGAAAATGACATACTTATTTTTTAATTTAAATCGCTCAAATTAAAACATGTACATTCAAACAAGCTTTGTCTTTGTGTGAGTGTACATAATTTGAACAATTAAAATTTTGAAATTCCACAACAAATATACGTTAAGCCAAGATAACCGGATCGCTTTTCACTTCCCTAGAAATGCAGTGTAGCATACTGGTGACTTACCGTATGATGTGTGTACCAGCATTACTAACACATCATCGTCCAAAAACAACATCAATCTGACCAGCAAACTTTGGGTCGAAAATTCATGTCACATCGGCCCGATGCAACAATTAGATATCCTTCAACGACAACACTAGAGTTTAGATCAGGTATGCCCAAGCTTTGGCCCGCGGGCCACATTGAAGGTGATGTGTGGCCCTTTCGATGTTTTTAACTTTCAATGCATTTTGTTATTGGTGAAATACATAAAAAAATGTATTACTAAATTTATGACGATTATTTTGGAATTCCGCTGCCAGTCGTACATTTGTAGTAATGTCAATTTCTAAAGACCTCCAAAAAAGGTGGAAGCACAAATTTACTGACCAATATATTTTATTGATGATTAAGTAAGGGTTGAGGGACTAGCCTACTGAGGAAGACAGCTTTCCAAGCACCGGTTACTATCTCGCTGTAATAATCTAATCTCGAGTTAGAAAGAGATTCATAGATCACGTGCGTATAGGAAAAATGTACTGCTTGCGCGAGCTAATGCAGTCAGTTATTCGGTCGAGTTGCGACTTCAATTATTGTTAGACTAATAGAAATAAAGCATTGAAGTTTTTTTTTTCGTTTGACCATCAATCATTTGACTTTTTTAAAAGCATGATGTTTAGAAGAGGAATTGAAAATTGTAAGACAAAAGCTAAACCTTAGAACAGATAGTTTCAAAGTAAATGGAAAGGTTTGTACATTTTTGTAGAAATTCAAATCAATGTTTGATATGTCATGATTCCATCTCAGTTTTAAAATCATATAATTGATGAAGACATTACGAACAAATACATGGCAAGACTGCAGAACATACTGTTGGCGAACGGAAAGTTATGCTACAGGTACTAAAGGCCAATCTGATAACTCAACAAAATGCATTTCATTATCAAATTGCGCAATCAAATGCTGTTATTAGTGCCAGCCTGCAAATATCTCACATTATTGCAAAACAGATGAAACCCTTTACGGACGGTGACTACATCAAAATCCCACTGTGCAATACAATCTGTCTCTCCAGAAAACGACACGATGAATTAATGACATTTCAACTAAGATTTGGGCATGAATGGGAACACTTTCAAGACACGTCAAATATTTCTCACTGGCCTTAGATGAGACAACAGATATCAAAAATATTGCTCAGCACGCTATTTTCATTAGAGTTATCGATGATTAAATGAATGTGTGTGTTAGAACTCTTGGACCTTGTAAATTTGAAAAATACAACCACCGAAAAAGATGTTTTAAAAAGCCGTCGTAAAATGCGAGATGAACCATAAGATTTTTTTTTTTAATCAGGTCGAAATTAAAAAAATATCATTTAATAAAAATAAATGGTAAATGAACATAAGAAAATAAAAAATAAATTAAGCTGTCTGTTTATTATTAATATAAAAATACATTATATTATTATTAAGTTTTAGAATATTTATGTATAGCCTATCAGAGACCTGCATTATTTTATTTGGCCCACCAAGTGATTTCAGTCGGGCATCTCTGGTTTAGAACAATGCTTCCCAAAAATAATTATACAACGGCCCCCTAAATCTGAAAAAAATAATCCGCGCCCCCCCTCAATACAAAACATATTCTGCCGCTGCCCCTGGAGAAAACCTGCGGCCCTTCAGGGGGTCGCGGACCCCAGGTTGGAATCACTGGCTTAGACCATGGGGTTAGACGAACTATGTTAGTCCATACTCCCATACAATGCCATTCAATACACCAGACAGACTGGTTTTTTCACTGTACATTCATCGAGATTAATTTCCATTGTTATATTGTTTCTGCTATTAACTTATACATTAAAAATAAAAGATTTTTTGATCCTTCGATAATATTTCGCGTGCACGTATTTGTCATTGCTGGTCTAAGCTGATGAGATTGCACCATTCCATAATCAAAAATATAGAGCAGTATTTCTCAACCTTTTTGGGCCTTTGGCCTCTTTTGAGTGGCCCATTTTTCTGTGGCTCCATACCTGTTTTGTAGTATTGAAGTATGAGTGTAAGTTAGAAATTTTGGGATCCAAAATCAAAAGACGCGAGACTTTTTTTTGTAGGTCTTCTCAGATATTTCAATTTCTAAAACGTAACAATTTACGAAATTCGGAAAATTTGCCCGTGGCTCCTCTAAAAAAATGATTCTCCGTGGCCTCCTTGGAGCACCTGCCCCCCTTCAACGTTTAGAACCCTTGATATAGAGTGTAGAATATTTAAATTTTCCAAACCTTATGTTTTACACATTCTTTTAACCATTCTTTCAGTCTCGTTCCGAATTTTAAGCAATAAAATGTTGGAAAGAATTATTCATTGAGGGTGGGCCTCGGGTGCGGTGACTTGTGTGGACTCTCATGCGTGCCCTCTGCATTGAGTTTACGACTTTGCTTTTACTACCTCATCACGAAATAATGCGACCGTGTCATGTAAATTATTTTCATTTAGTTTGGCTGCGACAGATAGCTAGCAATTTATTCAATGATGCGAATCTATATTTCATATCCACGACTGATATTTTACCGACAAGAGGTTTATCAGACCTGATTTTTTCTAATATTTCAATAATATTTAGCTACTGATGGACTCATCGTGTTTCTGCGTATTTGCTCTACCGTGCGAGCGTACAGTGAGATTGTTGCATTGATCCGTTCATTGCAGCAATGGATACAACCATAGCTGTCTTAAGTTCTATACACTGTCGTGAAAAAATTGTATGGCAGATATACATAGATAGACTCTTAACTTCTACTTATGAGTTTATTTTTCGTTGAATATAGCATGTATGTATAAAAACATTGTACATGGGTTCTAAATTTTTTAAATGTTTTCATTTATAATAAACGATTCATTCATATATGCAAATAGTTGATATCGTTGTAAAAAATCTAGCGAATGGTAAAAATGCATGAGCAATTAGTTACACTGTCATATGTAAGTTTTTTTATTGTTTAATGATAATTCTTTTAAAAATTATTCATATATTTTCAAAATCAGTTGAAAATAAATGGAGTGCTTTGCTAAAAGACATTTTTTGTCAAAATTATTAAAGACTATAGACTCGACCTCAAATTTTCAGATTGCTTCTCATTAAGATACCATTCGTATGCGCTTTCATCTTAGCGCAGCCTAGCGGTTAAAAAATATTATTTACACATTATTATGATCTTTTTCAGCATCTTCTTTACTGTCTTTTAGTCACTCTTTACATAAAACCATCGACTATCCGATCCACTCTTTATTTGATCTATCCATCGTGTTAATAAACACTATTATATTTGTTTCTCGGTCACACTTCCTACTATAAGCAGTTTTTCAGACTCTTAAATATATTTACAACACTACCTGTATGCCATATCATTTAACCATTTTTTTGTCGTTGGTATTTTTATTTTGTTTTATTATCTCTCACTTGCATTTCATATAATGTCAATTGTTAGGTTACTCGACTACAAATAAACAAAGTATCGAGAATAGTGTCGGGTAAGATTTCATATTAAACAAATGACATTTATAATTATTTTGTAGATAGTAAGTATAAAATAAAGAAACTTCCTACAATAAATGATTTCAATCAGAGTATCAGAGGGCTTCGCAAATATCAAAACGTCGCCGTAGCCTCGGAACACGAATAATTTGCATAGGATACAATAAATTTATAATCACTGTGAAACATTCGATAGGTTCGAAATAGCACCGCTGGAGCCAATTCATTGAAAGTCATAAATGGAGCACAGCCTTTACTTTCAGTTTCACAACATTGCCCACTTTACGGTGGCTAGGAATGGTAATGCGATTTATCTAAGGAACTCTATTGATCGGATAAGAGTTTTAAATTTAATATTTTATTGAAAGTATTTTAGCCACTGTCAAAATTAATTACGCATATGAATCGGTGACAGAATATCAAGGGTAAACCCAAATTACTTCGAATAGCTCAAGTTCTTCGATTCATTTTCATAATAAAGCTTTTCATTTTAGAAGAAACATTTTTCTATATGTATTGCTAATATCTAATGTAATAATAAAATTGATCACTCTATATAGGATGTATTTCTCACACACTTGGTAGTTCAACCAACTGAATAATGAAGATACATGCTTTATGGAGTTTATCTCAACAGAAGAATTTGTCAAAGATAGTAGGAATTGAAGGATTGGGTTAGGACAGCACCAGTGTTGCAAAATCGCTCTCTTTACGACATGTATTTTAGGATATGACGGATGGGAGGGGGGAATTCAAGACATAACATTCATCCATGCCTTCGAACATAAATCCATTCGTTTTCGAATAATAATGAAAGTTATATTCGTTAATTACTACCTAGTTTTATATTTCTACTTAGTTTTATTTTTTTCTTATTTCTTTTGCCAAATATCTTATTGTAATTTTTGGCAATGTACCATAAAATAATAAATGTTTAAACTCCATTCTGTATTTTTTTAAATGATATTGCAAAAATATTTCAAGTGAAAAAAAAAATGTACTTTGACAATTTTATACTGAAACGACAAATTTTAATTATTATATTACATGCAAAATACTAAAACAAAATTAAGTTTCATTAGTAATTTCCACGTCCGCGTGTTTTAATAGAGTGGACATTTTTTTACACAATATAACGCAAGGAGTGCGCGGCAATGCGATTTCTTATTTCTAAATATTTAATAAAGAGAGTAAAAAAAATATTTTACTGCAAACAATAAGAAATACAATGATATGACACGAAGTAGGATCCGACTGAATCGTAAAAAAGTGCCTGTTTTACTGCAACAAAGAATGTTGTCGTGAAAAAATCATGCTCCGCCAAATAATTTCCCCCTGATGAAAGGACATTCCCAGAAAATGTATTTATGTGTCTGCTTCGCCAGTTTCCACAGCCACCGACGCATTTTCACTCTCTCGCAATTCTACTATTTCACATCATATGCGGTAGATATATTATATTATATTATATTGTAAATATCTCCTGGCTTCTGAGAGCATTTTTGTGTTTCAATATAAAATGAGCCTACCGCGTACCTGGGTTTTTTGCTCTTTTCCCACCATACTTTTATATAATATCTCGCTCATCAATACGTATACACGTAAAATATATTTTTTTTGTTAAGAAAATTATTTCTGTGTAATAATCGCATATTTTTATTAAAGTCCACCAGTCAATCTACTTTCTGCCATAATAATATTAACATTTATCGTACGAACTGATTTAACTTTCAGAATATAAACTGATTTGAGGCAACAGTGATTTTTTTTGCAAATTAAATACAACGATTCTTCAAGCTATTTTCAGTGATAAATAAAAATAGCAATAAAAACCTCTTTTTAATTATTCTTTTGAATTATTTTTTTTCATTTATTGCATTTTTTTACTTTCGGTAGAAAAAATCTATCTCATTTATCAATCTTGTTTCAAATTTCATTATTCAAATAAATTATATGTTTACACCATGATTTAAATTGAACACCATAAATAATTAGTTTACTTGAATGAAGTGGTTATTAAATTATCAGCATATCCAGGGATTTCGAATGGATGGAAGGATAATAAAAGTACATATTTCATAACATCGTACATACATTACTTTTCCAAGATTTCAAAATTGAATAATCAAACCGGTAAAATATTTTTTTTCCTGGAAACTTAAAGCGCCTGAGTAACTGAGATTTGACAATTATTTTCACATTTGGTTCGGCGTGTGACAACCCTGTTTGCGACAGGATAGGATTTCTTCCAATCAGGCCGTAACTCTGCGAGAAATGACAAAGTCACCGTCCCAATAGTCTTAAGGGATGAACGTCGACCTCGGTCGGATTCAGAGTCAAAATGTTTCGACCGGATTATTGTAGGTCGGATTATGCGGAGAGAGATTATCAATTTGAGGCAAAGGATTATTATTAAGATGATTGAAACGCTATATATCATAAAGGTGACTTTTCTGTTATACCAAATGACTTCGCGTCAATACTTCTTTTCGGCTTGATTTTTTTATTCTGCTTGGGATTTAAATTATTTTCTTGAAATTTATACAATACTTATTTTGTTCTCTTTTTTTTCATGATATCTCATTGGTAGACATCGCATTTTACAACAATCTAATATAGTATTTTTTTCAAAAACTATGTACCGCTACTTAATAATGAAATTTTGTTGATTAAATTGGCATTCACGTGATAGAACTCCATTGTAATAAAGTGATAAAATAACAAAGTGTTTTAGTCCATTTTTTTTTGTATATATTTACATGGATGATAACTTTTTCGGCGTATGCTTTCGCCATAACTACAGTATAGATCTAACAAAGGTATGCGCCGAAATAGCTATAAACTATACAAAAAAACAATAGTGAAATTTTGATCGTATTTCCATTTTGTATTAGTCATTTAGTTTGTGCGGATATTAATTTCCTATTATTAACCGTATCGTAATTAATAATCGTAACGCGACATACCCGAACTGATTTGTGACGTAAATATGTAATATATAGAATACATCCCTTGTCACTGCAAAGATAAAATAATTGCATTGAAATGTTCAAACATAATTATTATAATACGCATACACAGCTTGTACATTAGTCGCTTGTGTCGAACAACATTAAACTTCACTAAACCGTCGCATCACTAAATATGCTTTAGCACTAACATCCCATCGTGCTGTGCGGTGGGGCGCATTACCTACTCGCTCTCTCACAGATAGCTATTTGACGAATTCATTAAATTGATAATAAGTGCGGAATTTACGGTGATCCATACAAATTGTAACTAAACTATCGGTACACAGTCTCACTTGCAAGACGAGAGTAATGAACTGCTTAAACTTTTCATAAACACAATACAAAATCGTTTGATCAAACAAAAAAATTGGTATCTATACCAAAAAAACATTCTGGCAGCGATATTTTTATTTTTCCTCCTAAAACGATGAATAATCATGAATTTTGTATTTTTATGATTAATTATCAATTAATTTATTATTTTCTCATATTTTCGTCCCTCGCGTTATAATTTAGTGTACAATATTGGAGAAAACAAATTAATAACGCAAACTTTTGAACCGTTATAATTTTAGCATTATTTTAAATAATGATATTTTACCGAAAAGTAAAAATACTATAACCTATAAATGCACATACAATGTGTACATCTTTTTGTATCTAAAAATAATAACTTTTAGGGTGTTCACTGTCAATACTAGGTGGAAAGGCATCATATTAAGAAAAACAAATTATTGCCAAATGATTACCATTTATTACTCTTTTAAACTTTATTACTCTTCGATGATCTTTGTAATTACATGTTGGAGGTGTCAAGCATTTTTATTTGTGTTAGTTGTGTTAGAGTCACTTATTCATAATTTCTACTGTAATTTGTAAATACTTTTCAATGCCAATAGTTTAAAACACCTTTGTATTTCGATTTGTTTTTGTATAAATGGCACTGTTAAATTATATTTTTTATCAGTTGACAATGCTCACCATGAGCGAAACTGGTCCTGATCTTGATAAAGAAAAAGTGGAAATAAGTACAAAGAAATATTTTGTTTTTCTTAATAATTTATGAAATAGAAAATACAGCTTCAATCAAAAATTGAAACCACAAGTTACATTATCGTCTCCATTTTTTGTTCGTAAGAACAAAAAAATGAGAAAATCTTTAAAAGATACGTTAATTTTCGTAGCAATGGTAAACAAATTGAATATTTAAACATAAAGCTTTGAGTTACCAAAAATTTGCGATGGAATATTTATATTTGAGTTAACGATATAAATGAGTGTATTACCAACATGTTCATACAAATTAATTACTAAAAATAGTACCGATAATAATTAACAATTAATTTTTATTACGATTAATAATTAAAAAATATAGTTAATGGTGCAATTTTGTTTTTTAAACCTAATATATAAAAATGAATGTTCATGCAACTTGCGCGAAGGTTATAGGCGTAGTACAATTAAATTACTATACCATAAAAAATCGGCAGCAAACGTCAAACAGACAAAAATAAAACTTCAATTAACACCTTCTTTCTTTGAGTTGCATTGCAACGCTTGCCGGGAACTGGCTAGTATATTATAAAAAAACGGTACAAAAAACAATTAAACACTCATCGGTCGTGGTTCGTGATGCGAGCTAGACGTGGGAAATGTAGTTTTGGAACAAAGCGGCCAATGTGTACAAGAGATAATGTAACTCCGCGAATTTTCCTTTTGACATGTAAATCGCGTTCACTTGATTGGATTTCCAACGGTCAACTTTTTGTTTGCACCGGCACACACCGCACGCCGTCTAATCTGAAACAAACGATCCGCTCGCAATAACGCTTCAAATGGGTGAACTTTTTTATAATAGAAAATAAAACTATGTACCTACCTGGAATGTTGTAATTCGCTACGCTTTAAAAGCGAGTAGTTTCACGAAATTTATTTTTGGATTTTCATTGGGAAATCCCGTCGGTATTTGCGCTGGGATTTTAATCGGAATCCTTCCTATAAATAGTTTTTTTGAGTAGCTGTTTTTATCATCAAACAACTGAGAAGATTTTGTAACTTTCTATTTTGTCGGGATATTCTTTGTGCAAAGGATTTTTCCCCGCGAAGTAGTGAACCGAATTTTCAAGACAAAATTTATAACTTATTTTATTTTTTAATTATAAAACACTCATATCTCGATTTTTTTAAAAAAAAATTCCAGACGGCCGCAGAAAAAAAGTTTGCAATTACTAAATTCTTTATTATACATATACTAGCTGACCCGGCATGCGTTGCAATGCCACTCAAAGAAAGAAAGTGTTTAATTCTGTTTATTGAAGTGCTTTTGGATATATTTTGTTTTTTTGTCTGGTGCGTATATGAATAGATCTGAAGGTTTTTCAACGCATGAGCAAACCAGATACAGCTGTCCATGTGAGAAGCATGGATTTTTTAAATTTAGTCTACACACTTGTAGCGATTGTCCAAATGCGAGTCGCACCGGAAACTGCAAACATTTTAATTCTAATGGCCTATCTGTCGGAATTATTGGAATGCTTGGCAACAGTACATCGTATCCTTTAAATTTTCCATTTAAAATTGTAGCTTAGATGATATTGTTCATTACCTTTTTACTGAAAGCCTGGTACCGTTGCAAAGTCGTGGTGAATTTATATTTCGGAGAAGAATGATAGGTACGCCAATTTTCAGTGTTAAAATGTGCGGCAGCATGCCTGGCAAATCAAGCGAGTTTAAGAATAAGAAGGTTGGATAATTGACAACTTTGTCTTGATCAATTTAAAGTATCGATGGACTTATACGTTGTTTCTTTGCGTGGTATTTCGTTTTGAATCCTGAAGTTGATGGCATTATCATCGTTGTTTTTGACTGCTAATATAACACGTTCACTGAGCCACTGATGATTTTTGTAATTCTGTGCAATATTTGGGAAAACTTTGTGCATCAATTCGTTTATGATTCTTGTAATTTTACAGAAGCTTGGTGGCAATGTGACACATTGTGTGGATTCATTGATTTCCATTTTTCCATTCCCAATATCCGACAATTGTTTTTTGAAACGTTCAGCGGATGCGTCATATTTTAATTATACACGCATATTAGCTTTCAAAGTCAATTTCTGCACATGTCACCATAAAACTGATAATTTAAGACATGCACTTGCTTCATCAGCAGTTGTTTTTCGTCGTATTTTTATATATAAACAAGCTGACCCGGAATGCGTTGCAATTCCACTCAATTTCAAAGTCAATTTTTGCAAATTTCACCAACTGATGATTTGAGACAAGCACTTAATTCATCAGCAGCTGTTGAACGTGGTATATTTGGTAGAGTTTGTCGAAAATCACCAGACAATAAAAAAAGGGCGCCACCAAAGACCTGTTCCATTCCTTCTCAAATCTGTTAGTGTACATATAGTGAAGATTTTCCAATGCCGTTTTGTGCGCCATAGTAAATTCGTCCCATTTAATGAGTTGATATTATTAAAGTACTTCACCCATTCAGGATTTTTTTTTGATATTGCATGTTGGTGTTCAAAGGCAATTTCTTTGCTGAATGCGCTGTTTGACCACCATCCAAAAGAGTTGTTGCAATCGCAGATGAAGAGATTTCCAATGCAATATTGTTTCGTGATCAAAGTTTTGGCTTGTGATTGTATGCATGCATAATTCTATCATACGCTATGCGTTGTTCTGGGACCAATTTTGAAAGATTTGTTTGAACGAATGTACCCAATTTGTCGACATCAAATTGTGTTTCTCGTTGCAAATCACGGTCAAAAAGTATCAGACGATCGGGTTTGAGCAGTGCGAGCTCGAACAGTTTCTAAACTTGATCGTCTGTTTCTGAAGCTCATGATGGCGTTTTCTTTCGTGCTTGAGGTCTAGATCAACTAATAGCTAGTCGTTTAGGTGGCATAATTGTTTGACAGCGAATAAAATGCTTTGTGACGACTATTACAAATTCACTTGATATTTTTTTACAATAAATACCCCTTGATTGTTGACGTAACTATGGCACGTATCAAACGAACGTAACTAAAGAGTCATAAACAACTTACTTATTTTGTATGCTGCGCGCTTAGCGCCATCTGTCATTCAACAACTTAAATAATTTCGTTCTGTTTGAAATTCGAACGACGGATGTCAGAAATATTAAAAAAAAAATCTGGATAGGGACACCTTTCACCTAGCGAGACGAAATATATTTTGCAACCTATTCTACTATTAATTAAGAATTTCGACTGAGGGTGCTTGATAGGCTTTCAATATCAAATTTGAATTGTTTTAATTTTGTACTTTTCCATGAGTTTTGTCGCTAACGACCCGGGTTTCGCCTTTCGGTATCTTCAGGCATTCCAAGTGCACGGATGTACTCGAACGTCAGAGTCAGAACGAGTACATCCGTGCACTTGGAATGCCTGAAGATGCCGAAAGGCGAAACCCGGGTCGTTAGCGACAAAACTCATGGAAAAGTACAAAATTCAAACAATTCAAATTTTCTATTCTACTATCTAACAAATATACATAAAAAAATCATAAAAATCGATCAAGCCGTTTCGGAGGAGTTCGACGACAAACACCGTGACACGAGATTTTTATATATATATAGATATTTTTTTAAAACCATGTCCGCTCCTAATGTGGACCATATAGCTTCCTAATGGAGGCATGGCAACACATTTTTTTTCTATGACAACTGGTTGTTACTCAGTAGCTCAGCCTTTTTTTCCAAAGACAGTAGTAGGGATACAAGAATAAGGCCAGAACAGGACTAGTGGTTAACTATGTATATTATATAATATTTCCTAAATCTTTACGTGTTTTTTTAAACATCTATTCTTCATCATACATTAGCATAAGTGGTAATGCTAAGAATCTTATTTTGTAATTAATAAATAAAATTATCCTTTAATCTTCTTACATATAAGCATTGTTACACGTAAATATGTAGTTCTTACTGTATTTTTTAAGGATATAATTTAAAAGTTTACTAATCTCAAAAAAAGTAGAAACAGTCTTTTGTCAGTCTGCGCGAACCGAGAAAAGATGAAAAAAGTCGTTAATATGTAGATTTGTCTGTCGTTAAAATGCTTTCGAATATTGGAAAAAACCTTTTTTACAATTATACTTCAAATATCATCTCTCTTTTTCCAATCAAAAGAATAGAGTATCCACTTAACCCAGACCCTTTTAAAATTATATCTTTTCGCTCAGAGACGGGAATGCTTCGCCTTTCGTATAATAATCATTCGCATTTATTTTTTCTTTTTAATAAAACTAAGGTGTTTTATTTGTTGTAAAAAAACATAATTGTAAAATATCTTTTATAACTTTTACTATGGGAATAACCTTTGATATTATGATAGTCATCACTCAAATATTTCAAAAGAATTGCTGGACGTTTTTAAAGATTATAATAAAATGTAGCGACTCGCTTCCCGGTTTTACTCTCTATTACATTGGCAATCTTTGTAACATAAGCAAATACGTCTCCTGTAACAAACAGCACATTTGAATCACACAATCCATTCTGGAATTCGAATCCTCGGCCGCTCAATTGAGTTCAACGAAGGCTCGAATACGTTACCCGCTAGGCGACAGTACCGTTATTTTCGTAATACACCATCGCGTAAGATGTATTTTAATTGTGAGTGCTTAAATACAGATTTCAATTATTTGACTCAATCCGTTGCAAAAAATATGTTTTTTTTTAATTGAGTCGGCATATAAATTTGGCAGCGATAACTTACTGTAAATGACAGCTGAGATTTGACGTTTAGATTCTACCGATAAGAGTGTCTCGGCTCAATTATTCCTGGACAAACATGTCAATAAGATATAAGCTTCCTCGTCATTTTTTCATGAAAGCTTACTGCAAGTTTTGATAAAACGTCGCTTGACAATTCCTGTACGTAATGTCGTTTTATATCAGTTGGAACTGTAAAAAAAGTCTTGTTTTTTAAGCCTGAAGTCGAGACAGATTTTTTCTAAAGCAATAAATAAAAAAAAAACGACTCACTGCCTCAAACAAATGTATCACAAATAAACTTTATTCGTCTACTAGGCGAATGTTAAACTTCTTTATTACATACAAAGAAAATGAATGTAGACACTCAATGTTTCATTTTTCTAGCTCTGATGGTAATTAACTAAAAAAAGTAATAACTTCCACGATGATTGTGTAATCATTTTTACAGTGAATATAAAATAAAGAAAATAATAAAAGAATTATCATATTTACTAAAATAATATGTGCTCAGACGTAGGAAGATGATTTTTTCAAATCGGGTTTGCTATTCTAGCATTGCTTTATTTTATTTTCGATTTAACTGAAAGTGACCACTAAGCCGTCGGAGACAAAAGTGCAATCGGCGGTCGGCTGGCTTAATTGGTTTTTCTCTCTCATTTTTAATATTTTAAATTCCTACTGTACGTAATTATCATCATTTAATATTCTGCCAAACTTACAAACTTACTGCTGCATGCCTCCATGTCAGCAGAAGTTTTTTATCAGCCCAATCTTTTCTTCTTCTCTTCTTCATTTTCGGATAGAAAGATGAGGGTTAAGACCAGTACAGTCATCCAGTTGCTCTCGCTATGCTTTGTTGTTAAGATTGGATGATTGGCATTGGGAGTGATTTTCAAACTCAACATACACCCATAGCGTCGAACGCAAATCCATGCATCAATTTCATTAAGGAAGCATTTGTAGCGGGAATATCAATATTTAAAATCACAGCGTTGGCCACTCGACCACAAGCACGACTATTCTAATCTATTTACCGTAAAAATACATTTCTTTTCATTTTGTTTTTTTCGTGCAATTATATATTAGAATTACCATTTGTTTCAAGAGTCCATAAATTAAGTTAGTCTGCAAAGTATAACGATGAAATTTATAACAATAACGCCCATAGCTGCATAATAGAAATCATTTAGTACGCCTAAGTCGATTAATATTGCAACCCCGACTCGTGATAATGGATGCGGTGAGTGATTCGCGAGAGCCTCCCGCAGAGCGAAGTTAGGGAGTACAAGTTAGGGCAGACAACGCCTCGCCTAAGAGTGAAGTTTGTTTTGTCCCTAGGTGGGAGTGACGACTGTATCCGGGATACCTCTAAAAGTGACAACTAAAATGTTCTAAAATTTTCTAAGAAAACATATTAATTATCACATAAGCCTAGTGATGCATTACATTGTAATGCCGTTAGCTATCATAATATTGTATTTTATCTAAATATCGAATCCAATTCAACGTATTTTTAAAACCTATTGAAAAGTTTTTTTAGAAAAAGAAAATAGTTTTATCATAAACCCTCTTTTAATGTCCACGCTGTAGTTTACTAGCAAAAATGGTATTATTCATACAGTAACATACCTTAAAAAACATTAGGAGATATTTTATTCCTTCATCTTCAAGCAACTGTAAAATAATTTATGACAAATAAAACAAGCACTTACCATGAGATCTTTGGCATAAAAATAAGCTTTTCGTGCATTCTTGTTTACTATCAGCTTTCATTTAAAAAATGAAGAGGAACTAATTTTATAAGTTGATTCTTGGCTGAGATCTCATTTAGGTGCGAAAAAAATGTTTTTGGTCAGTTTCGGACACTCAATTTAACGAATTACATATTATGTAAATTTTCTTTAACTTATGACGAGCCATTTTATGAAAACTTTTGTATGTTGTTGTGCTAATTATTTTAAAAACATTTCATACAAATTGAAAAGTTTTGCTTTGTTGTACGATTAACTTACTTTTAATTGCCTCACTGACGGGGTAGGGTATTGAGTCGATTCACTGGCACCGCTCGCCGGAACAAACTTGTTTCCAATAATTTATCATCGCATCATATTTAATGTGCATCGAATTATTCAAATACTTACTGTTTTGATGACAGGAAATATCACATATTATTACTAAATATCGTCGTAAAAAAACTTTATGCAGGAAAATCTAGTTTTGAACTTGTGAGTTGATTTTGAAATTTGTATTAAACAATGAATACAAGCTTTTTCTCTGGACGAAGAAACAAATATAATTTACCTATGTGCTATCGATAAATTTTATTTCTCAATGTATCTTTGCTTTTTTTATTTTTAAAATTAAATATTTTGTTGAAAATAACACAAATAACAACACTTTCAGCTTGGAAAAACTGGGCAAAGTGTCATATTTTTAATTTTCGTATAACTTTTATTGAAATGTATATTTGTTAATCCTTTCAAAGTGTTCGCTGCACAATAAATACTTGATGAAAAGCATTACATTAAAAAAATTAAACACTCTTTAGTTTAAACTAATCCCATATTTATATGATATAATCAGGACCGGTTTCGCTCATTACGAGCATTTTCAATTGTTGATTAATCAGTTAAAAATACTCCTGATCGTATTAAATAAATGTGAAATTTTATTTCTTGTTGTTTTACTTTTTGAACTCTCCTAGTTTTGCAACAAGTCTTATTTGTATTGTTATATATATCTTACGATGTATTGTATTCCCTCACGTTCTAATTTTTTTGTAGAGGATCGATTCGTTCGTCTAAACTCTAAATATATTATTATTATCCACGTGTTGAGCTGTAATTTTGTTTTCTTATTTTTTTTATGTACCTGTGGATCGAATCGGGTTCCGCTCCTCGGGAGCAAACAATGTAATAAATATGGGGCGATATTAATTGGACGTTTCCGGAAACCAGATACAACCAATCCTTTTTTTTACGCCATTCAATGGTTCCAAAAATTGACGTGTATAAAAAATCGATAAAGAAACCTTACTTTCATATAATTTCGTAATTAATCAGTTAAATAATCAAAATATCGCTTAAAAAGCATCAAAAATGTTGTGAAAAACTAAAATTTGCTCCCCAAATTCGCACATTTTTTTTTTATTAATTTCTTTATTTAAAAAAATACAAGGAGAAAAGATACACTTGTTAACAGTTGCATAATATTTGTATTCACTTTTCAATATAGGAGTTATTCGCTATTGTCACTGTTGGTTGTGAAATATAATCATTCGCAATTTTTCGAACGAGCATATTGAATTTTGTTTGAATTTGAATTTTGCTCTAACCCGTTTTTCCTAGATTCTGTAGTCGATCGATAATTATTACATTTGCTTTGTTGTTATTTCTCTTTCAAATAAATTCCGTTGTAAGTTTTTGGTCTCATTCTGAATTTCCCGTGGCTGTATAGTTGTTACTAAATTTCGTGTAGTTCATCATGCAATTTCGTGTAGTTCTTGTGTTCCAATTCATGTTGGACATTTTTAATCCTTCTTGAATCGTTTCAGCTTTGAATGTTTTTGAGGCTCCTTTGTAACCTCGTCACTACTATTATCTGACACGTTATTAGCTCTAGCAATGTCTATCAAGTCTTCGCCGTTTAGCATTTGGTCGATTAGAATCTCGTCAATATTTTTCGAATATATCTTTCGAGTAGTATTGAAGTCTTCATCATTTACGGTGTTAGTACGGACGGACCAGTTTAGTTGCTGCGTCACCAAAATCGCTGTAACTCAGTAAATAATTGAATTTTTCAAATTTCTACACTAGAATACTGCCTTAACAGAATTTAAAACGAAGAAAAAAGTACGTAAACATATCTAAGATGATTATAATTAGTTATAGTTACGCTAAACGTGAGCATTTTTGTATATTTTGTATCATCATCAAGTTGAGTAACAAGGATGAGCGAGGAGGAAACGGGAGCGATATACGAGTATCGATTTCCAGTATCGACATTATGCCACCAAACTTTATAGCATCATCGACGCAAATCACCGTGAAAACTTAACGCGACGCGATAAGCCGAGCCGGCTCGCGATTCTTCATTCACCCGTAAAATGTTTCAATTAAATCGTGCTATCTCTGTTTGTGGCGTGTTCGCACGCTGTTCTCTTTCCCTTTCACCGCGTGACACCGGCTCGTTTCTCGTCTCTCGAGGGGTTATCCGACACCGTGTATCATATTTGTATCCATATTACGATACGGGTGAGTGTCGACACTTAATCAGAACCGAATTATGATCATGTTAAATAAGCCCGTACAATAAATAAGCAATATTTTAATAACTGCTTAAAACCATTGTAAACAAAACGATATACATCCATTGTGTCTTCAAAATTTGAGAAGTTCGTAAAACTTTTGTTATCATCAGATTTCTTTATTAAATTTAGGACAGTTTTCATCTATCAAAACTGATTTTCATTTGACACAATTACTATTTTATAAAATGTTGATGTAAGCGATGTAAAAATTATATTACATATTTCAGTGTCAGCTTTGCGCTTGTTTTTAATTAAGAAAAATCTCATCTCGAAAGTTGAAGAATGCTGTAAAAATAGATTAAAAATTATATCGGTTCCAAATTTGTATTTGTTTATTTTTAAAAAGATTTTACCTTTTAATTGTAAAATATTTCATTGTAATTCTTTATGATTTGTATGATTATCACACACCAACTGTTTTGTTTACCTTATATAATATAAATGCGCATAACCGGTTACATCTGTGTTGATACAGATTTAAAAAAATATATTTACCAATGTTACATGCATAATGTCTCTCTTTGACACTCCCGATACGCAAGTTTGGTTTTGAAATTCTATTGTTTAACGATTAAATCCTTCCCTGCTTAAGCCGAGATGGGAGCGAAGTGTGAGGTAGAAAGTATATGCAAAGCCTGTATTTTACCCGCATGCCGATGTAACCTTCTCTAATTAGTGGTTCAGGATAAAGTTTTATTTATTTTTAAGCTGCAATACCAAAACAACCACAGTGTAGCCATTAATTGTAATGATTTATGGGATTTAAGATGCTGCACACCACCAACTGTGTTCTCTATATGTTATCCATTATGTTATTAAGAATACGCGCTTGGCAAAGAAAATCTCGCTTACGTGTTCTCTACATATGTATATGCGAATAACAAGTAAGACTTATTTATAAGTAATTATTGAAGGATTGCCATTGCATTTATCGTGTACGTTCACTGCCAATGCATAATTTTTCATTTTAAAAATCAAGCAGTTAATGTACTGATTATACTTTATTTATTTTAGATCACGGTCCGTTTTTCTCGTCGCGGGAATTATCTACTGATGAAATAAATAACTCCGTGTCGTTATATATTTCATCAGTTGATAATGCTCGCAATAAGCGAAACCGGCCTGTATCCAAAGTACAAAGTTAAACACTATTAAGTTATTTCGCTCACCATGTTGAACTGACAAAACAATGTTACGCTGAATCCATCGAAAATAAAAACTCATCCCAATCATAACAATCAAACAGTAATTGAAAATTGACAAGGTTACCGAATGATGTTTTACAAAGAACTGGTTACAAAGAATAGTCGATTATTTTTTTAAATTATGTCGATCGTTGGTTGTTAAGCTTTTTTTAGTTTTGATGCAATTGTTATATCTAATTAATTTCTGACTTATTTTTACCACGTCCTTTTTGTATTTACCTTATTAAATAAGATAAAAAACACAAAACATAATGACGTAGTCTTCGTCGCAACAAACATTATTGCGTCATTCTGGTTCAGCTTCACAATGTCAAATGAATCACTTTAATTCAAAACACCAGAATCAAACCAAATAACCAGATTTTTAAAATACTTTTAATGACTGTGATTATTACGTTTGTACAATTTCTCATTACCAAAAAAATTAGGTGAATCGCTAATCTACTCGTATCATTTTGAACATTATTTATTTGGTTTTTCATTTAATCGTAGAATTTACAACAACATTACAGATTGTTTCAATGAATTTCAAATGAATACTTTAGATGTACAGATGGATTGTAGGCTGAAATTGTGTAATATGTTTTTGCTGGGCTGTGGCCTGTGAGTTTTCAATTATATTTTATTGAATTTGTAATAAGTAGGCTTTAACATTATAAAAAATGGCAACAAAAGTTTATAATATAATGAATAGGAAAACCGATAAGGCAATATTAAATTTTGATTCATTCGTCGAATGAATGGGCAGAATTGTATCGGTCTGCCGTGACAGACGAAGCGTATATATAATATGTTTGATCAATTTATTCAATTGTCAATGAATTGATGAGAATCAAATGGAAAATTTGAATCTTGGAAAGTTGGTGAAGCGAGGGATCGCAAAATAGACAGCAAATGATGGAAACAAGATTAGTGGCGCGTCGCGACTCTTTTTTCCGAAATACAACTTTTCGGAAAAATAATTTCATATACATTTTCTCAATTGAGTTTTGCTTGCCTCGCTTTCTAATATTTTTCATAAATTTCGAAGAAAATCAGCAGGAATTTGACAATTTCCATAAGTGGCGAATCCAGAAATTGTCCCAGGAGGGGGCTATTCAATTTGAAAGTAAACATGATACATAAATAATACATTAAAAAATAGATGATTTAAAAATAATATATCTATACAAAAATAGTCGATACATAATTAAGTATGTATTCTATAAAACATTGTAAACTAAACAATTAAAGAGCTAAAGAGAAATGAAATGAATGTTTCAACATTTTTTAAATTTCATATAATCATCCAGATTTTTGGTAGTTTTAAAAAGCGCAACCGTTCTTAAAACATATCTCACTACAGACAGAGGCCGCAGGTCAGCAAGACTTTCTTTATATAAGACGGGCGATGAACGCACTTTCTTAAATCAGTGTATATATCATTGAAAAAAATATTTTCTCGCCAGTAAAATAAGTAATCTTTAGTTCGGAAAATATATCAACATTAACAATATCTGTTCCATTTTGTCTGAACGGGAAAGGAGATATTTAATTATTATTAGTATATTATTGCGTTTCCACCAACTGTTACATATTTCCTGTCACTTTGAAGGAAACTTCATATGAAGTTTAAAGTAACAATGTCCTACTATGGAATTTAACATATAGCTTCGAAAATGTTTGTTGCGGTATATTAACATTGAAAAATTGGTTTCGTATCGGTGGCCTGAATTCAATACCTGCTTATTGATTACCTGTCAAATTCATTATCACGGTAACAAATCGAAAGACATTTATTAACGTGCGCATAATATCATATAAGGAAGACATATTGACACCCTCCCCCAAGAGGGAACGTGAATAATAGAAGCAGCAAATATTACAAGCACTTTGTTCATACTTCACCCACTTTAAACACACTTTAACTGATTATTTGATCAGCTAAAAATAGATATTGTTGTTTTTATGCATTGCTGATAACATCATTCTGTTAGTCACAAGTAAAAATGGGATTAAATAATGATCAAATAAATATAAGCTAATTTTATTAAGGGACCAATTCTGAGATCTTAACGAAAGACACGTTTTGCTGTCTGTAGGCATAATGTCTGTGCTTAAATTATAGACTATGACAAAGCATTCGACCATACTAAGCATAAATTACTGTTCGCTTTACGAATCTAATTGTTCGAAAACACACGGAAGAATAAAAAATATGTTTTCCCTACAGCCAGAAAGCTCAGTTTAATATGAGTTGTCATCAGACCAACGAGTGCACAGGAACGTCTCTAAATCATTTTTTTATATTTTATTATATACTCGGATTCTATATTTAACGAATTAATCGATAATTATTTCTAAAAACGGTTGAAGATTAATTCTAGATTTTTTTAAAAAATACTAAGAACCGCTACTAGCAGACATTGCCGAAAACCTGCAATTTTAACGCGTTCAATGCGATACACAAATAGGCTTTCCCTTAATTTGTAAAAAAAATAGTAAACCTTTTTAAATACTTCGTTTGCGGTTTTAAATAAGACTGAAGCCCAGATTATGATAACGAGATCGGCAACGATACGGCGTAAGAAGTACTGAAACATGACGTCTGCAATCGAGACAAAAGCGTTGGAAAATTTAGTACCCGATCGGGAGCAATAAGAAAAAATACAATCAAATGTATAAAGTAATCAAACTGAATATCGTTAGTGACTAAGCGACGTTAGTATTTACTGCTCATATCTTCAGGTTTTCAAGAAACCGATCGTAAATGTTTTTCAATCACAAATTCGTGATTTTGATGTAGTCAAAGATAACATAATAAAAATATAATTTAATTACCATCAAATATAGTGTGAACATATTATAAAGAGATCTCAAATTAAATTTCAATCTTTCCAATTATGTACATTCACACAATTTTTGTCACTAACGACCCAGGTTTCGGCATCTTCATGCGTTCAAGTGAATGGATGAACCTGAACTGAGAGATCTCAAGTAATGGATAGCGTCTTAAATAATATATATTACCGTATTTCATCGATTATAACACGCTTTTTTTTACTATTTTGGTGTCTCAGAACTCAGAATCGATGGCGTATTAAATGATCCGCCTAACGTTTTTATTTTATTCATGGTAAATAAAAATAACGGTGCGTTTTGCAACCGAGGATATACGGTATATACATACGTATATGTATCCATATTGACAATTAATGTAGAATATTCCATGGTGTTATAAAAACAGAATTTTGTAAAATAGTTGTACCGTGCTGTATTTAACCTGGTAGCCTGCCCTTTTAAGCAGAGCAGGCGTAATTATAAAGCGCTAATTAAGTAAGCGAGTGAGTACATACATACTTTGTTTTTATTTATGCGTTTTATAAAAAAAGCGCTTAAACGAGTCGCAACTCGCAATCACAATATTTTGTAGTCGCGCTAGTAGCTCTCGACGACGTCCCGCCCAACTGAGTATGTAAAATTATTATCCTCTGGCTTTCGTGACAAAGCAGATTATACAAAAAACATACATGTATTGTGAAATAAAAGCGCTGGATAAGTGGTTTAGCAGTCACGAAAGCATTACACTGTAGACTTTAAGCCCGCGATTCTCCAGAAGTATCACTGTTCATTGTTTGTCAAAAAAATTAAAAAATCTTCTTATATTCCTTTATTAATTTAGTGCAAGAATAAATCGCGTGGACGAATATTATATTGACAAGATAATTTCTTCAGTATTTTTTAACGTTGTGTCGACGACGTTACCAATTGTTCCAATCATTAATAATTATAAGAATATTATTTCACACGATACAGATATTTAAGCTGTTGACATAATTGTTTTTGTTTAAAAATTTAACGTGTTTCGTTATATTTATTCTATTTAAACCAAATAGTGTAGCTTCACAAATATTTTAGTTAGTTAATTAAAACTTAATTTCATATTATTAAGATAGATTCAATACAAAAAGTTGTATTCATATAAAAATTCTAGAATATGTACTAACAAACTTTAGCAGGATCTTTCAACTCTACTTCAAGAATATTTTTATATCACTTTGAATGTGTCCATAGGATGAGGACTGGTTTCGCTCATGACGAGCATTATAAATTGATGAATGCTGTGAATTAGTTCAAAAGGGAATTTTATTTTTTGATGACATCTTTGTATATTATGTGCGATAAAAATACTTCTTATCTAATCTTACCTAAATTTCTATCGAAACCTTATCCTGATTGACTTAACGAGGACTGTAAATTAGGTGATGAATATAATCATATATTTTTTTGTGTTTTACGTGAGGCAAAATGTATTTTAATAAACTTTTATAAACTCTATGCAGACTCAATTTGGTGGAGAAACCTTATAATTTAGCAATAATAAAATAAAATATAATAGGTAATAAATAAATATAATATAAGGGTGCTTGTTACAACTGAATGTTTTATTTTTTTGAAATTCTCATATTCCTAATTTTTGAAAACAGCTTTTTTTATTCACAGGAAATTACAAAAACAACGCGAAAGGCTTTGCAAATCCACTCTGAAACAGATATTTTCTCCGAGAGATTGCAATTCGTACAACTTGGAGAGCTCCGTGGCTCTGAGACCCCTTTGGACGGAGGTGGACATCCAGGCTTGGGCGAACGAGAGCGCCTCCTCCATCTTCGAGTGGGTCAACTCGACCGACCCTAACGCAACCGGAATGCTGTCCAACACCACTGATGCCGACAAACTCTCCACACCGATGCCTCAGGTAAAACTTTATTCGAAAAAAACGAACGACTTTTTTACTGACAATAGTTAACGATTGTCATTTTTTTTCATTGGTGCAATGAATAGATGTGGAATTCTAGTAGAACTAATCTAGGTTTGTTCCGGTCATCGCCAGCATTTTTAACTCACAGTTATGCTATCAACGGGCGAAACAATTCCTGATCAATATGTAGTACTATAAAAGGTGTTTATTTTATTATTAATTTGCTTTTCCACCAAGGATGGACACATGAAGGCCTTAGGTGTGAAGTGCATATCCTTCAATTTTTTTTTTTATATACAATAGATATGTACACTTTTAGTACATATCATTTTAAGCTTTTTAAAAAACTAACGAAGCAATAGGAACCGATTAATATTTTAAATAACTAAATGTGAAACATATTTTATTCTTGAGATTTTATTAAATTTCGTAGTAGTGTATCTTCCAGAAAACCTTAACGAAACGAACGTTTAAGAAACTCTTTCAAATAAAAATTTCAGTCAACATTGTTGTTCTTTTTTATATTTTGCGACAAAAATATTGCAAATTTTACCATAATTTTATTCAAAACAGAAGACACTTTTTCACATTTAATTGAAATGCATTTTTTTCAGTTTGTTTTTTCTTTCAATCGCTAATTAACATAATATTATTAACCTTTCATATTATAACAAAAAATATCTTATTAAATATTTTTATAAAAGCTGTTGTGGAGCTTATAATAGCTTTTAAGAAGACGTCTGTCAGCCGTCGAACTGCGTCTGTATACGTTTCATCGTTGAGAACTTAATCATTCGATATGAAGTATTTCGACGAATATATCATAGATACTACTGATTATCATGTGGCCATGTGCGTAGCTGAAAATGAAATAAAGAACACTTTTTATTTTTATTTTTTTCCGCGGTAAGTATTTGTAATATAAAATACAATATACCTTTCACCGATGACTACATCAGTTTTGTTTTTGTTTTATATTAAAAAAACCATTACCAACTAACATAATATAAAATAACAATCGTTCAAACTATGTACATTCTCACAGATTTTGTCACTAACGACCCGGGTTTCGACTTTCGGCATCTTCAGGCGTTTAAGTGCACGGATGAACTTGAACTGACGCTTAGTAAATGAATGTTTCGTGTTTATATAAGAAATAAATTTATCATTGAGCTTAAAGCCATTGCTGGCGAAAAGGATAAGCTCATGGGAATCCCCACAGATTTGAGTTGTTTCAAGAATTATATTTATTTGTTTGTCGGCAAAGGTCGGTATGGCGAAACCCGGGTCGTTAGTGACAAAATCTGTGAGAATGTACATAGTTTGAACGATTCAAATTTAATATTGAAATTGCACCAAGCACCTTCAGTCGAAATCTTAAATTATAACATAATATAACTAATATTATTTAAATGTATGAAATATAACGAAACTGGACAAGAAATCGTATACGATTAAGGCGGAATATGAAATGAAAATTCTGCAAACAAATTCTCGAGATTATCGTGGCAGTGAATAGACAAGTTCTGCTGCGGGCGCGGATGAAGTCGACGTTACTAATCGGCGACATCTTCGTCAGCGCGATGCGTAGGGTCGAGACCGAGTCGCCTTCATGAATATAGAGCGACGTGTCAGACTTAAATGATGCATGACGAATCTCCTAAGATTTGGTCTAATAAGATAGTCAAGGGTGGAGAAGGGTTTGCGGCGTTTTACTATTTAAGGATATCGTTATATGCCGTTTCAAGTCATGGCGGATAAGGATACAGAGTGACCTTTCAACGCACCCCACGTCGGTGGCGAATTTAACGCGAGGCGTATTCATAAACTTGAGCTATAATTTGTAATTTATTTACGAATTCAATGGCGCGACGCATGAAATTATCCCCGCACAAAGATCGTAGTGGACAAGCGAAAACTAACGACCTATCATAGCGAGTAACATAAATATCGAATCGTTTCAACACTTGCTTTCAATAAATCTTATAACAACAGTTGTGGGGCTATAATGCAAAACGTACTATTTCTAATATGAGCGATATCAAGTTAGGTATGCAGATATGGTAATTCAAGCCCAAGGAATCGATTGGTGCTATTAATTTCAATATATAATGTCTTACACACTGTCGTTTTCAAATTGGAAATCATATTTTTATGCAAATGATATTTTTTTGTGTTATTCGTTATAGTATTTGAGTCTAATGAAAAGTTCGATTTTTGGAAATAGTGCGTTTTGCATTATAACCCTACAATTACTATTATCATATTTAAAAATGTCCACACATACGAAAACATGCGATTATTTTCACAATATTAACTATGAAAATAAATCCGTTTAGTAAGAATCCGGTGTAAGCATTGTAATTCACTAAAAATACGTTCGGTTAGAACGACGAGAATTTCTAATAACATTTATAAAATAATCATTTAACAATATCCAACAATCAAGAAAAAAACTCGATTCGTTGTCAATTTTCAAGCCCATACACGAGAAGTGTAACTTTTCCAACATCATTTCGGTGCTGCAACCAATGGATCCGATAATAATTCGAGCTCTAAAATGTCAATTTCGCAAAAGCCTTTCTCTTATAATGAACAACTGTCTTGATACAAATGAAATTCAGTGTCCTTAACGAAAAACGAACCCAAATTGCGCACCTTTTACGTCAGTAAATATGCCGGGTCTGTGGCACAGTGGTCACCGTCGTTCACTTCCGTGTCGGACCTCACGAGATCGAATCCCACTACGAACAGCATTCTATCGATCGATTATCTGTTTGCGATGTCTAATTCCCGCCCACCACTTATATCCTAAAATATCGGGGAGTAGCGAGAGCGATTAGCCAACTGCTAGCCCTGTCCTGTCCTATCCTTTCTATGCCTATTACTCTTTTCGAAAAAGAAGGCTTAAGTGGCAGATGTCTCCATTAAGAGACCATGTGCTCCAAATTGAGAGCGGACATGGACTAAATATATATATATATATATATACAGATATGCTCACATAAAATTTACATAGTACGTACATACCTATACATATTGCATGTACCCTACACTTTTATACAATACTATTACTATTTTTTTTGAATTGTTTGAATTTTTGTACTTTTCCATGAGTTTTGTCGCTAACGACCCGGGTTTCGCCTTTCGGCATCTTCAGGCATTCCAAGTGCACGGATGTACTTGAACTGACGCGTAGTAAACAGTTTGTATCGTTTATATACAAAAATATAAGTAGATCACTAAGTTAAAAGGCTATTAAAATGTAAATTAGCGAAAATTGAATGTATTCAATTTTCAATGAATTAAGTGGGTTTGTTATAGACTCAGGTATTGATTTGTTACATACTAACAGGGGCGAGTTTAAATTATTTTAACAAGAAATCTTAGAGATTAATCGAGCTCAGCTCAACAGTTTGCCATTCCATTTGCCATTCAAATTCCATCAAGCACCCTCAGTCGAAATACTTAACTATTACTATTGTTTTGTATAAACCTAGTTCTTAGTTTGTTATCTATAAAAAAACATTGAATAGTTTTTTTTTCTGTTATCATTGACATTCATTACATACGTATATGTATAGTCAGAGTTAAGATTTTTTAAATCAGGTCAGCTTGTCCGTCGTCCGGCTATTAGGTACTACGACGAAATGTCGCCGGTCCCTCGGCAATCCTTCTACCCGGATTCTTTTCGGCCGGCCGGTGTTCCAGTTACGCTGTGACGTGTTAATTAATCATTTGAAACATTTATACACAAAATTCTTCATATAAAATGACATTTGATAACTTTGTTATTCCACTGATTGTGCTACAAATTGTGACAATTAGAATACCTCCCCCTTGAGAAACATACTCATCCTTAGCTGTCGTGAGGCTATTTATGATTTTTCTTTCACCGTAGCAAACTTAAAATCTATAAACGTTATATAATATAAACGTTTCATATTCAAAGTGTACATATTTTAAGATATCCTGCTGATAAATGATGTTGATAATTTAATTTACAATAATTACTAGTGTATAAATAGCATTGTATTTAGTGCAGGTATGTCGTTTTTCCTACGTACCATTAATATGGAGCCTCTGTTTTTTGGCTATTCGATATTTCGCGGTGAGGATCCAAGTCAACGAAAATATATCTTCATCGTCCCATTGAAGTTTTTTTCACATATGGAGTCTATTTCGTTGTTGACAAACATCCTGTTTTGAATATGTAATATGGAAAATTATATACGCAACATGTACACTCATGTAATAAAAATATTCTATGCAACATTCTGCGCTGCTTTCACTTAAGGAGAATCTTTTCAACATATTTGCGATGAGCAAAACTGGTCGAGATGGTTATGTGCTATATTTTCATGAACATACCACCAAAAATTGTCAGTTTACATATTAAAAATGATACATATTTGATTATTTAAGATACAAATGTTCTTTTCGGTATTTCAAGACAATTCATACTAAAATTAGCAGAATCGTTAAAACATACGAGTTTAAAAATTAGATACCATAATATAAAAAAAAACATAAGACACGTTGATTCGTCAAAAACTTTTAACTTGTAGTAATGGGAAAGAGTGCGTTTAAACGTTTTAAGCAAATTTACTTCTTAAGTTGAACCTAACAATTCTAAAGCAGTCGACTCCTAGCCTATTCATTATATCCTTACTAAAGACCAAATAATATACATATGCTGGGAAGAGTCAGCTCAACTGAGTTGGTAAAAATGTTTCTAATATAAGCAAGTATTATACATATCGACTGTGGAAAGGAAAAAGGACGTAACCCTCAATTTTCCAAAACAGCTTTTTTTCGATTATCACAACGTATACAACTTGACACACATTCTATCAAAAGGATGGAAGCTGAAATGCCAAATTAGTATCTAAATTTAGCTTTTAAGTTTGAAAAATATAACCTTGTTAAAAATTAAAACCAAGAAAAAACACTGAAATAAAAGTTTTTCCGAGACAATTTCTGTAATTAATATTAGATTATGTCAATTAAACACCAGCTTATTAGTATCCGTGCACTTCAAGGTTGTGTACAATTCATAATTTGCATATGTCACAAAATTATCAAAACACGTTTTTTGTGTCTCCTGTAAAATTTGATGTGTGGGTTACGTATTTTTTCCTTTCCACAGTCGATATGTAATTTTAAAATATAATAACAAGAAATATTTGTTCTCTAAGCTTTAAGCTCACCGTTGAAAACATTATTATGAGCTTTTGCGTACAAGCGTACGAATACTCAAAAGTGCAATAGATATTAAAATTTATTGGTACGAACATTTTTTACACTAATCTTGTACGCTCCATACCCACTCCTCTCACCTTACACAATTTATGCTTTCACTTACCTAGATTCACGTACAGGCGTAAGACCTCTATTTTTCACAGTAATATTCTTGTCTTTCTGGGTTCATATGTCTACTAAGGATTCTGTATCGAGACGACCCGAGAATAAATTCTTGGGAAATCGACGCTTTTTACCATACTCGGTTCCTGGGACATTTGAATAAAACAACCCGAGACTTGAGGCTTGCTCTTTTATTAATAAAATGTGCGTAAAATAGATTAAATTCATTCAGTACAACCATAGTTTGAGAGTCTTTATAACCTAGGAACCTTTGTATATTTCGGAAGGCAATATATTGTGTTATTTTAATCTTCTATTTATACATTAAAATAAAATAAGACCATTGTACAAATGTACGACAGATGCTAGTTAACAATTACATATAACAATATATTTACTGTCCGAACGTATTATTTTTTGAAGGACATATTTTCATTTTCAATACCATTTCACTTTAAAATATCCATGGTTCAAATACTACATAATTAGTTGATAGTTAAAATGCTCTGTATTTTGGACGGATAAAGCAAAGAAAAAAAAAGATTTTAATATCTTCGAAAATTACCGATATGAAAAAGAATGTTATTTATCTGAGTAATAAATAAATATGTCGATGAGACGTATACGTGGCATAATAGGTATCCATGTATTGCGGATATGTATTTAGCAGACGGCGCACGTGAGACGAGATTTGCGGAAATTCCTGTTGGAAATTTATTCATGTCGACAGGCGGGGGGGGGTGAATAATAATTCACGAGAACCGCTTGTATGTAGATCAAAGTAATGAATAATACTGACTGTCGTCGGAAATTCCAAAACACATCTCATAACACCGCATCGACAACAAACGCATCGATTAGGATAATAAATAAACAATTTCCTCGAACATGAGCATGTTTACATCATTATTATTATTATATCATTTTCACATATCTATTACGACATTATCAGTTATGCATAGCATTTGTAATCAGATGTAAAAATTAACTTAATATTCCTAAGCTAGTTATGGAATATCTATTACAAAACACATCAATTATTCACTTTCAATAATAACAAAGCACTATTTTGTATTTATTCCATGATTATTTATTAGGATCAGGACCGGTTTTGTTCATCACTAGCCTTTCCAGCAGATAAAATCGTATAATGAAACAGATTTATTTTTGTGTGTTTGTAACTTTTTCTTCGTTATCAAAAAACAAAACACTCATTTGTACTAATTTCATTTTTATTTATTTAATATGACCAGGACCTGTTTCGCTCATGACGAGAATTATTAACTGACGATAAAATAAATTAATACAGTGCTGCGTAGTCGGAAGAGAAAGAGAGGAAAGAGAAGTGGAGCATCTGAGTTACAAACAGTTTTCGTAGAAAACCTTCTGTTGAAATACCTAACACAATGAACCCTTATGCTCCACATTGGGAGATGACATGGACTAAAAATAAACTTTCCTGGTTTAAATAGCTGTGTACCATTATAATATCAAATATGGTCTATGTGACGCTGGGTACATTCTGAGATAATAAAAACTTTAAAAAAAAACAGAAAATAACCCTTCTATGTATGCAAAAATTACGGGAAAAATATTTTCTTCAGTATAAGAATACATTTATTGCAAATATTTACTATTTTGATAAAGTTTATTTAGTATTATTATTATTGTTATTACTTGAAAATTCTAGTGATGAGCTAAGCCGGTCCCGATCCTAACAAATTATTGTAGAATAAGTTTCACAATGAGAGTGTTTTATTATTTTTAACATTAATTATTCTTCATTGTATGAAGTATCTATCAATGTAAGCAAATTTAAAAGTTAACAGATATGCTAAATTGGAAGTCATTTTCAATTTCCGACGAATCTTGATTTAATTAAAATTGAATTTTGAATCCTGAAATAAGTCAAGGAATATAAGTGTGTATTTAATTTTATTTTTGAATATTCATTTCATCTGTTGCTTAATTTTGACACTCAAGTTTCAGATATTAATTTCTGTTTTTGGCGCTCCTACCAATCGTGGATATCGATTTTCGATTGACGTGTTGTTAATATTTTTTGTCGCTTTCTGTAGTCTAGTTGGTGAGAGATTTGAAAATTAGGTGGGTATGTGTTCATGCCCTAGCATGGTCAATATCAAATAGTTGGCTTAGCACCAGACTTGACTATCCCAAATTAAAAAAATATTTTTTTAAATCTGAATTACTGACACAACGAAATTCATTCAACTGCGTGTGTAATATATATACATTTTTTTATTTAAGCATTTTCAATTTTTATCGAACAAAAACTATAAATTAAAAAATGTATAGCTTTTTTAGTGTTCTCTGGTACTTAGCCAGTGAATTATTTTTTTCTGAATTCAAATTAGAGATCTTGGATATGGGTGTCTGTGATGTATCTTTTACTTGACGTGTACGGCCTACAATCTTCGGTATTTCAGATCCCGTTCACTTTTGTGATCTCTTGTTGGTACGTACGATAAAAAAGATAAAATTCGTTTAATCCGGTACACATGAAGTTTTTCCGTAGAAATCGTGAATTCGCTACTTTTTTGTTGGAGCTAGCTAAAAAACACTCTGATTTTTTTTTTAATAATGGGCAAACCGTAAAATACTACATTTTCAATAATAATAAAATCTGTAAATTCCCAGGTTTTTAGAATCGGTCAGCAAACGAGAAAACAAAAAGCTCTCACATTTTTCAATAATTATGAAATCCGCAAATTCCCAGGTTTTCTTAACTTGACAGCGAGCGAAAATTTTAGAAATCAATTAAAATCTCTCAATTTCTGACTTTTCTCTCAGCGATCAATCCCGGGGACCACGAAAACCCACATCCCAATAATTCCAGGAATCTCAAACAAATATTACAAGATTTTATGGTGGATCAATTCCGGGATCACAAAAGGGTCCGAGATTTGGTGCTCTTAGTTCGTGTGATTTTGTATTTTTCACTATATTTAGCACAGTAAAAAATTCCCTTGGTAGACTTTTTGTACTCGACTTTTTTAATCGACCCTTACCCATAATGAAAACTGTACGAGTAAAAAAACCTAGAAAATCGAGAACCCTATGCGAATGCTCCAAATAGTATTAATAGCTAGTGGAAATAATCTCGACATGAACGTACGTACGTTACTTAATAAACGATTCATTTTTAATATTTTATTTGTTTCAGGTTCTACCACCTTTTCTTCCGTGGCAGACAGTTTGCATAGCACTCTGTTTGGCTGCTTGCATCGTCCTGACTGTCGGAGGCAATATCCTTGTTCTCCTCGCCTTCATAGTGGATCGCTCCATTCGGCAGCCCAGTAATTACTTCATAGCCTCACTAGCAGCTACTGATATGCTGATTGGTCAGTTTCGTCATATTATACAACATTATTTTGCTCGTGAAGCTGTAAATTGTAGGCTTGCGCAACAGTTTACCTATAATAATCCTTAAAGTCGCTCAATCACGTGATTATTAATAAATATTTTTCATTATCTATCATCTATATGAATTATAATAATTTTTATTTTAACCATTTTTCTTTGAAATACACAGATTTTTGCATTTTTTTATTCTGATATCAGATTGAGATGCATATTATCCAATATCAGTGGGGCGGAAATTAATAGTGTTGTGCGTAGGAAATTTCTTTCATCCATTTTGAATTATGACATGTAATACAGAAAAATCTCGTCACGCATTATATTATTAATAAAAATAACTGTATTTTTCAATCTTAAGCGACGCTTTTAAGTTTCTACTATTTAAAAGATAAATATTCTTCAAACAGTAACTTTGTTAGTAAATTGATATTTAAAAAAATTTAGTTTTCTTTCTCCATTTAGTATTTCCTTTTTTGTGATATATGATAACTGGCTATTATGATTATATCTTGGCTTATTTAAAACAATCTTATGCGTATAAATATATTTTCAGGGACCGTATCGATGCCTTTCTACACGGTTTATGTGCTGATGGGATATTGGGATCTGGGACCGCTGCTCTGCGATCTGTGGCTGTCTGTCGATTACACTGTTTGCCTGGTCTCGCAGTACACTGTGCTGCTCATCACGGTCGATCGCTTCTGCAGCGTCAAGATCGCAGCCAAATATCGCAGTTGGAGAACGAAGGATAAAGTTATTTGGATGGTTTCAATAACATGGATAATACCGGCTTTACTTTTCTTCATAGCCATCTTCGGATGGGAGCACTTCGTTGGATACAGAGATCTCGCTCCCGGGCAGTGCGCCGCGCAGTTTTTGAAAGATCCCGTCTTCAACACCGCCTTGATCATCACTTACTACTGGACAACGCTGGTTGTCATATTGATTTTATATGCGGGCATATACAAGACAGCTTACGATATGCAAAAGAAAAGCGAAGCGAAACAGAGAAAGATGCAGTCGATGGTAGCGTTGAGCGCGGGTGCCATGTCAGGCATGGCGGGGAGAGCCGCGGGTATCGGCATGTCCAAAACTCAGAGCACTCTTCTCAGCCAAGACAAACCGAAGGCAATTGCCGCATCTCCGGCTCCTATGGTAGGCATTACGCAAGCCACCTTTGTGCCTCCGCCGCCTCCGCCGAGGCGCGGCATCATCGTCGGATCGGCAGACTCCGGCCACAAGTCGTCTTCACACAAGAGCGGCTCCACCGTAAACGCTACAACAGCTAATACAAGCGACAGTGATGATAAAAAAGGTTCAAACAGTCAAGGGGAGACGGAAAAATCGGAACGCTCCAGCAGTCCCGCTTTCGACTCGGACGAAGAGAGCAACACTCCAAATAATCAACTGCCACCGACGTCCTTCAAAAAGCGACCGTCGATCGCAGGTATCGTTGTACAGTCCGGCGCGCTGCAAATTCTCAGCAACGTCCGATTGAACGGTGGCCTTTCACTCAAATCACCGGACGCTGGCAGGCATGGAGGGAAAAAATCAATTTCACCTATGACTCCAGTATCCGACGTTATTCTTCCTAAAATATTGGAACAGAGCCTTCTAGATTCCGACATTCCTAAAATTGACATGAAAGACAGGCGCTCTATGTCTTTCAATCCACTCATTCCAATTCCTGCATTACCAGAATTAAAATCTCCAGAGACACCGACTCCCGTGACAGCAGCTGAGAACATACCTATTGCCGTCCTCGTTCCTGCCACCGTGGCGCAAGCGATAATCCCGCCGCCGTCTGAATTTCAAGGAAGCCCACCTGTTTCTGAGAGCCCTCCGTCTTACGCTGACCGACCTCGCAGCCTCACTGTGAATCCAAGGCTGGAAATCCCGCAGACTTATGATATTCTAGTTGGAATGGACGGCGCCGATTTGCGATTCATGGACGAGAGTTCAATCATCGTGCCTTCACCCGCTCGCGAGAGCCCACCGTCATCGGTATCTTTTCCTACGACCACGGCCCCCTCGTCTCCCGTTGACTCATCAGCGCACGCACCGCCATCTACGTCTCTGCTGCAAGCTGCTCTCATCAGAGCCACCGCTCAAGCTGAAGCGAACATAGTCGTTATTTCTAAGCCAACTACCCCTATATCAATTCACAAATTGAATACGGAAGTCACTCTAGCTAGCGAAGAATCCAAAAGACCTGTTATATCAATAGTGCCCCCAGCCAAAGACGCGGTCTCAAAAAAAGAAAACACATCAAGAGAGCAATGCAACAGGTCACCCGGTGGGAAACGGAGTCCGCTCATTCAGGCTGGAGCGGCAGCAGCGGTCATGGCCGCCACAACTACAGTGGAGACGTGTGACACTCCCGACAGAGCCGAAGGGGGATCCAGAAGAGATTTTGTGAAAAATTTTGGAAAACGCCTCAAAGGAAAAAAATCTAAGAGGGAAGGTGCAGGATTTCCAGCGGCGGGTAGGCAAAAATCTAAATCAGAAAACAGAGCGAGAAAAGCTTTCAGAACTATCTCATTCATTCTGGGGGCGTTCGTCGCATGCTGGACGCCTTATCACATATTGGCTCTCGTAGAAGGGTTCTGCTCGAATCCACCGTGCACTAATCCTCATCTTTTCATGTTTTCTTATTTTCTCTGCTACGCCAACAGTCCGATGAACCCGTTCTGTTACGCGCTAGCCAATCAACAGTTCAAAAAGACTTTCACTAGGATTCTGAAAGGCGATTTACATATGACGTAGTCTGATCCGTTTTCTTTTTATTTTGTCGCTTTATTAAATGCCCGTTGGTTGGTTAGATAGTAAAATTTTTACATTGCTTAAAAACCCACTTTTATATGCAGTATAATCTTATAAATCCTTTGTTTATTATGATAATTTGTACTATTGCATATGAAATAACTACATGTAACGGCAATAATCCATCAAATCAATAAATACTTTATAGTATCGTGTTCACGTACTCTACGCCTGTTTTCATTGAAATCTTAAGAATTAGTGATGTTCGAGTATTGTGGGGGATATGACAATATAATACAATACCATAATGAATATTTTCTCAAGTTTCCGGAACCATTTTCAACCCACTTCATATTTATTTTTAGAATCCTTATGAACGTTTTTCGTCTATAAATTCGCAACCTGTGAAAAAATGCCTAGTCTATAGTAAAAAAAGCTTTCCGCTGTAACTCAGTATATAGAGATTTTTTTTCGCGCTTTATTTGATGTCCTCGTTCTTATGTATTAATCTTATAATGAAGACAATAAAACAATTTGTTCATAGATGTAATAGGTTAAGAGAGAATTTCCATTAATTATATCGAATAATAAAATAATATTACTAGCGAATTTGAACGTTTTCATAGTTTAAAATAGGTTGATATTTGTAATTTTAGAAAAGGTTGTCTGAATATCTATTATAATAATATAATATTCACATAGGGTACCGTAAAATTAACAATCCACTGACGCTATTCACTTCGTGCATCCATTAAATGAATACTCATTATTGTAACTGTAAATAATTTTTCATTTATTTTTAGAATCTTAATATTAATTTTTCTGACTGATATATTTTAGGATCCTTAATTCACTTCTTTATTTATTAATACTCAATGAAGTATCTTGTACGCGTAACAGTTTTATGCGAGTAACTAACTATTGTCGATCAAATAGTTTTTTTTGTAACTAGTTACTCTACATTCAAGGTCAAAAAAGATCGATTATATAGATTGTCACTATACCATCACCTTGTAATTGTTGTAAAACTCACAATTACTTCAAAAGATTATCAATAATATAAGATATTAATTCCTTTAAAAAGCAATACAATTTTATATGTGTGTCATTATTTTTAGTATAATTCCCCTGTTTTCAAGCGTTTCCTGTTGTATCTTATTTCCACAGCGAAAATGTTTTTTGATCGTTTTCAAATACGTATTTTCATAATAAATAATCGCATTTTTTAAAATAAATAAATTGATTACATTTTTTATACGTTTTGATATTTTCTGTTGCATATTTATAAAGTCAAAGATTGTTTTACTTGACTGATTTTCTTACGCGTCTTAAAATTTAAATAAAATATTGCCATATGTAGTTTCAGATTAACAATTTCAATTATACATTTTGTCACAATGAAAAACGTTGCGCTTTGGAAATAGTCATATAAGTACAATACTGTGAAGGCATCAGATAAGAATTTCTTTAAATCATTGATAACAAGTTAAAACGTTTATTTTTCGTAGATATATATACCTACTGTAAGTCGACTTAAACTGTCCGCACAATGCGAGCTGACTGTAAATTTGTGAATAGAGCCCATTCGTAAATTGACAATCACCTGTTAGCATTGCGCGCCCCATTTACATGTACATATCAATCAACGTCGAAAAGGTGAAATGAATTCACTCGATCTCGATATAATCTTCGAATCTATTATCATTCACCGAACGGACCACTGAAGCCAAAATGCCCTTTCCAACATTTAGTCGCTTTTACCTGTCGCATATCATGTCGATATATAATAATATATTTTGTGTAAAATATTTTTTTGTATGACTATCATGAAATGGCGTCAATCAAATAATATTCACATAAATTTAGAAGCAATGTGAACTATAATAAAATAATATTTATTTTTTAAAGAAAGTACTCTTCGTATGACTTTTTTAAAAGAAATACACGATAACTAAATTATGGATAAAAATATTTTGTTTAACGACTTTTTGGAGACGAGTGTGTAAAAAACGATCAAATGAATCGTTCAATTTAATTTCCTTCAACAATGTAATGATATTTTAATCTTTGTTACGATGTTAAATTATTATCATAGACTGTTTCGTTGTTATTTTTGTGATATTATTTATTTAGAAAATGTTTTGGTACTTAATGTGTTGTAAAGCATGCTTAAAATGTTTGATTATAATTAAATGAATTGTTAGAAACCTACTTTTACGGTGGAGAGTATTCGGTTTGTTATTATTTATTTGTGAAATAATAAATAAGCAGAAATATAAATTACGCATTTTCTCTTACTAAACTAAGAATTATAATCGCTTGCATCCCTTTATTGCCTTACGATTTTCAATTTCATTGCCTAACTCTTTTATTATACCGAAGAGCCTACGGCGTAGACGGTGCTGATTAAAGCTTACAAGGTTGCAATGGCCATATTTCGAAGTATTGACATGCTCCATTCCAGATCGCGATTAACGGGGCATTGTTGCCATTTTTTACTCTCATTTTGAATAAAAAGCACACAAAACTGTCAATTTAAGCTAGCAATCAAAGCTGTTGATGATAGATACACTGTGAAAAACTTCGTGTCACGCTTAATGATTCGTGGAATACATAAATATATAAACACTATTACAATGATATTTGTTTTCAATTATCAATTGATTATACAATATATTAAGGCCAATTTTATCTAATTTTGTTTTCAGATGGTTGTGGATTGTTTTCTGATTCGAAACACAATAACAACTGTTTATTTTCACATGTCAAATTGGTTTTTCATTGATATGACATAACAAACAAGTATGCGAGCAAATGTGGATTTGATGCATGAACTTCTACTAAATTCTTGTTTAAATCTTCTTTGAAAATGAATTTGAATATTTTAAAACATTCTGATTGAAATAAATTGGGTGCTTGAATAATCAATCTTATTTATTGTAATATTTTTCATGTATTCGGCAGTAATTATTACACAACCGTGTCGAATCAGTTTTAGTTTCATATTGAATTATTTTTATTTCAAAATAAAACGGCAACTCGCTTCTACCTCTTCACGGAAAATTCGACCGTAACAATGAACAGATTGACCACTCTGTACGCCAATGGACGTTTTAATAATATGCCGTAAAATTAATATCAAAATCTCTGATTCATTGCTGGACTAGTCTTAGTTTTTTTTTAAATAAACTAATTAATCGATATGTAATATTCGGTTTCTTGTCCGATCATTAACTTCTTTGTCAAACAGTCTGTATCGATAAACTAGTCGAAGAATCTCAAAAACTTTTAAATCTTTCAAACATCTTTCGTTGCCAATTAAAAACATATTTTACGGCACAAAAAATAGCCGACAGCGTCGCTAACTCAAATAAAAAGGAAACATCTCAAGATACTGACTTTATTTCATTGGCTTACAAGGCAATGAAATAAAAAAAAACAACTCTTCGGTGTGTAGATCCCACAGTTAGGATCTTTTCTTTGAGCCACATTTCTAAAGTTGATCGATTTAAGCGTGGGAATAGTTTTTTAGCGCAGCAAAGTTACATTATTGATTGACACCCCCGCCTAGCCGTTTGTAGCGCTCCTGCAATTTTATTGCTTTTTCAAATATGTACTTACCTATACGAGGGCTAACGTCACGCCGCAAAGCATGATACTTGAGCATACGAGTAGCTTTTCATACCGCATTGAAGTGTAACGAAAGTGAAAACAAAGGAAAACTGTGGAATAACCAGTTAAGTAACATTTCACCAAAGAAATTGCTGGCAATTTTACTCAACGGGGACGATATGCATTTTGATTCACGAGAAAAGATATACTAACTCATGGAATACTATTTTTAAAAAATCAAGTAGACTTTATTTCACAATTTTATATTTTGATTAGGTGGGAGAATATTCAACTTAATATATTATTTATAGAGTTATGAAACACGTAAGACTAATTGTATTTTTTATTTTTGTATATACATACATTTATTTCACACCCAAGAATTCTCAGTTAAACCATTCATAAATATGTAATTATATTTCACTGCAAAATTCAAGTCTTCAAATGAAGAGCTATCGCCAGGTGGATGATGTCGAGCTCTTGAAATCTTGAATACCGGAACTCTTATTTTTAGCAATATGGAAAAGTTACTATACTTAATCTCTTTACTTCACAAACAGTCGTAATTACACCATATTGCAACGAATTGGCCAATCATACAATGATTCTTATATTTTTTGACGCACTAACACACTATGGATCTCCAGAAAAGCCTCATGGATAATATGTGTTTATCGATTTAACGATTTGATTTTTAAGTAAATAACGTATGATAATAATAAAATTATTAATAATATGTAAGTATGTATGCTTTTACGAGCACATTAACAAAATTCGTCCTTAAGCGTCTGTACAAACTTACATGTGGCGTAATTTGAAGTCAAAATTCACGACGATGTTTTTCTCCGCAGCCTTTTTCGCGTGAAAATAATATGAAATCGATATTTTGCAACTTCGTAACCAAAAAGATATTAAGCACCTAATATACTCGTCTCGTAGATAAGTGGTATCAATCACTCCACTCTGTTGCGCTGTCAAGGGATCGAATGGATTTTTTGATCGTTTTATAGATTTATATCCAAAGAAAAAAAATGATTTAATATTATCGGATACATAAATTAATAATTCTTTCGGATTCTTAAATATGACGACGAGCTTTTTACTAGTCTTTGGCTAAACTTCATGTTCCTATCCATTCCTGCTTAATAAGAAAGACTCTATGAAAGATTGGTTAAAACCAGTTGTCGTACATATAAATTATATTTAATGCACAATTTAAAGCATTTTTCCCACATAAGTGGTACTAAGAAAAGTATTTATATGAGAAGTTGTCAACAAGATATTAAATAATGGATTTCAAATATTCCACGATGTGGAAATAATTGTGTCTACATATCTACACATACTATCGCCCGCTGTGGTTTAGTTGGTTAAAGCTTGCTCTTCCGATCAGACGGGTCTGGGTTCGATCTCCGGTAAAGTCAATGTCAAATTTATAATTTTCGATTTAATTTTGAGACCTAAGACGTGGGTGTTTGTGATGTCAATTTACCTCGAGTTGATCTCGAGTGACTTACTAAAAATTCTCATTGAGTTTTTATCGTATGATCTTTCAACTTTAAAATATTTGACGCATTAGCTCCAATGCCAAATATTTTAAAAAATATAATAATGGCGTGGATATGAATGGCAAGGATTTCGGCGTTGTTAACACTCCCTCACAAACATTCAACCCTAAAAATTAGATATGTGACGTAGCGAATGCGATCACCTCACCAACAATTCTTACTAATCCTCATTCTTCTATTATAAAATATAACTGATAACCTTCGACTCATCTTTTTACCTTTGTTTCCTTTGAAATATAAGTTGATCTCCTGAATGATGATCAATTCTTTTAAAATTCGCTTATGTTGATAAGCTCCAATAGGAGTCTCTGTGCTCTTTGTTGCGACAGGGCATGGTTCAAAAAAATATGTACATACTTTACCTACTTTGTCTTTTATTGTCCTCGCGATCATCTAGTTCAGAAGTCTTCAACCTGTTCCGTTCCAGTTAAGGCTTCTATGATGGGCGGTGGGTGATTTAGTTTTGATTGATCTTTGTTTTTACCAAAACTATTTGTACATATGACAAAGCAGATAAATCGTTTAAAAGATCACCAAAAAAGAAGGCTTTTGTTTGTTCATATAGAAAAATTTCCCCATTCTTATGCAACAGTATTCATATACTTCTTTATTAAAGTTAGGATTAAAGATTTTTCTAAGAATTTCTCAAATTTAGAAATTTAGATAACCGTTTCGTTAGATATAAAAAGGTAAACGACCCCTGATCTTGTTGATTCAATGTACGAACCATATTAATATAAATTGAGAGCGGATAACAGTGTTAATACCATACATTCGATAGATCAACGTTTATCTTTATATCCGATGAAATGATTCATCAATAATTTTCTTTTTCTATGTGGTAAACTGAATTCGTACGTCAGCACACGTAATACGCTTAGCGCTACTAAAACGTACCAAAGAAATACAATCTCGAGGTCGTAAAATTTAAAGAAAAACATGATTTATGCAGTGTTTTACACGAACCTTAAACATAACACAATGCCGCCCACACGAAACCATCGATTATGAGCTGTTTTCTTTTATTGAAGGAGAAATGAAAATTAAATTACACTATACTCGCTCACAACTTTAAACACGATATTTTTTTTATTTTACTTAATAAGATTGTAATTTACTTAATAAGATTGTGATTGACAGTCAAATGAAGGATATTAACAGTTTCTATACGTAATTTAACTCTTTCGATAAGCCCCGAAATCAATACATGACTCAAAATACGATATAGTGTAGAGCAGTGTTTCTCAACCTTTTTGGGCCCGTGGCCCTTTTTCTGTGGCTTCCATACCATTGTTTTGCCTAACCATAAAAAATCGAATTAAAAAACCCAGTTACTTCGGATCCAAAATCCCAGGAATTTGCGGATTTCTCAAAATTACCAGCGTGACACGTTTTTTTTAGTTCTTCTCAGACATTCAAAATTCTTAAGCACAACAATTTACAGATTTCGGAAAATTTGGCCGTGGCCCCTCTATTCTGTGGTCCCCTCGGAACACGCTGTGGCCCCCCGTTGAGAAACCCTGGAGTAGAGTATGTACTTGTTTCAAATGAAAGACTTGAATAAATATCCAAATAAATTTTTATTCTAAAGCGTTTCTTTTCGAAATTAAACACATCGCAATGTGAAGGAGCAAATACGCACACACTCTTTCTTTCGAACAGGTGCTTCTGACTGGTGCTCCAGACAAGACTCTTGCGAAGTAAAATAAAATATTTCGCTTATGAAGGCAATGGTTTCATAAATTACAGACATCAAAATATGAAAGAATGCGATAAGATCACAAACACATTCTTGAGTCAAGAAAATATTTACTAATTGAATTAATTCACTATTACCAGATTGATTTTGATAAAACTTTGCTTTATATAATTTTATGGCATGTTTCTATAAACAAATTGATGCAATGCTAAAATTTAATTGTAGCTGTTGAATGTGCGTGTTCACTTAAAGATATTCGATGCAGGTATACTTATAGAGGATTGGGGGTGAACCAGTCTAACTTTTTACTAACCTCATTTCATAGTGAATGTACAGAATTTTTGTAATGTTGAAATGCTAAAAACAATTTATTATCACATTTTTATATTAACAGCTTAAAATATAAAAACATATTGCTAAATTTTACAAATACACAATCTGTTTTAATCTACACACCGGGATCTTTTATATCCTTTTGAATACTTACAGTATTTATATAATTTTTGAGAAATATAATATGGATTGAGTTTGGGTGCTCTTGGGTTAATAAAATAAAACCATTGGTAGTCAGGTGTATTCTTTAATTATTCGCTTACTTAACCAGTTTAAATGACCATAAGCAAAAAGTTTATTTGACATTAATAGTGGTGACTTTCTTCATCGACGTTTTCCGAATAGAACTAAAATGCCTTGGAAATCTCATCACAATAAAATAAATCAATTCGAGAAGACTCAAAAAACTACACCCCATGAACAAGTTGAACATTCCTCCAAAAGACGCTGCAAGAAAGTACATTAAAAACATTTGTATATTTGAATCGAGTCGACAAATTTCATCGCTTTAGCAAAAAACTCCATCACTCCACTATGCAACTTCACATTTCATTATTTTTAAAAATGTGTGATTTGTTGGATTGTTCTCCTCGATAATTTTTGACTTTAAAAAGGCAAAAAGCGCTACTCAAACAGAACAAAAATTATACGAAGCAGAAAAACGTTTTTTGATTATTTTTGGCCAAAGTAAAACTATTAAGTAGACACTACCTCGACGTTCACAAAGACAAATAAACTGGTGTCTTATTTACTCAATGTAATATTTATTTAATAAGAACTGTAAGTATTTTTTCATGGTCGCAATATTCATAGGTTTTTGTTTTTTGCAAATATAAAAGCTAAATTTAGATACCAATTCGGCATTTTCAGTTTACATCATTTTGATAGAACGTGTATTAAGTTGTATACATTTTGATAATCGAAAATAGGTTATTTTGAAAAAACTGTAGAATACGTCCTGTTGCCTTTTTTCAGTCAGTATTCTTTTCGCAGTTTACTTGAACACCCTTGATTTTACTTTTTAAACCAACTTGAACAGTTGTATGGACAAAAAAAGAATTTCAATAATAATAGAATTTGAAATCAAATATTTTGCACATATTTTTTAACGTATGTGTTCAGTGTATTTCATACAAAAAACACAATACTCTGGACAATCAAATTTCTTGATTCAATCTCATCTTACTATGATTCGATCCCATCAAAGTTATAATGGCATAAATTTTCACGCTTTTCACTTTACATTCCTTCCATTTTCTCCTACTATTTTGAAAACATCCGAACATTGTCAATGTTTCGCCCGTCTTCGTATTGATTGTCAATAGGTTTTCTATTATCCGATTAACTGAAGCAGAATTAAGTGACTTTTTACATAGCCTATAAGCGTTCTTGTTTGAAACAGTTTTTTTATGAAAAAAATTTTGATCATGCAACTCGCAGATTATTTATAAATACAGTATTCAAAAATATTTACAACATATGATAACAAAATCGTGTTTTTAATCGGAATAAAGTATTTTCCGCAAAAAATTCGTTTGTGCGTGAAGCCCGTGCGTTTTTTTACATACAGCAAACTTCAAATTTTTAAAGTTAAAGATTTGAAAATATCTATACCTTATATTTATAAAATTATTCAAACAGCCCCTAATAATTATATAAGGTAAATATGTTTATGGAAACGTTGAAAGCTTGATATCTTGAAGAGTCTTAGAGGAACAACGTTTTCAACATACATTTTTTAAAATTTAACAGCTAGTAAAAACTTTTATAAGGTGGGATGATTTTCAAAACAGCTAAAAATTTATCCGATGTCATTCATTCATTAACATTTTCACAATCAAAATATCATATCAAGAATCTTTCCAGTGATGTACAAAATCAAAATACAAATAATAGCTACTCGTTTGACGACGTTCTATCGCAAGATGGAATGGAGTGTTCAGTATACGTAGATCTGCAATCGGTGCAGCATGACGTTAGAAATACCTTTTACGTCAGAGTTTTCAAAATAGATGCACGCAAACAATACTCGCTTGGGTATGTACGTATATCATACAAACAGGGGTAGCGTCACACTTGCAATGCCGAACCATTGTTGGAAGTATTGATTACACTTTGCATTACATTATATGCGAGCGCAGGAATTCAATAGAAACTTTTACAAATATTGCAAATTTATTGCACCCGAGTTATTTTAGTATAGTACCAGTTTAACCGTTTGATTTATTGCTTAGGGCCACTCTCAAATTCGCTTAGTTTTTCTCCCCATACTTTAAATCTTTCACAGACACTTACTCTGCAGTTTAAGAATATATTAAGCATATCTTAGAATTTTGACTGAAGGTGCTTCGTGGAATTTCAATATCGAATTCGAATTGTTTGATTTTTGTATTTCTCCATGAGTTTTGTCACTAACGACCCGGGTTTTTCATCTTCAGGCTTTTCAAGTGCACGAATGTACTTGAACTGAAGCGCTGCAAACAGTTTGTATCGTTTATATACAAACATAACGTAATCGATATGAATTAACGAGAATTTAACTCATTAACATCAACAATTCTCGTACATAAAATATTATATTTTTAAGCTAACAAATAAAAATATTAGTTGGTAATTACATATCAAATCAACCCAGAGCGTGATTATAGATCTCTTCATAACTGTCGCCACCTGTTTGCCATAGTAAACGTGGATCAATGATTGATTTCCTCTTAGATTTTGGCTGCAATGAAAAAGAAAAGACACGGTATATTGAATGCTCTCAATCAACCCTTAAAAACCAAAAAAGATATACTGTCTTAAAACATGCTAAGAAATAAAGCAAAATACTGGTGTCACTTTAATTAAAAATATTTTTTAATTGGAAGTATTTAATAAATATTCTTTTTTTCAAATACATTCCAATAATTTTGTTGGAACAACATACCAATTGTCATTCGCACACGACGTGTCATTTCCGCGCTCGTCTGTTAACCATGTTTCGTGAATTATTTCAGCGTATTTCACTTTGTAAGAAATACAATTAAAGGGGCCATATATTATTTTTATACTACTAAGATCGTTAGTGGATGATCGTTACAAAAAATAAGCTGCATTTCGAGTAATACATCGACTGTGAAAAGTAAAAGGGCGTAACGCACAGCTTTCTTCGATGATCACAATTTATACAACTTGATACACGTTATATCAAAAGGATGTAAGTTGAAAATGCCGAATTAGTATCTAAATATAGGTTTTAAGTTTGAAAAAAGATGGGCATGTGGAAATTGCAATCAGGAAAAAATGTTTAAAAAGGTTTTTTTTAATATCAGATAAAGTCAATCAAACACCAGCTTATCGGTCTCTTTGAATTTTAAATGTGTTTATATGTATTTCATAATTTTCTTTTGGCCCAAAATTATCAAAAAACGTTTTTTTGTCTCTTGTAAAATTTGTTATGTGTAGGTTATTTCTTTCTTCCTTTCCACAGTCGATATGCATCATTTAAAAATCGTTTTATTCAAAATATCAGAACAGGCTTAATTTTTTTTTTAATATTCAATTAATATCAGATAAAGTCAATTAAAACCCAGTTTATCAGTCACTATGCACTTCAAATTTGTGTATATGTATTTCATAATTTTCTTTTGGTCTTAGTGTCTCCTGTAAAATTTGTTATGTGTGGGTTACGTCTTTCTTTCTTTCCACAGTCGATATACATCGATTAAAAAAAGTTTTATTCAAATTATTAGATTTTTTTCTGACACCTGAGCAACATGACTGAGTGATATCGATTGAAAGACTGTATTCAAATCCATTTCCCGGAAACCACACTCTCTCATTGAGTTTTTTTCAATCAAGTAACAGATTTGTTTGTGGTACCTTTACTCATCCGGATAGTAAAAAAAATGGCGTACATATAATATATTAGCTAGTTTTCTTTTTATTTAATGTTTTCATATTTATCACGATTTTTGGCCTTCAACTATTGAGAATCGTCTACTGCGTATAATAACAACTTACAAATCAGTTTGCTCAGATTTAATTTGACTCATTCTTTGCCATTATAATCTAAAAATTGAATTCTATAGATGCGTCACAAGATTGCCTTTAAGCCTTGATTTTTTGGTTATATAATCGAACCAATAGATTGTAGAATAAATTTGAAGTGTTCCGAAATCCATTTCACGCCGCGTTTTTGCATATAAAGTCAATTTTTGATATAGTATAGCATACATACTAAAGTGAATCGGAATTAAATTGTTGATCAGAAATCGGAACGGTGTGCACTTCGACGGTGGTGGAATTCTCGTTGCACTGTTGAGGACAATTGCAGTCGATTCCCCAATCCTCGGACTGCACTTTTTCTGTAAAAATATCAATGCAATATGTAAATTTTGTTATAAAAGATATTCATTCGATTGACACATCCTTAATTACTCTAAAACGGGTGCTAGGGCGTGCCGTATCAGCTTGCTATCATATACCACAGGAAACCGTCATGTACATAATAATACTTAATGCATTTAATAACAAATACCTCATTATTTCATGCTATCTTCGTGAAAAACTAATTGTTTAACAGATAGGGACTTTTTTACGTCATATCAAGTTATGTATTTTCTATCAAACATATCAGAAGGAAGGTTTTAATGATATTTATGATTTTTCAATATGGGTCTTCATTCTGACAATTAAACGAATAAATCCACAGCTTTTGCAAAGTGTAAACAAAGCGGTCAATTAATCCCTCGGAATCCAACATTAGCATCGGTTTTAGTGTTAAATCCTTCCAGAGTTATTGGGGTTTGTTTGCGCAATAAAGTTACTTGCCCCTTTATTTACGCACATACGTATTAATATTACTCAATTACTGAAAACGTTCGCGAGAAGTAACTTTGCAATGTATTGTATCATAAATCCCTATTACAATGTAAAATATGGCGAGTGTATTGCTTTATATAAAACTGTATGCATACAATATCTCACAAAATTGAAGTCGTGGATTCCATTGCTTCGTCGCCGCATCGTCGTAAACATCTGCAATACGATATCTAAAGTTTCAACAAACGGTTTTGATTATTTCTACAGATATGCCTGAAGTGAGTATAAATTTACCTAGGGCTAGGGTGGGAAAACATAGATAACAACAAAAATAATAAGTATTCGAACATTCCAACTAACATATTTTGTATCTTTGTATTAGAGTATACTAATAGAAATAAGAAAAAAAAAACTCCTTCTAAAACTCACTAAAGTGCTGTCTCAGACAAATAATAGTTGCAGCTCGACAGTCGACATCTCCAGGATCCCGAGGATATCCGAACGGATGACAGCCGCATCTCGCGATGCATGATTCTATTTCGCATTCAACCAAGCAGTCGACTTTGCGATATGTACTGAAATATCTGAAAAAGTTTTAGAGTTTTTTTAGGAAAGTGCACTGTTGTCAAACTGTGCACAATTTTACTGTCAAACTGTTGATTATTATTTTGTTTTTTAAAAAATATTTAAAAATCCTGTAATTTTTTAAATTAGAAATGGATTATTATTAAGATTATTTTAATTTACTATTTACACAAAAAAAAAACAAAATAATATCGACTAATTAGCTATCACGAAGATTCCAAGAAGTTTTACTTCCTTCTCTGATTTATAAATGAGGTATCTGGTATCAAAAAGCGATGTGATCAAATTTTGGCGAAATCTAAAAAAATATGTATATAATATTATATATAAAAATATAACTTATTTGCGCCTAATTTTACACTGAGTGAAAAGTTCCAAAACTTAATATATGCCGCCTAACGAAAAAAATATTTCAAATCTTAATTAGCGATATTTTCATGGAACAAAATATTTTTAATCCCGTTTATTCCGGTGTCTGGTAAATACAATTTTCTTTTCTTTATCTTTATTAAATTATACTGTGATTTTTCAGCTAATAAACGCTGTTATTTTGTTTTTCTTTAAAGATAGACTAAAATAGAAAAATAATTTTAACTGACAAAGATTTTTTGCCTGAAACAAATAAATGCTGTTTGCTGTAAATATTGAAATGTTTATATGTTAGTTTTTGTAAACATACGCTTTAAATTACATATAGGCATCGATTTTTTCATAAAATAAGTGTCTAGAGCTTACAATTGAATTGAATATTCTCGAAGCGGAGAGGCACTATAATATCTGCATACAAATTTCAGTTCTTGTACTCACATATGTAGAAATCTAAATAAACTATCAAATAAGTCATTGAAATGTATGCATACATTGACAGCACGTCTCAAACTTCCTAAAAGGGTAGAAAGGCGAGGCCCCTTCGACGCTCTCTCCGACTTGCTTTGCCGAAAGTTTTTACCCCGCCAGAAGCTATTCAAAAAAGTCACAAATCGAACTCACGTTCTAGAAAGAGAATATTTCGTGAGGGATCTTCAGAAATTTCTGTACATCGAATTACTTTGAACTTATTCTAGATTTTTTCTTAGGTCTTTTCAAATAAAATTTCAATATAATAATGATTAAAAATAAAAGTTTCACGTTGTTATGTTACTTAAAACATATTTGTATCTCTTTCAATCTAATCACTGTCAGTACTTGGTGGAAAGGCATTATATTCAAAAAATAAAACACTCATTTGTACCAATTCTACTTTCATTTAATATGATCAGGACCGATTTTGCTCATAACTAGCATTATGAACTGATGAATGCTGTGTGAATGGTCATGCTCATAAAAGTAAAATTAGTTAAAATGAGAATTTTATTTTCGATGACTTCTTTGCGATAAAAATACTATCGAAACTTTATTCTGATTGAGCAAACAAGGGCTGAGAATTAGGTCATGAAAATAATCATTCATTTTGTTGTGTTTTACGTGAGGCAAAATGTATTTTAATAAACTACTATAAAATCTATGCAGACTCTATTCGGTGAAGAAACCTAAGAATGTAGCCATGGGCGCAATTGAATAGAGTGATACCTACATACTCGGTATATTCCAAAACAAGATACTTGTGCCATTACATTCTCGCAAGGAACGCAGCCCTGGAGGCGCACCACGATGAAAATAACTTTGAATTGAACGGTAACAACATATTTTGCTTTAAAATACACACTTACTTACATGATAGGTATTAAGGTTAAAATCGACAATATAATATTGAATTTGATAAATTTGTTATTTTCTAAGGAAAAAAAAGTTTCCGGACACACCATCGAAAATATGCAATCGAACTAATTAATTATTTGAATGGGCAATCACTTGGTACAGAAATCCATTGTTATCGCATTTGAATCGTTCAGATTTTCAATTTTTTTCAGACAAAGCCTCAAGATGCCGACAGGCAAAACCCGGGTCGTTAGTGACAAAATCTGTGTGAATGTACATAATTTGAACGATTTAAATTCACTTTTAACGTGCTCACTGTCAATACTGGCTGGGAAGGCATTTTATTCAAATAACAAAACAATCTTTCGAACTAATTCTACTTTAATTTAATTTAATTTGTACCGGTTTCGATCATGACGAGCATTTTCAAATGATAATAATATCGACTTTGGAAAGGGAAAAGGACGTAGCCCACAGTTTTTTAAAACAGCTTTTTTTATAATCACAATGTATCAAACTTTATACACGTTCTATCAAAAGGATGTAAGCTTTAAATGCCGAATTAGTATCTAAATTCAGCTTTAAGTTTGAAAAAAGATGAGCTTGTGACAATTGAAACCAAGAAAAAAGACTAAAAAAAAGGTTTTTCCTAAAATTTATTCTTTAAATAATATTAGAATTTGTCAATTTAACACCATTTTAGAAGTCTCCGTGCACTTCAAGGTCGTATATATTTCATAATTTTCATATAGCTCAAAATCATCATAACACGTGTTTTGTGCCTCCTGTAAAATTTTCTATGTGTGGGTTACGCCCTTTTTCTTTTCCACAATCGATATATGTACACACATACAGTGCTATTTATAAAATTGTGTTTGGTGCGTATTATTTTTCATATCACTATATATAAAATGAGTTTTGCGAATTTTAAATCTATCTTTTATTGAGGGGAGGTTATTTAAATAAAGCGTGCTACATATTGAGCAAGCGGCCGAATGAATATATTGTTAAATTTCCACGACAACATAATATAAAACGGTTATTGCTTTCGTCCGAACATCAATCAAATATCGGCAAATTTTAATAACACGACGTAAATATTCGCGTTGCCTATTCATAAACGGAATGCGAGAACCGATAAATCATTGCGTTGGAGCGCTAACTGAAAACGTAGCAAAGCATTCCTCACCTCAAACTCATTCGACACTTCAATTCTCAACGAATCGTAACATCTATGAAAATGTATATTACTGCTGACTTTCTATTAAAGGTTTGTCAAAAGAATTTATTTCATGTGACCTACCTATCCTGTGATGTAAAATTATTTATCTACACGTTGTCAGTATTAATAGTTACTTAGAACGAAAATATCCAATCATTAAATTTCTCTGAAAAACTTGTTTTTGAAACAATTTCATTTCAATCAATTTCAATATTTTTATCATAAAAGTAAATTAGAATTTTAAAAGAAAAAATGTCTACGACTCGTATTTTTTAGACTCACCGTCTGCATAAAAAGATTGTAATCTGAACAAAAAATATATGGGTTTAATGTAAGCTATTTTTGAGGCTCCCAAGATTCGCTTATAGAGTAATCTGTGACTGAAAACATTGTAAGTAATATTTGTGGAATAACAGAGGTAAGTTTCTAAGCCTTCCGGCTTCGCTCGAAAGAGTTATAGTAGAATATAATGGAGCCTGCGATGGCCTCAAATCGTAAGCCAAAGAATAGTTTTAAGAATTACAACATATCTGCTTAATACACATTTTTTTTAAATCAATGGCATATGCCAGACAACGTATTTTGCGTTGTATTCCTTCCCGCACTATAGCATCGTTAAACGCGTTTTATAAAAAAATGATATCTCAAAGTAATGTAGTTAAAAAGCGTTAACGACCACCCCATTTAAAAAATCATTTTATATCTCTGTTCATTCAAACAAATCTTTAACTTCTCTCTCAGTGACCTATTTTCTTTATCAACTTCCCCGTCCGTTTGATTCACTCCTATATTTACATTTTAACATGTTTTATTATAAACTACACGAATATAAAAAATATGTTATTAAATAGTTTTAAAGTTATATTAACTTTCTCCAAATATTTTTTCTTATTTTCATTAAAAGTATCCTGAGGCTACTCTGTGGAAACTCATTTTCAATTTCATATAAAATTTGATTTGAGTTTTACAATACATCAAACTTTCTTTTGCACGCAAGTAAAATTACACTGTTACCAAAGTTATTTGACAATATGTATATGAACGGAATCTATTGATTAGTTGATGGATTAAATAATTCTTAATATGCACTTCTTTAACATGAACAATGCATATTGCGTTCCTACACTGCGTACTTTATATAAAAACAATAATCTATATATTAATAGTTGATAATGTCCGTCCGTCCGTCTGTATGATTGTCCTCGATTTCTCCTCCCCCTGCCCCTCCTCCACCCCAGCCCCGCTGTCGCCATTTTTTTATTTCTACCTTTTCGATGACGTCAATACGCTGTTATTTGATGAAACAAATTTGGTGTCGCTGAAAATTTGAATTCCCATACAAAAAAGCGCCGCGGTCAAGAATCGAAACATCGACTCTGGATTACCAGCTGAGCTCTCTATCGACGGAGCTTACTTCATAATCATCAATAGCGATAAAAATAGATTATATAAATTAAACATTTGAAAACGGAACGATATTTGCGATTCAGTGACTTCGATTGTTTGAATTCAAGATGTCATCTGTCAAATAATGAATGTGGTATATTTTACATAATATAGTCTCGACAGTTAAATGTAAATATTCCATGTGTGTCTGCAAAATACTGGCTTAAAATAAATTATTTTACGTTTTAACAGAGAGTATTTAGAATTTATTCCGATACTTTAACAGTTTTGTATATTTTGTTTTAAATAACGAGTAAACGAGTCTATGCTTTGGACAAGGTAAATTTATGCTCAAATACTAATATAAATAAAGTAAGCGAAATAGTTTTATAGATTGGGGTCAACAAGTCTAAAATACGGCAAAGTGAGCCAAGTTAGGATGATGGGAAAAGGTGAACTGAACCCACCCCTTTTATTGCATAATTTAAATATTTTTTTCTCTAAAATACATTATTTACGCTTTCGATGGATTCGTCGGTAACGTTGTGGAAGTTCATTTAAATATAAAATAACTTAGATTTTTCCACGTATTGTGGTACAAACTGTGACACGTGTTTCACCTCTTTCAGAGGCATTCTCAGACAGACTTACTTTTACTTACTTACTGAAAGTAAGTCTGTCTGAAAATGCCTCTTAAATAGGCGAAACACGTGTCACAGTTTGTAGCACAATACGTGGAATAATCTAAGTTATGTTGTATTACTTTATTTATGCTTATTTTTTAATAAACTTTCACATCAAATTAAAAGTTGATGACAGTTCCCACAAAAAATAATTGAAAACGTAATTGCACTTAAAAGTCAAATGGAGATTCACCATTTTCATATTTGGTTTACTTCAACTCTTAAAGACTCATATATTCCTAAAAATAAGCTCCGTTTGGCGAATTAGTAAAGTTTATTTATTCTGATTAATTTGATAAATATGCATTTGATTGTTACATCTCAGAAAATTTCATTATTTTTTATAATGCCAAAAAAACCTTCAGTTTGGGCAAACGGGCTTACAGCTGTCATAGTAATAATGTGATATAATTGTATACTTAAGCTTTCTTTCTTGACCCAGAACGCATCGCCTGTACTCTTCGGACATCTTGAGGACTTGAGGACCTGACATCAGCCTGAGAGGGGTTACGGCGATAAAGATTTCTTTCTTGAGCGGAATAACAATCCGTTGATTACTTCGACTAGCGAAGGAGCGACCGTTGTGAACCAAAATCTGAAAATATGTTATTAGCTTAAATACGAACTACACTAACTGCGATTGACCGCGTAGCCTTACTTACTCTTTTGACTATATTAATATATGTTTTATAGTTGTATCGCTAACCTCTTTTTTGCACTAAGCTATTGGCGCCATAATTGTATAAAAACGTATGTTCCTACATATACCTATGTATAAACCTTCCATAAATGCAGCTAACTCAGTATACGCAACAAGTTCATCAGTGGCGTACAGTCTGGTTTGAATGAGTGTGCATGTTATAACATCCGCAATGGCGGATGGTTAAGAAGAACGAAACAGTCGATTAAAGTTTTACTATTTAAGATATTGACTGAGGATACTTTATGGAACTTGAATATCAAATTAGATTTATTCAAATTCTTATCATTATGATCTCAGCATAAAATTTGAAGCAACTCGAATTGTTTAAATCATGCCACTCCCAACAATAAAAAAAACGGACTGCTTATGTATCTAATATATTAATTAGATCGATCGATTGTTATATAACTATTCGACTGATGGCCTTTGAAAAAAACTAGTGCCTCTGTTGGTAACGTCATTAGAATTTGCCAGTAATAAAAATATCGCTGATATTCATTTCTTTGAATACAAACCTTTACACCCTCTGCTTATGATGACGAAAATCAAATAGCATTCGTTTATTAACTACGATATCACCAAGCATTACTGGTATTCAATTAGTCGATTTCAAACAGAATATTTTAACATTTTTTTAAGCGCATATTTAAAATATTTCAGCCAGCAAAATTCCTACTCATATAATGCCGGTTGGATACCCCTGTTACGTATTCATATCAATTATTCTGGATTTTTTAGTCGGTATTGACATGAAACTCATATTTTTAATTATCAATATAATCAAGTGTTTTATCATTTAATTATTTTATTTTAACGACAAGAAGTGTAAACACATAACGTTGGTTTTCAATTTATAACGTAATGTAATTATAATATTTAATTGAATTAACTTTTTTGTGAAATCATTGTATAAATTGTCGAGACGTATTATAGGTTACATATTACATTCGAAAAAAATACCTTAAATGAATCCAATAGATGATAGGCTTGTTTGCTGTACTCGGTTCCCATGTTGACAACAAAGCTCAGTCCCATCTGGGGGCCGAAGAATGGCGTCGTTATTGACTGGAATGTTGAGCTGGAATTATGAAAACTCTTTGGGGAAAGTGGCCGTAAATGAACTTATTACCGTCGCAGTATACCAGCGGTATGCTGCATATTTTAAATATAAACTTTTTTCAGTGATTTGAGAGCTCAATGAAATGAATGGATTGGGTTATATTTTGTTGACTTTCTTTTCATATAAAAATCAATTCCCATATACCTATATATATTTATTTGATTTAGTACGTGCAAAATAAAACCCCAACAAAGCGCCGGTAAGCTGTTTTGTTGTGGTGTAAATAATATGACTTAAATATAGATATGTTTAATGATAAATTGAAAGAAAATTTTCGAATGATGCTAATTTTTTAAAAACATAGAGTTATAATACAAAAAAAAAATAGTAGGTAATTAAAATGCCGGGTTCTATGGCGCAGCAGTTAGCGTTGTGGGCTTCTGCACCGGATCTCACCGGCCTGAATCCTATTAAGAACAGCATTTTTTTCTATTGATTTGTCGATTTCTGTTCTTAGGCATGGGTTTTTGTGATGTCTAAAAATTCCCTCGCATCCTTACTGATCCTAACTGGGCGTAGCGAAAGTGATTAGTTAACTAGTCCTGTCCTGGCCTTATCCTTCCTCCCTACTACTCTCTTTAAAGAAGACAGGTTGAGCAATTGAGTAACAAACAGTTCTCGTATAAAAACATCTGTTGAGATACCTTCATTAGGAGGCCATATCTTTTACATTGAGAGCAGACATGAATAAAAAAAATAGAAATATTTTACATAACGAAAATACACGTTAAAAAGTACTAAATTTATGGGAAACGTCCTCTTGAAAAGATTATACTATCCGGGGTGAGTTCTAACCAGTTGCGGATTACCCAATAAGCTCAGGAGTCTCGCGCTCGGGGGCTCCAATCTTAGGGTCCTCAAAAAAACATATATTCTATAAAACATACATAATATTTAAAATGCAGTTTTGGTATTTCAATAAACATGGCCTCTAAATTTGATTCCGCATGAGGCTTACTAATTGCTTCGTAACTGACTTTAATAAAAAAGAGATGCGACAGTCAATCTTCTCATTCACTGTAAAGTACAGCACGGCAAGTAGAAAAGACGATAACAAGTAATTCTACCAGGCTACCACAATTTGCAGCGTCATATCAAAAGTGTTTAGTTCTAAACTCCAAATTAGACCCCAAAATTATATATATATTTACGATCTTTAGTGTGTCAAAATTTGATTTTCTATGTCATTTTCTGAGAAATAGTGGACATAAATTGTTTTTTGCAAAATACCGTAAAAATAAACTGATGTATTTTATTTTATCGGAACTTACTTAGTATGTATTATACTTCCTTGACAAACTTTGCTATAATATGTTTATTTTTTAAATCTTGTTATCTTTCTACACATTGCAAAAGCAATAAACTTTTTATTATATAAATATTTTTACATTTTTTTTACGACGCATTATGAGGAAATGAGATCTAGAACGTTGTGGCGTAGCTGCCAACCATGATAGGCACCGCTACGTTCTAGCCGTGTCTCCGTAGACGAGCTACGCCAGGTATCGAAAGATATTATTAGTATACAATCGGTTTGCGGAGGTAAGGGTACAGGGCTGAAACTAGGTTACGCTATACGTTGCGTTCCTGGAAATTTAATGGTATCGAGAATTATTACATCGCGTCGCGACGTAGAGTTTTACATACGCTCAATTTATATTGTATCGTTTGGTGAGTAATTAAAATACGGTCTCCTTTTGTCACCGAATAAGCTAATTATAAATCAAATGAAAATTATTTATCGACACCGTATAAAAGCGTTCCCGGCATGCTTGAAACTGCCACTGATTATTGTCTATATTTGTGAATAAAATTGCTTCTTCGCATCATTTCGGGAATTCAAATAATATTTTCTCATTTTGATAACATTCGACTTATATTCCTGAATAAGTTCCTTAATGATAAATATGTCACATTTCTAATTAATATTTATTTCATATGGTAAATGTTGAATTGCAAGATAAATAAACATATGAAACACCGTTTTATCCGCAAGCTGTGTATTTAACGATTTTGTTTAAACTTAGTCAACAAACAGATAAACGAGGTTCGTAAATTCTGCATACGATAATACTTAACTTTTTCTTCGGTCGTTTATCGTGGCCCATGCTTTCGAAATTCTGTTACTTAGAGAGATGTTTCAGTTTTCATAAGGAATAAAAGTAATTTATTTATTTTTTGAAGTTAATACATACAAATATGAATCGATGAATATACTTCCAGGTAATAGTGACCCACGAGATTTTTTTTTGTGGTTTCGAACTGCATACATAAATTAACAATATTTGTTTGCGAATTCATAAAATAACATTATATGTAAACATTGTACAATATTCACAATTTCAATTTATATTTCGCCCTCTTTCTTTTGTCTTTTATACGGACATTAAAAACATACACACACATAACTATCTGTTATATGACGGTAAAACTAAAAATCAGACTTGTTCATTTATGTTTCATATTATTTACCAATAAATAGCTCAATAAGCTCACCGAAAAACTAATTTGTGTAAATAACTTATTTACCCGCTATTTCAAATTATATAATGGTTGCAAAAATATGTTTTAATTGAATTAATATTGTAGAATGCGTACTATACATGGGCTTTCATTATTTTCAATTATGTGTTTCTACTAGAGATTTACAGTTAACAATATTTTATTTGCCAATCAATAAAATTGTAACACCTGTTCAGTATCACCCAATACAGATAGACTTGTTATGTAGCGTTCAACTAAATGTAGTATTGTTTATCAAAATTTTAAAAAAAGCCACAGATTAAAAAAAAAGCTACTCACTCTTTCAAGTTCACATTGTAATTGAACGAGCAACAATAACCGTCGCTGGTGATGGTCCTTTCGAAAAATCTGGAGCACGGAGCGTCCTCGCCTTCCCACCTGCAGTGCAACAGAATATTGGAACATCTGGGGGTCATCTGCTTCATAACTTCGTGGGGAACCAGGCCGTTCATACTTAAGATTTCATCGAGCATAGTCAGGTTTTGGGGCTCGTCGGGCAGCGGAAACACGAGTCCGTGAAGTTGTGGCAGGGCCATCTCCACATCGCTCGGTGTTATTTCGACTGGATATTTACTAAAATTAGTCAAGTTTTTTTTTTTAAATTATAATTCATAACTTTACTTTGAAAATTAAGAGATAGCGTAAAAGTTTAAATATGTGAGGCTAGGTTTAAATTATGTTTAATCTTGTAATCACGTTATTTTAAAAAAAATCATTCGAACTCTGGTGATGGAAATAGAAAACACCAAAAAAGCTTGGAAAATTTTGACTTCAATAATTTTTCAAAGATGCATGTTTTCAAATGTGCCAATCGAATTATGTATAGGTATTTGTCAGATCCTAAGGCGTAGCGGTTAGCGTTGTTGGATTTAGTGCCGGATCTCACGGGTTCGAGTCCCAGTACGAACAGCACTATTTCGATCGATTTCTGTTTGAAGACATGTATCTTTGTGATGTCCAAAAACTCCCTCCCACCTCAATAGTTGGGCGTAGCGAGAGCGATTAATTAACCACTAATTCTGTCCTACCCTTATCCTGTACTCCATTGGAAAAGAGAGGTTTAAGCGACTAAATAACTTCTGTTGAGACACCTCCATTAGGAGGACATATGCTCTACATTGGAAGCGGGTTAAAAAAAAGTCCTCACAGTTTTTCTAAGAAAATAGTCCTGCTTCGCGTGGTGAACCTTCTCGGGGCGCAGACGGTGACAGCGGGAAAATATTGGGAAGCGACCGGTTCAAACTGCGTCTCGTACACTGTCCTGGTGGGCATCGCGCGATAGCGCCTGTAAAGCATCAGCACCAGGAACGCAGCGAACGCTCCACTCACTGCAGGAATCACTGACCATACCCAGCTGCCCAAGTTTAGCAAAATCATTATTTAGGTTACACTGACTTACATATTTTCTAATAATTCGATGATATTATAACTTTGCGAAATTCATTTGAGATACAAAATCAATAAATGTGTTAAATTCACCGAGAAACATTTTTCGACTCAGTCTTAGAAGTTAAAAGCAAAAAAATATATTATGTTAGTATTTATTATATAATTAATCATCGGAAAAATCTCTTCCAAACCGACCTGATATAACTATTGAATTATTATGTTTTACTCTTCCATTCGTGCTTTGCTAAGAAACATATAAAAGTTAATATGGAGAAAAAAAGTGCAGTACATATTTTTTCTGTTTAAGTTTATTGATTCATTGAGTAAGAACAAAAACAAACTTAGTTCTGACAATGATGCGAAATCAAAATATCAATATCCATAAACTTTTTTTAAATTTTTAGTGTAGCCAATCACTTTGTTTTTTTCCCATATTAATATTATGAAAACCAATTCTTCATTTTTTTTAAACTTTTACTTATTTATTGACGCTTAGTCATCTGCGGAAGCGTGTAATTTTATTTTAACAATGCTTGCGTTGTAGTAACAATTAGTATTGAATTAATTTTAAATAATAATATTACAAAAGACACGCAGTAACCAATCGCGCTGTTGCTATGTAGCTAAAGTATTTACATTATAGCAAGAAAAAAAGAAAAACAGATAGTTATCAAAATCAACTACACAAGTAAATTAACCGAGCGCACGCATAGCTAAGGATTTAAATCAAATTAACACATTTAATTGGACCGGACGACCTGTCCGCCCAATGTCCAGTCTTTGATTGACGTCGCCTGCCTTAATATCTTAATGCGTTATTCGATGACCCGAAAATTCAGGAGTACAATAAGATTAGGGCTAATTCCTTTATAAGCTTACTCTAAAAGAACTTCAATGAAAATTAACTCCAGGCCTGATGAAAATAAATTCATAGACCGAGATTGTCTTGAAATTATCTTCATTTAAATTGTTTCCTAATAGATTACTTTATTAAATCGATTTGGTACTAGCTCAACTTAAAACATGTATCAATGTGCCTTTAAAAAATGAATCATTGAATTTTGTTTATATTTTACGGCTTAACTGTGCTCAAGTAAATCAAATAACCACTACAAAACAACCAGGTAGCTCGGTTAGGAGTATTTTTGACATAGCTATTGAATATGATCATAATAATTCATTTAAACATTATTTAATTGTTCTTCATTATTCAATTTTATTTAAACAATGATTATAGCTTATTTATGATGTTATCAAACATTTTTTTAATTTCATATTCCCAACAATGACCAAATCAAAGTTACATACCAATTTTTAATATTGAGGTGGCAAAATACGCTTACAAGCTTCTGCAAGATTAACTTTATAATTCTTGATAGTTAAAATTTGCATTTCATATTTGTCATTAAACACTACATTAATTCAAATATCTACACATTAATAGCCGATAAAATAATCACAAATACGTCCGTCACACTGTCCTTTTCCTCCAATGATAACGGTTTATTTTGAATCGCATATTTTTGAATTTGTCGTTCGTCCAATTGGAATGGACATAAACATTATACTAAAAATTAAATAATTTACAATTTAAATACTGCAGGGCTGTCGATATATGCCCCGAGATCTATTTCTTCTTCTACGAAATATATTTGTTAGCAAACTTAGACATTTCAATTATTCTAAAAAATATATTATTTAAAATTTAAATATTACAGGGGTGTCGATATATGTACCGAGATCTATTTCTTCTTCTACGAAATATATTTGTTAGCAAACTTAAACATTTCAAATATTCTAAACATTATATTATTTACAATTTACAATTTATTTTTCACGCCGGTAAATTTTCTGACTACTTAAAAATGCAACAAAAATCCCCCCGTTGAGGTCAACGGGCTTACAGCTAGTCGTATTATTATAACGGTTCAGCTGTAATTTTTTTTGTTTGATACAATGATACTGGAAAAACACATTTTGTTTTTCATAAAAGATAAATTTTGAAAATATATTAGAACACCATGTCCGATGTTAAGTATCAGCCTTTTCATATTATGATAATTAACACACAAGTTCACAGTAAATTGCACGTGTTAATAAATATAATGCCTTTTTAATCGACAATGAACACCATGCAATTGATTTAAAGTTAATACCGTTTAGCATTTTAGCATTTTTTTAAAAAATAGCATTCATTTGCAACAAAATAAAGTTGAGGAATGCCATTCACGGGGCCAGGAAATCTATACAAATATTTGGCATAAATCTGCAAAGATATGTTTGACAGCAGCTGTCAAATAATAAGGCAAAACGTCACGTCACGGTTGCTGTTATATATTTATAATATGATAAAGCGAAAGTGTGTTGTGTGCTCACCGATCAATTCGTCTTCTCCCGATGGCGTATTTGAGGCCGTGCACCGAAGTCTCGGTGGCGTATTCCCTCCACGTCTGTCTAATCGCTTTCGTGAAAGCCGATTCGTTTTCACGCTTCATGTTTTATTGAAAGCTTTCAATGGAATGATTCCAATTTTTTCAGCAAAGTCACATGCGGCAGGAAGTTTGACTCCGCACTCTGCATCCGCTATGAATATTAATAAAACAAATACGGCATTTTTGAAAATCGATGACATATGTGTAGACCGGACTGCTGCCGATTAAATTTCTGGCAGGCACTACCGATAGCTTTATATTGTCTTTTACAAATTATATCCCGTTGAATAATAAGTTTAGAATCTTTGAACGCACATATTTAACTCTCATATGCAACAATTGTCTTAATTGATTCAGAGTTTAACTGAAGAATAAAGGATATTTAAACACTCATGCCCCAGATATCAAATTTTAAAATTAATATACACGGCTATATGTACGGCTATTAATATACAGCGACGTTCCTAGGTTTTGTGCCGCCCTTAGATAGAGCTCTAAAAAGCGCCCTTTTTCCATTATTTCCCATTATTCTAAGAATACATATACAAATATAGAAGTTTGAATCCACTACTCACTCACGTACTCAAACAAATGTTTTGTCACTTATTTCTTTTTGCTTTCAAGTGATTCATACTATATGTGTACCTAACTGACAAAGATCCTCACGAATAATTACGATCCAAAAGCCCTTACTAAAAAATAATTTAAATTTAAAATGCACTTACATTCTATAAGTATCGATTCTTGATTTGGCATTATGTTTATCAAAAACATTGAGGCATTATATTTATTCTTAACCAAATTCGTGTCAAAAGTATTTAGTCATTTAAAAAAATCTGTGATCATTTGCCGGTCCCTAGGACTTGCCGCCTCTAGGCAACTGCCTACTCGCCTATGCCCTCGGGACGCTCCTGTCAATATATGTACCATATTGCAAGACAAACATAATACTTAAACACGAACATTGAATATTGTTTCTTATTTGAATGTCTTATAAGACATTCTTATAAGCTTATAATCCAAATTACTATTTTTTCCACTTCGTAAAATATTTTTACTATCTACATATGTACCGTTCTATTTGTCATACTATGTAAAGCGTATTGGCGTTAACTATAACTTCATATATTGCCCTTTTTACACTAAATAATTAATAACAATGATCTCAGCATTGTACACTTTATTAATATGCATGTAATATTATAATCAAAATTTACTGTTTCTCATATATACACCAATAAATTATAATTTTAGGGAATAATTAGATGCTGCAAATTGATATATTATAATATAACTAAACTTAACTCAATTAAAATAAATACATATGATATTTTTACATTATATAAATTCATACAAATAATTTCTAAATTAATTTACTCAGTTTGTAAAACTGTTGTACCACAAGTCTTGCAGTGAATTTGCTCAGAGTGAGGAAGTGCCGTTGCGAGCAGAGCGTCGAAGTGAAACTGTAGAGCAATGTGGTTTTACCCGAAGCAATAGGAAAGCCGAAAGTGCCGAAATTTTTAAGTACGTCAAGTTAACAAGTTTGAGAGTCAGGCATTTTAGTTTAGTTTTATTTGAGTTCGAGTATCTTAGATCCTTAATCAATTTCCAAAATAGTGTAAGTGAGGAAATCAAAAGGAGAATTGTATCCAGCAAATGGATTATATAAAAAAATTAATTCCTCCCACTTATTACGACATACAAAAGTAAGCCTCTACAAAACCTTCATAAGACCAGTTCTGGCGTATGGGCCAGAGGCCTGGACGCTTAGCTCTAAGAATTCTTTTTTTAAGCAAGATTTTTGGTGCTGTCTGCAAGGATGGCATCTGGCGATGTCGACACAACCATGAACTTAATTACCTCTACAGTGACATTATCAGGTTTGTCAAAACTCAACACCTACCTTAGGCCGGACTTATACCTCGCATGTTTGAATTTAAACCTATAAAAATGACTGACACTCTCTACCCCTGAGAGAATACGAAGCGTTGGAAGACCGCAATTTCACTGGATGGACGAGGTGTCACAGAACCTGCAAGTGCTGGAAGTCAGCGACTGGCTTAGGATGGTAAAGGATCGAGTGAAGTAGAGAAGACTGGCTGAAGCAGCCAAGGTTCATCTCGGTCTGTAGCGCCAAGAAGAAGAAGAAATTTATTTGAGAGGCAATTTTCAATTAATTGTGATGCTCATCAGATTAAAAAATGAGCACAAGTCTAGTAATGGCTATGAAGTATTCATGTGTACAAGAATGGTAAAGAGATGTGAAAACCTTAAAAATATAAGAAAATAGTTTTTTTTAAAATACTTAGCGTTGTTTTAATTGTGAAAAGTATTTCAATAACAAGCGATAATAACTTCGATGCCGTATCCCCCACCCACTAGTACTAACAATGGGCGAATGTACGATAATTAAATCACGACCTCTGAGCTTCTAATTACATAACTTTATGTGTTACATGAAATATTCATTTACAGAATGAAGACTTCGTAGGTTTGGTTGATTAATAATGACTTTGTTTTTATGTAACTTCAACTCTTTCACACATTAAATCGCGGTTTCGCAATAAAGTTCTACTTTGACTATTTAATTATGTGATAAAGTTGATTGACCCGCTGGCTGACTGCATTTCTCTGCGTAGGTATATTAATTAATCACGACAAAAATAGAAAACTAATAACGATCCTTTCAGCGAAGAGCTGACGACGTAACAAATTATTTGTTTGCGGGAACGCTTATTTAACTTTCAACATTGTTTCAAATAAATTTTCCTTCATATTTGCTTTTGCTCGACTTCGCTTCCCTGTCTCGCAACACGGTTATTAAAATTCATAATCGGTTCACAAATAATACAGACTGCTTGACAGTCGCAGCATTCAACTAGCGTAACATCATTATTTGAGGACCACCTGCTTATAGCAACATACTTACAGCAAAAAATATTACTATCTACCCTATGTAAAAAAGCTTCAGCACTAAAATAGAAAAGAGCAATGATTATTTTTTTTAAAAAATACCATTTTATGGGATTCCAGCAAAGAAAAGGTCATTCACTTTTTCATGGAACTCATATTTATTTGATCAGTCTATAAATGTTGCTCAAATTATCCTTTCCATCAAGAACACGGGTAAAGGGATGAGACAGGACAGGTGGTTATCTAATTTCCCTACGCTTCGTTTTTAGGCTCGGGTGAGGCGATGGGAAATCTTGATCATCACAGAAATCTATCTGTACATTCAAAAAAAAGAAATGAATTTAAAAATCATCCTACGAAACTGACTATACCGTGACTCGAACCCGTGAACTCCGCATCCGAAGCTTACGACGCCGACCACTCGACCGAGAACACTTCTGTCAAAATATTCTCCATAAGGAGTCCATATACTCCATCTTTGGAGCTGACAACGTAAATTAACAAAAAAGAATATTCTCCATTACTTCGCCACGCTTTTTTTTGCTAAGATAAATTGGAATTTGAAAAAGCATTATATAAAGTGACAGTGCAACCAAATTTATTAAGAAAATTACATATAACAAATAATTAAAACAATTTCAATCATTTCTCCTATTTTGGTAGTTATTAAACTGTAAAGTGATTTTTTTTCTCAAAACTTGATCTTAGCGTAGGTCGTATGGCTCGCCAGTTTCAAGGGCTGTTCGGTTGATGTCGGCATTGTTTGGAGAGGTGAAACATCTTTAGCAACATTCTTTGATTTTTTTTGATAGCTACCAATAATATTTTAATGTACCTACAATCTTAATTGTGCAGTGTGTGGCGCATTTGCGTAATCTGTAATTTTATGTACTGTCCTTTACATTTGCAATAATAAATATATTTTAATATTAGGAGAGGCTTTATATACAATTAAGTTTTATATATTAGATTTGTCACTTATATATTACATTACAACATAGGGATAAATATCGGATGGAACAATAATTTTCCGGTCTGTCAGATATATTTTGTTATAAAAAGAAGTGAATATTTTTCTTCAAAATAAAATTGATTTGTTTTATTTGCAATACATACCTAGTGCTTTTTATATAGAAAGTAGCGAAACGACGTTCTGACACCTTTTACGGCGGATTTTATTTATAAATAATACAGGTTTGAAAAATAGCAGTCTTCGAAGTCAGTAATTCTTCTCTGTAGGGATTCGTAGACCGGCTACGAACGGCGTAGGCGGGCACGTTGTGTCAATGCGGGCCCACTTCAGGAAAGGTCGCGCATCCGGTCGGCGGACGCCGGCGTCCCGTTTCCGCCCTTCAGTCATTCCATCGGTAAACTTGTAGGAGCGCTAATTGTCGACACGTCGCCTTGTTATCGTAAACATTACGGCTGTCCGCTTAACTTCCGATGCCGTACTTTTTTTGTAATTTCAATTCAATATTCGTCTAATAAATTATGCCACAGACGTTTCTATAAATTTATGACTTTATTTAAACCATGTCCGTTTTCAATATTTGAACTCATAATGGAGCATCACATCATAAGTTTTTCTACGAGAACTTGTTGTTATTCAGTCACTCAACCTTTCTTTCTCAGGGAGGTGGAAGGATGGGGCTTGGAAAAGATTAGCATTTAGCTGATCATTCTTAATTTGCACTGTTTTAAGTATTAGGGGGTCGGAGGTAGGGTGATCCTATGATTTCGGGATTGACAATTTTTCAATGAAAATCATGTGATTTTTTTTGTAGTAGGTACTCTTTGATTTAATAGGATTCTCTTAGTAATTTATCAAATATTTGTCTTTTCAATATAATTCATGAATGCTTCAACATATTTTGCATATATGATAGAATAGTCTTAGTTTTATTTCCAAAATCAATATTATTGAAGAGCTGCTGATAGTTTAACTGCTCTTTAACCTTTGAGTTGACTTCTTTTTTAAGATTTTTTTTATTAAGTTCATAGACTTTCAAACTTAGTTAAGATCATTTTAAATGTTGAAAACCGTTCCGAAAATAATTACATTTTATTTTAATAATTCAAAATGCTTTGTTTTCATTCTTAATTACTGAGACACTCAAATGTAAAGATTCATTTTTATAGGAACAAATCACTTGCCTTTTTCTTACTAAAGCCATTTTGAAAAGTTTGTATTACAATAACATTCCTAAATTCATTCTTGAAATCTCGACTGTGGGTAATCCCATTTTGTGGTTCAGCGGGAAAGGGGATCAAGTTTGGATGTGAAACTACACATCAATATTATTTTATAATATGATAATAAAGGCCACTCGAAAGATGGAGAAAAAAAATAAGACATGTATTACAGAATGTATTTTTTTTTTATTTCAAAATATTACATAGATTATAAAGTCAAATATTTATACTTGACTAGTTTTCATATAAGAATGAAGTATGAATTAAAAAAAATACAATATAAGCAATCCGATAAAAAATGATACATACAATAAGGGAAAGCATTGTGTGACTGAGCCTGTCGTGAGTTTGACGGGGCACCGAACAGCAAAGAACAAATCATCGAGAAGAACAGCTTCAGATGCCTCGAGAAGTGAGAAACTAGAATATGGAGCTCAATGGCCAACGGTGCACTTGGCTCAACGATGGATTAGCCTGCTCAGCCCGTGACGTTTCTGCACAGTTAACATTGATCATAAAAATGTGTGTAAGTTAACCACTTGCCGGTCCAATTGATTTAGACAGATGTTCTAAAAGGATCACATATTTCTTATTATGATTAACATCAAACACATGTGTTATATTTATAAAACATGCATATTTAGTGAAAGAATTCATTGTTATTTTTTGTGGAATTTGTCAGAGTTTTCTTGTGGTGTACATTTTGACAACTTTCAATACCCGAGTATGCTCGGGCGTGACCGGGAAGAGGTTAAAGATAAGACAGTGAGTGATTTATTTATTTAATGACTAATAAAATCAAAAGTGTAATACTAATTTATAAGTTAGTTTAAATTCATTGTATTTCTGCATGAGAATGAACAATAACTAATCCTAGAGCTTTCGTTCTTTTTTTAATTTACGACATCTTAAGGTGATTAGAATACATTCCATCGGCAAAATGGCATTGTTATGCCAAATTAAAAAATAATTTAAAAAAATAAACATTAAAATTGTAGATAAAAACTAGAACACATGTAAGGCTTCATTTGGCAGTATTAAATGAATATCAGAAACAGAATATTTGACATGAACAAAAAAAAATGTAGAATATTTAAAACCATTCTTGACATAAAGAGCCTTTTATGGCCAGCTTACAGCCCGGATGATTGAGAATTTCTGGGAGATACTGAGCAATAAAATTGCAGACCTTAATTCCAAAACAACAAATGAATTGAAAAAAAACTGTCAAGAATGTTTGGCTGTTTATATACTTTTCTTATCAGTTGACAAAGCTCGCAATGAGCGAAACAACCGGTCCTGACCTATTTAATAAAGTGGAATGAAGTACAAAGGAATATTGTGTTTATATTAATATGATGCCTTTCCACCAAGTATTGACAGTGAACACCCTAAAAGTGAAGAATGTTTGGAATAACCATACAAAACTTATTACAAAAAAGTATAACACCATGCCATGGTGAGTAACAACCCCAATTAAATCAATGGGTGGGAAATTGGATAGTAATTGGAATAAAAATCTTTGAAGAAAACATGGATTTTTTTAAATGTATCTTATTATTCCCGTTAGAAGTTGTTAAAAGTTATCAATAATTGACAATTTAAATTAAGAATTATTTAATAAATACAACAATTAGTTAATTTTACTATCTGGGCCACAATACTATCATCAGTATATTATTAGCTGTTCAAAATTTTATCAAAAGTAAAACTATTTATATTTGAGATGTGGATACATGCTTAGACAAATTTTTAATGATACTTACGAAGATATGATTTATATGTACTTTTAAAGGAAATTTTACAGTACACATTCTTCCGCAGACTGAATGTGAAGAAATAATGAAAATTCAATAAAAATAAATTAATGGCGACTGGTATAAGACTACACGACATTTAGACGTACGCATGCGGCAATACTCATCAAAGGGTTAAGCACATACTTGAAAAGAGAAAATCTCAAAAACAGCTTTAAAATAAGACGTGCAGGATAGCAAAAGTTTAGTTCCTTTATAGTGTCAGTATTTAAGACTGTTCCTGGGATCTAACAATTTCTGCTTATGGATAACTTTAGGATAAGATTCCACAGTCGATATTTATAATCATTTTACTTAAAAATAAAAAGCCTTCCCATTATTTGAAAAGTTTATCACTGGTATAAGACAAATTATTTTGTTTAACAAAAAAAATGTGATGAATTAGTTAAGACACCTATTTATATATATATATAGATTATTACATTCCATTAAAGATTAACAATAACACAAATATGAGATATACAATCACATCAATAACAAATTCTCAATATATGTATACACAAAAATAATCCATTATAATCTAATCTAAAACCATCCAAAAAATATGAAATATCATTAATGTTTATACTACGAATATTGTGTATAAGTATACCTAATGACTTTTATTGGTTTATCTATAACATATAATATGTATAAAAAAATAATTTATTTAGATATTTTAGACTAATAAATATCTCTACACCTTTAACTTGTAAAGATAGGACAAAAATTATGGCTATAAAAACTGGTTGTTTTGTTTTCTCTAGGCAATGCTTCAATGATAATACGTGTTCATTATACGTAGTTTTTAGTGGTAAATTATTTTCATTCGTAAAACCCCTTGGGGAGGAATGGTAATTTTTGATTCACTTCATTCTACATATTATATAAATTGCATAATAAGACAAGAATCTGAAGATGTCCCATCAATGTTTAATGATTTTTACGCAGCAATATTATAAATTAGGATCAAAATTCATATACAGTTTACTCATATGAAGTAATTAAATCAATATGTAGGATTTCCATAAGATATTATTATCAGTAAAATATTTTTTTTTTCTAAAAGCAAATATCGCAACATTTATCAGTTTAAAGCTTTTTGATGTAAAGAATTTAAAATTTCAATACAGACATATTCCTTCCTACAACTCTTATCCCAAAAAAAAATCACGCTTTAATAGTTTGCCAAGTTTAGGATGAAGGAGATGGATGGAAACGTCTTTGTGTCTTTCCTGATTAACTTCCTCAAAAATATTGAAGACAAAACCATTCCAATGGTGTTTTATAGCTATAGAAAGCAATAGTGATAGCGGTAGAATAAAGTACATTTATGCGTCTCCTGAAAACTTGTACTTTTTGAGATATGAGGTTGTAGAAAATTACCGACGATATATGGGAAAGCTATATATTACCTTAACCTTATACAGGCAGGGAGAATAAATTCTTAAGTCAGGTACAGTAGTATATATCATTAATAACATCAACAATTTGTTAAAATAGTTTTTATCATAAACTACATACCTGAAAATATAGATACTTATATCAAAAAATTATATTTCATTATTTTTGAGAAAAATATTTTATTATCTTAACCCTTTAACGTCAATGCAGCGCATTCGCGCTGCTTAGTACTTGTGCTAAATTAGCCAAGCAGCGCGATCGCACTGTGAAAACCATGTTCCACTCTAGTGTCCCTCAAGTTGTTTTAATACATGTTTTTTTAAACTTTTACCCTAATAATCTTGTACCAAAGAAGTTGGACTAGTGGTAATTAGTTGCGGCATTTTATTATGTGTCACGCAAACAACCGACGGTAGAAAACGGTAGACGGTTGTTTTTTAGTTTAGTTGATTTTAAAAATACATATCAAATATTAAAATTTTTTAGTGTTTATACTGATAGACAATAGTTTGAAGATATATTCTGTAATAAGTATATGTGAAATAACTTACTATATAATAACTTTTTTTTATATCAAAATTCTTTTTTCAAATATTTGCTAATTTCATGTTTGTGTATTTGTTAAGTTGTTTCAGTAAATTAAATTATTGTTTTTTGAGATTGTCTAAAATATTATAAAACAAATGTAAAATAAAAAAAAAGAATTATAACTTTAAAAACTAGAAAGTTATGACAATTTTTTTAAAACACCCAAAAAAAACATCAAAAATGCCTGGTAGTCTTAGCAAGTCCTCCAAAAAAAGCCAGAGGTAAGAGGGTTAAGCAAACAAATCATATTTTATGCTTGATTTCAATAAAACAGTACTGATAAAATAGGAAAAAATCAATGGAACATATTATTATATATATATACCATTTAATATAAACTTCATTATGACTGTACATTATGACTCTTTTTTAATCTGAAAAATACTAGCAGACAAAGATTTTTATTTGAAATCACAATCACCACAAAAATGAACTAAGAAATGTTAGCGCCTAAATGCAATCATAAAAAACTGCAGTTTTATTTCTTTGAGGTATGGCTGCTTTCTTTTTCTGGCACATAATACATGGAATCAATGAAATGTTTGGTGATGTCTCCGACCAACGATCGATCCGCAATCGATTGTGCAACTCCATATATCGCCATCTGTTAAGAAAAAGAAAACTATTATCGCCTGATCGAGTGAATCGTTTATATTGTGTTAATGTGCATTAAGGTTAAGTAAATGTAAAAATATTTTTAAAAATTTACAGCAGATCTTCTTACTTAAATAAGGTACGATAAATCCCAATGGAAATAAATTTAACAGTGGTGATCTGCCTATCTTATTTAAAATGTTATTTACTAATTTTTTGTTTCTTTTAAACTCACAGATTCAATAGAGATCGAATAGAGCTCAAATGTAACTGAAATTACACTTATTAATGGTAATGTACTCCATTGACTCGAGAGAAACAGAAGATGTAAAAAAAATAAGTAGAAGGAACTGATTACCTTTCCCTCAACAGGTTTACCGGGACTCTTCATAATTATAGCCACTTCTTTGCTTACATCTTCGATAAACTGATCTGCGATGCCAGGCTTTGTGTGAAGCAGCGTTACACATATATGTACTCTGAAAAAAAATATTGCGCACACTTTAGTACAACACATAGATAAATTACGTGAAAGCAGTCACACAATAACTTTGAATTTAATTTGTTAGCGTTTCAGCATCTAATGTAGAATGTGTGGACATAAATTGTCAACAAAAACTGGTTGTAATTCAATCGCTCGACCTCTCTCTCTTCGGAGTAAGGATTAAAGGATAGGTTTATTTTTGTCTATATTCCTTTTTCAGGATCAGATAGATGAGAAGGAAAAGGATGAAAATCATCGCCGAAGCGGATAATCATTTGGATAAAAATCTATTAATCTACTGAAAAATCAATATAAAAATGATTGCATTCAGAAACACTTGGCAGTGCAACCACGCTGGACGAAATCGCAAGAAAATCATTCAGCTGCATGACTTATTGAAATTTTTTTTTTGGCTGAAAGCATTTATACAATTTTATATTTATAAAATAATTGATTAGTGATAGAGGAATAATATGTTAATCAATGGAAGATATCGAATCTCGAGACATGCTTACCCTGACGGGAATTGTAAAACGTTGAGACTCCATCCGAGCTTTTGCAACGCATCCGTAAGCCGTAGAATATCAAAAACTTTAGATCCGATGCCGATCACCGAAGTTGCCGGTGTTCCGAAGACGAACACGCCTTGCACCAGACGCAACCTGTGATGAAATTTAGAATACATTTTAAAAATGTTTCATTTGAAAATCTCTTCGATAGCTGTGATAATTTTGAACCGTGACATACTTTTCTTCGATATAACGCGCAGTCGTTATGATACTTTTGGTCATTTCGATGTATTGATTCTTGCCAAAGAAGCGCATGGTCGCCCAGCAAGCGGCGATCACGCCTCCCGCTCTAGATCCTGATAAAGTAAAACAAAAATATCTCAAGATCAATAATATCTATGTGTGAAACGTGTCTGAACATCATTTTCGACTTAATATATTTTACTAATTGAATTGCGAAATTTACCATCAATAAAGCTATTCACATAAAAACAAATAGTCTATTGAGAGATACAAATTTCAATATTCATTAATGAATGTTTTTTAAACGTACGCAATGTACAATTAAGTAAATACGAATGTCTTAAACGAAATAAAAATTAACATTGTATGTAATTGACAAACCGTTGACAGTGGGCGAGCCGTAGACACCGCCGGGCCAATCGGTGGTGACGGTGTATTGATAGTGACGATAACTCGCCTCTCTGTATAATATCACTGACGATCCTTTAGGAGAGAAGCCGTACTGAAAATTTTCATAACATGATAGAAGCACCGGATAAATTAATGACACGATTAGTCTCGATGTGTATTATAATTGACATTAATTTATCGATTACCTTGTGAGTATCGGCTGATATACTGGTGACTCCTTTTAGTCGAAAATCAAACGGCGGAGGATCAAAACCAGCAAACGGCATAAATGCTATTAAAAATCCTCCTAGACACGCATCAACGTGAACCGGTACTTTGTACTTTACACCGAGGTCCGCAATAGCTTTAATATTATCCATTGTACCGTAGGGGAAATTGGGGGCTGAGCCGACCAGCTGAAAGAAATGTCACAAGACTTAATCAATATTACTTCTATCTTCATATGTTCACAGTACTTTTGTTTCTTGACGGATCTATATATTGATAACGAATAGTGACATTAGGTAAAGAACTGACCATGCATGTTCTAGAATTAATTGCTCTGCGCATCGCTCTGATATCAACTGTATACGTTTGAGTATCTATCGGAACAACTTTAACAATAATTCCTAGGTATTGAGCGGCTTTGTCGAATGCGGAATGAGCGGTCGTAGGAACGACCATCTCCGGTTTGCTGATACCGAAATCTCTCGCTCGGTCCCTGTAAGCCTTGCATGCCATCATAATGGACTCCGTACCGCCTGTAGTCATCTGTAATTTGTAGTGAAATATATTTAATGTTATTATTTAAAAAAAGCAATGTTTTCAAATTTGAAACAGCTCTGTTTTCAAATACATTTTAGAAAATAGTCAGATAGTATCTCAGATACCTTTCTATATTTTAAATTTAAGATTTTGATAACCCAATAATGGAAGATTCCAATTACACCTTCAAAGTTAAAGGTAAGTTCTATAAATACACCAGGCATACATATAACAAATGACTCTTACGGTGCCGCAGGCTTCGACTCCTCCGTTGAACAAATTGGCAGCCATTTTAACAACTTCTGACTCCATTTTATTGACACCTGGAAACACATCTGCATGCAAAGGATTCGTATATGATGAGAGCCCGTAGACTTCCGTAGTCAGCTCACGAAGAGTATCATCGAGACAGTAAACCGCCCCGGATACCTTTCCCGCGCGCCACTCATAATCGCCTGAAAGGAAAACAAAATTACATTGCAAATCAAATAAGCTGTTAATGATGTCAATGACAGACTAGTGCTTTATTTTTATTTGAAAATTCATAAACTGCATTGATATTTACCCAACTTCAAATGCTTCTGTACTTCTTCTATGACTTCCGCTTTAGTCATGCCATCTTCAGGCAAAAATGTGACGCATTCCATGCCGTTAAAACGCTTTTCTACACCGTGGTTGAAATCCGATTTGACTTTCGCCATTTCATTGTCAATCTTCCTTTTGACGGCGGGTACTTTTCTCAACCATTTGAAGAATAATTTTCTAGATTTTTTTACGGCACCTGTGACAAAAAATTATGTTTTCGAATTAGTTATGATCACATTGTCATTGAAAAAATTATGAAGCTTAAAAAAAACTCAACAGTCAACCAATTTTTATAAGCCAAGCTTAAAATTTTGTCTACAATTTTTTTCCAGCATACTTCGTATGACTAATACGAATTATAAAACACATTCATTGACATTTTTTTTATCGTGTTCACTCTTATTGTAAGACATATGAACTCTTTGTGAAATTTATCTCTACAGAAGTTTCAATACAAGAACTGCCTGTTATCACTTATAATATAGTTATCAGTATATAACAGTTGACAAAAATTACCTGGAACCGAACCAGGTACCCGGTTAGTTTATAGATAAATATTGGAAAGCCAGGTAAACCATTTGGGTGCCTTGATTACAACGTCATTTCTATAGAAATATAGAGTTGAAGAAAATATATATTAATTTATTTGTAATCGCAAAAAGAAAAATCTAGGTCAGCACATAAAATATATACTTTGCCCTGTTCAACCTGAATATATAAAATGGAGAATAAACATTATGTGTTATGCTTTCTGAACAAAGATAAAACCGTACATAATGCAATATCTCATCTAAGGATGTCAGAGTGTCAAAGGACATAAAATATGGTTGAAAAAATACTTTATGTACGTATCTATTAATTTGTATTGGCAATGGTCTGTTCATTTGTTACTAAATAGTTAAAAGTATTTCATATTATATTTTTTGAGCAATATTTGATATTTTACAACAAGTAGAACTCGTATTGTAAGTAGCTATCACATGTGATGACGGAATGACTAGCACTTAAAGTTGCTATTAAGCAAATAATTCTAGCATTGGTTGCCAAACTTAATGGTTATATTATTACAGAATAAAAAAAAATGAAAAACTCACCATCACCCTCAAATATAAAATCCCATAACCATACTGAAACAATGACCGATGTTGCAGTTATGGAGACAATCTGCCACGGTTCTTTGTTGGAGAACACATTGTTTATTGAAGTTTTGACTAAAGTAGCAGAGTTCTTAGCAATCTCCATTTTTTATATGTCCTGAAATTACAAAATAAAATATTCATAACCGATCATTTCATCTCAATTATTTGATGGGAATAATATTACTTTCTATTGTATTCTGCTATGGAACAATGTTCATTTTATGCATTCATCTCTGAATGACCTAGGAAAATGAAGAGGAGAGTATATAAGACTTGTCCGATCCTATTTCAGATGGAGCATAATATGAAGTATCAATCAATAATTTCAAAAATACCAAACGATGACAAGTTCTCATCTAATTATTCAATCATTCTCACCGAACAGGATATGTACGGTAATTTAAAAAGAATGCACTTTGACCAATGCATATTTTGTAATAGTAAGTAGAATAAAATTGATTAAAAAATATCCAAAAGCATTGGATAAAAATCCAGACGCAAGCCCTAAATATTTACTAAATATTAGCTAAATATTTATCAAACATTACGGTTTTATTAATAAATAACCAATAACAAACTTACAGCCACACAATAAAATGCTAAATATAACAACTTAAAACAACAAAGAATCTGTATCACTCAGCTACTGCAAAACTGATGACTTCATTCAACACTCGATTAATAATAGTGATTAACTTTTAACGATCTTGTATTCTTGAGATAATTTATTTATCTCATTGTAATTGATTACAGTAATAATATGCTTAATAACATAAATGGTGAATCTGTGACACCTGTGTTAAGATACAAATCCTGGTATGATTCAATGATATGAATCAATTTATAGGCAAGTTAAGGGCACATTTGATGTTAGATAATAAAAATCATTGCTGTTTAATGTTAAGTAGGATTAAAGAACACTTTTAAAAATAAATTAAATGTATAAAACTTGTGACGACCAAATCAAGAAAATATTAAGACTACATTTTTGTTACTGTTTTACTTAATTCATGCATAATAATTGATCCACTAAACCTGTATAGCGCCAAGTTGTATCTGTACCAAAAATCAAACTGCTTTGAAAAACTCAATCCAATATAACAATAATTCAATTTATGTAACTGTGCCAATATTTACTGATAAAAAATGATTAGATATTCCGATAACACAGGATTCCAAAGATCGTTTGGTACCATTAATACCTTTTAATAATCTTCGATATTTTTCTAAAAGCCGTTTTATTGGCCAGAAATATTTTTAAATTATAGGCCTCTTAAAAATGTTGAATATAATTGTACGACATCTCACCAGTAATTTCCTTTTGTTATGAACTTGTATGAACTACAAATGTCAAACAAAGCAATGAACATTGAGCAGAATACCGGCATAGACTATATTACATATGTTTATTCCTCAGACTCACCTACCACTGACACTTGTAAGAATTTCCATAAGTAAAAAAAAATATCGATAGCAATAATGTCTGATCAAAAAAAAAAACAATTTTTTCAATCGACAACACAAATTGATTGGTAGGTAGTAAACTATTGCCATTGTTTTAAATATATTATTTAAAAATAAGTACTGTAAAGAATTTCTTAATGTCAGAATTTATACATTTGAATCTTTCAAATTATGTACATTCACACAGATTTTGTCACTTACGATCCGGGTTTCGCCTTTCGGCATCTTCAGGCGTTCAAGTGCACGAATTAACTTGAACTGACGCTTAGTAAATGAATGTTTTGTGTTTATACAATAAATAAGTGTATCATTGAGTTTAAAGCCATCGTTGGTAAAAAAAGATAATCCCATGGGAATGCCCACAGATTTGATCAACTACAACATAGATGCGAAACTATGTTGTAGAACCCTAAAAAAACTAGAAACTATTGCAATAGCAGGCTTTACACAGGGACTATGCGCAATTATGCGGCGTTCTTTTGTAAAGCATGCTATTTAGAATGATGATTGTCTCTGGAATGATGATTATCCTGGCAATCTTTTTCAAGGCGTATTTTTAGCGCACCGTAGTCAGCTGACAAGTCTCATGACAGTCGTGTTTTCGTTGCACAGATATCTAAATTTTATTTAATAATTCACTAAAATGGCCCTGCATTCAGCTGTGAAAGGCAAATTGATAAGTGTGATCGGCGATGAGGTTATTCATTTATTCCAAATTATAGTAGTATTAAAAAATCATTAATTAATAATGCTGATAAATCATAATATGCATCGATTGGTTATATTTCGCTATGTCTCATTTCAGGACACTTGCGTCGGTTTCCTTCTGGGCGGTATAGGCGAGATCAATAAAAATAGGCATCCTAATTTCATGGTCGTAGACAAAAGTAAGTTATCACCATATTTGTATATAAGTGCTTAGGTCCTGTAGTGATGGAACATCAGTGATACATAAACTCATCTACTGACATCTTGCTCGACAACTTAATAGCGTTCAACAACAAAATCTAAAAACATTTGAAAATCATAGAAATAAAAGCAGGGCTGTGGATTCGTGTAAAAAAAAGACGACTCCGAAAATAATTAACGGCTCTTTCGCCGAGGAAATTTTTCAATAATTTCATTTTAACTTATACATATGTATACTATTAGATCATCTTTAGTCAGCCAAGCATGAAATGTCAACACTTTTGACTATTTTGTTTGACTACATATTTTTCAAAAAAAATTCGAGCCGATCATTTTTCACGACTACACAGCCCTGAATAAAATTTCTGAATTTCTATGAAATTTCTATATTCATAAGCCCCTATATTTGTCAAATTCGATATTCAAATTTTGATGACAATAAAACTTTCCCATATTCTGTACTTTATTCGTAATTCCCTTTCATAGACTAGTATACTGTAGTATACTTTCTCCCTTTACTCGGCACCTGTGCTGCAATCGGTGTTTCTCTTGGAAACTTTGATTATTTTCGTAGTTCTTTTTAAAATCATTGTAAATAAAAGTGACCAAGGTCCCAAATAAGTTTTTGGTTGAATTGAATGGTACTAAATCATCCATGATTCTCTAAAAACCATAATATCTTTTTTCTCCTCATGTTTCTTCCACCATCTTTGCTCAATACAATAAATGTAAAGTGTTAAACTTGATGTCTGCCACAGACGAGATATCTTGTAAAATTTTTCGTGCTCAACACGCCAGAGACGAGTTATCTCGTCAATAACCTATTAATTTAAAAGTTACAAATTATAGCCAGCGTGCTAGGTAATTAGTATTAATTATCTACGGCAGCTAAAAGGTTTAACTTATTGTTTATTTATTAGTGAAACGTTTTTTGAAGCTAGCAAGAACGTATTAATTGAATTTTAATTATTTCTTATGGGAAAAACAGATTCCATATTCATTACACCCTCAGGAAAGTATTAACCCTTTAAGAAGTGAATTAATCTTTAATAAATTTGGTTTTTATTAAGTAAGTAAGGTAAGTATTTCTATTGCTAGTCACATAAATAAAAATACATTTTTTTGGATAGGGATTAATTTGGGAGGAATAATTATTATTTCAATATTTTTTTTAAAATTATAGATTGCATAGTTAAAAGTGTAAGGTATTTTATATAAAATATGAACTTCCACCAAGTTATCGCCGAATTATTACTCTAAAATTACTTTTTAGAAGCTATATTTTTTTGCAGTTATCTGTGTGTATGTAACACTCTACTATATGTCGATTCCTGGTAGGGGATGGACTGGAAATGGAATTTTACGCTCGATTTTATATAACTCGATTTGTTTACAGATATTAACCTTTTTAAAAAAACCTTTTGTTTATTTGCAAAAAATAATTAAAATAAACCAAAAAAGTGCCAAAAATCAAATGTTTTTCAAAAAATAATGTTTTTATCCAAATAATTTCACCATGAAAAAAGTAAAAATTATCACTGCATCATATCATCAATCTCCATATAACTAACAAATCTTTTCGGTTTTTTTTTTTTAAAATACAATAATTAGCGATAAGATGATAAATAAGCACTGGATTTTTTTAAAAGTAAATCAAGGTGAGACGTTGACAGAATGTCTAGAACCGCACTCAACTTTATATTACCTACCGTGCCAATCAATTTATTTGTTCTTCTCGCTCTTAATAATATTTAAATCTTTGATAGACACCGCAGTGAGCGAGATCGAGGACTGCTTCAAGCGCTTCATCAAACGAGATGACATTGACATTATTTTGATCAACCAGAATGTCGCCGAACTCATTCGTCACGTCATCGACGGGCACACGCAACCTGTCCCATCAGTTTTAGAAATTCCATCGAAAGACCATCCGTACGATGCCAGCAAAGACTCCATTCTCCGCAGAGCCAGGGTAATTATTATGTCTAACATGAATATAGCTTTAAAAATAATTAATAAAATAAATGGTTTACGAGGCTTTTCTATAGATTATAGATCGATACCATACGAGACCTCTGACAATATGTGACTTGCATTATTTTATTTGTTCTTCGATAAGTCGTATAATATTTTCAATGTTTAATTGATTTTTTTATCGTTAACCTTCAAAGCTATTTGATTAGCTTATATGACGTACACGACCAGGACCAACCGTTCAAATCAATTTGTTGAATCAAAATAGTTTTATATATCCACATTCAAGAAATATTAGCCGATCTAAATTTTTCCTTTATTTGCCGTTTTTCTTTTTCCTTCTAAAACATTAAAAATGTCCTTGTCACCATCTCGTTTTTTCTAATATTTTACAGTCAGCTAAAAAATATTTGCATGAACGAAACAGGTATTATTCAGAATATGGCGAGTGATTTATTTATTAGGTCTGGACCTTTGACTGTGAGAGTTACCGTAACAAATATTTCTCTTCCAAGTTAATATCAATAGTCAATAGAAAGCAGCTTTTCAATCCTCCGTCTCTTCAGAGGTCCATCATCAAAAACCCAAGTTAATAAAGTGGTGCATGCATCTTTTTTACGGTATTATTTTTATATTCTAATATGCACCAAATTGCACTTCCATAATCAGCAAATATGTTGCATTTGAAATTGATCATGCTATGCGAGGAGACAATAGTACTGATTGCTTGTTAAATATTTATTTCTTCAATAGAACTTATTATACTCTTCTATTTTATAATTTCAGAAGTGATTTTGTTATTAAATGTTAATTATAGCTCTGTTTTTTCAGGATAATTACAATTTTTCTATTTGTATATTATACACATAAAATACAGATACTTAATCTTGATTTTAATGTAAAAATTTTCACTTTCAGGGTATGTTCAATCCAGAAGATCTTGTACGTTAAGAGGAGCAAAATGTTTTACAAAAACGTGAGGCTTCAATTATCATCAATATTCTACGCATCATATTCAGTGTACTAAGTATTAGAGTGTCTGTTGATTTTATGTACATATTCAAATCGCTATTTTCAATAAATATGCCTGCAAATTATTTGTCAAATATATGAGCAAGTTCAGCTGCATTCATTTTTTCGTCTCAAAATTTAAACATGCAATAAATTACCAAGATTCTTTTTTTCATTGTTTATTACTTTAAAATTTTATAAATATCATTTATTTATCGTAAGAGTTTATTCATTCCAATTTATAATTACATGTACTATCGCAAAATCTTAGAAATTAAATTTAATTGTTCCATTTTTGTGATGAAATAAATTTGAAGATAGTGTGTAGCTAATGAAATGTTAACGGTTTTCAATGTAAATACCTAAATAAAATGTTAAACAAATTCAAGTTTTATTTTGAACTACATCATTCCCCTACGGGCCGCTTGAACAGCCCACGTAGAAGTGACATATACACTCAAAATGACAGTATTTCGTCCTCAGCATCTAACACAATAACCCTATCGACCATTTTATCAACTCATGCATAAAATAATAGCCTTTTTCTAACGCTGTAAACTTGTGCAAATCACGCGAGATATTCCTATGATAAAAACTGGTTTGAAGTATATCATACCAGGATTGAATTCTTGGAGTACAATTTTTGCATATTCCTTTTTTGTTAAATTACTAGTCTTTATGCAAAAAATTAATAAGTAAACAGAGATATATATTATTTTCTTGATTTTATTGGTAAATTGATTTGGATCATTCTCAAACACTAAAAAAGCAAGTCTTCGAGTTGATTGAAAAGTTTCCAGGAGCCTGGCGTCCATCGCTGTGGGAGCGTAGGGTTCAGAGGGTTAAGAGACACATTTTTTTGAGATAGTCTGATCTTTGTGTAGGTCATTTTTTATTTACAAAAAAATATTTGCATCAAACCTCTTAACTCATTCGCATCGGGGCATTTTTGCGAAATTTTGCAAAAAATTAGGTACTTTTGAAAAAATAGTATAACTTTAAAACTATTTGACATTCAAAAAAATAATTTGGACACCAGTTGTGCAACACTTTGTTGCATAATACTTTATATATTTTAGCCTGCTTTTATTAGCGATACTCATCTTTTGTATTTTTTAATATAGAAAATCGGGTATTTGACATAGAATTATATATTTCATCGAAAACGTAATAAATAACAAGTCAAATAAACATTTACTCCTGTTTATTTTATTTCAAAACAAAATTAGAAAACATAAAAGCCTATTATAAGCCTACAATTGCTTATATTTTGGTGGCCTATTTTTTAAAGTTTTATTTTAACTGTGCTGATTTTTCATCGCCGAAATCACCGAATAAAAAAAATATTTGTGCATATATTTTAATATTTTATTTTTTAAATGATGCATCAATCATTTCTTACGCCATCTGCATAGAGAATCTAAAACATTTGTCGCATTGGATGTATATATTTCAACGCGTAAGTCAGACCGGCGAAAAGACTCGTATACGAGTCATCCGTAACCAATGTGTTAAATTGATTAACATAAAGTATTTCTTAAATTAAATCAGGTGTAGGATCTTTCCCAAACATAACCAGCAGTTGCTGAAAACTGCCACTGGAAAACTCAATTGGCGAATAACAAAACATCTGCTATAGATAGGGACTAAATGGGATAATAATTGAAAACTATAAAGCTTCTTGTTTTAATAATATTTTTATTATAAGGTAATGTTAATCATAATTGGCATACACTAAAATTTGTGATTTACAGCAATAGCTTACTTAAAAAAATGTTAATATAACAAGCGATGACGACAAAAAAGAAACACAATAATTAATATTAGTATGGCAGTTGTAGTTTACTACTTTAAAAATTACTCAAAAACTATCAATTTCAAAAATAATCTAGACTTAATATTATCAATCATATTTACTCAAATCTCTATGTTATAATTGACACTTTTTACTCTGGCAAGATTTGCTTATTGCGTAATTATTAAATCAGATTTGTTGGAATTTATAAAAATAATTTGTATTCATATTGTTCAATAGATTTGTAAATAACCTAGTGACATTTTTTCCAGGTGCCAAGTATATTATCATGTATAATAAATCTTATGAACTATATTATTTCTTATAAATAACTTAATACAACAGATACGAGCAATATGTTCCGCATATTCACAGTTAACAATATTTTAATATCAGTACGAAACTAACAACTTATAATTGCATAATAGAAATTGATAAAAGACTCGACGTGTTATTGAAACAGTCGTAAGTGATCTGAGTTACAATATCATGTAGATTAAAAAAAATCATATCGTTGAATAAAGTGAAATAGTTTTCTATATACACATGCAGCAAATTGTGTGCTTTTGTATAATTCTAAAAATATAATGAAAAATCTACAATATGACATTAAATTTGCATGTTTTGTACTTCGGTTTCAATCGTCTCCGATTTCATTATCGCTATCATCAATTTCATCGTCTTCATCGAGAGAGTTCGGCCCCAGCCAATCCCATTTTGAATAATGAACATTATTGAATTTGATATACTTGGCTGAATTGCCGGTTACAGTTCTCACGAAGACTCTTCTATTATACAAAGGCTGCAGACGACGGAAGTTATCCACCAGCATTGCATCAGAACTGCCCGATAATTGACGAAACTTTTCCATCTAAAAAATAAAAGAAAATTACTTTTAATACAATATACTTTAGATAATATATAGCATATTTTCCAAAGCGTGATCAGTGGGATTCAGAATTTTAGATATTTTAGGCAGTGAGATGGAAATCGGTCAACCCCCTTTTTAAATAATAATTCATGTTTTTGTATGAATGTTCACGTATTCCATCATCACTTGTTGATCAGGGATCGCCCACATAAATTTCCTTACCGCCCATCAACATCGAGGTAATGCAATTTAGTGTAAGGGTGACCTAAATTTTAGAAAAATCTTATATAAATTTCCAAATCCGTATTGGAAAAAATTCTTGGTAAAATCGTCAACCCCAACAAAAATAAAAAAGTTATGGTGATAAATTCTGGAAAATTATCTGCATTTAATTTTTCTATTAACACTGCTGCATAATAATTAGAACAATTTTTTGTTAGTAATAAACGAAGATCTACTCTGGGTGATTTTTAAACATTTTCTCTGTTTGGTCAGATATACAAATAAAAATACAAAAAAAAGAAAGCCCTCCTTGGAAGTCTAAACCGCCCACTTGTGAGCGGTATGGACCAGGTTGACGACCCCTGATCCTGAGCATTGATATGTTTGTACTGATGGCAAAAATATGTCAAAATTCTTCTATATTGTAGTGGTGACTGAATTTACAATTGTTTGTACATTGCAATGGGATGATGCATTATTATATTGGAGAAGCACTTGGTAAATCTTATTACAATTCCATGTTTCAATAGTAGTCTTACGTACACAACATATTCTGATTAACACCTTTCTGATAAGCTAATGCTGATAAGTATGTTTTGTTAACCGAGGCTACAGTTTTAACATTGAAAGCAATACAAGTTATTTGATTATTAGGTCAGTGTGGCATACAAATATGGTAATATTAATTTAGTACCTACTGCTTAGCTCTTAATGTTCATGTTAAACCTTAACTCAATCGGAAAACTTATATACATGTCAGCTTGAGGCCATCTATTTTCCATCAATAAATATGGTTTTTCAAGATATTAATATTAATAGAGGTCTTAATAAATTCATATGGATGGTATGATTCACTCTGTCTAATGTCATTAATTATTTTAACTTGATTTTAATGATAAACTTTTCAATACCTAACAGATAATTAGTTGTTTAATAACAACATGTTACAGATTTCTGCCAAATTATATTCAAGTATCCTTTGCTAATGTTTCAAAATGCATCATGCACCAGAGATTGCAATATGATACATACACGAGACATGCGTGGCTATTCTCAAATTATTTAGTACGTCCTCAAAACTATTTAGTTTTTAAGATTGGTATTCTCAAATGTAATAACTGCAGCTATGTTCACTGTTGTTATAATTTATCTGTCGACCAATCAAAAGAGTGTGTTAAAAAGAAGTTCATTAAACAAACTATCAAAAGTAATGCAAGCTGTTAAGCATACATATCTCATCACAGTCACTCGTATGCGTATTCTTGGAATTTGACAGATTGACTATAGCAACAGTGAACATAGCCGCAAATATTATTAGTGTCTATATTCTAATAAATTTGAGAATGGCCCTGCATTTGGCCAGTTTGTGGAGTGTTAAATCAGTGACGAGCAACCCTCAGTATAAAATAATGCAAAATATGCTTCATTTAGAATATTAAGAAATCTTCAGGCATTCAAGCGCACGGATGAACTTGAACTGACGCTTAGTAAATGAAAGTTTCGTGTTTATATAAGATATAAATGCATCACTGAGTCCAAAGCCACTGCTGGCAAAAAGGATAAGCCCATGGGAATGCCAACAGATTTGACTAGTGAGCAGTTTCAAGAATTATATAATTTGTTTGTCGGCAAAGGTTTTATGATTATATGATTTTATGGTTATATAGGGTATAGAAGAGGAGATGTGGGAAAATTTGATATTTCGTTTAAAATCGGAAGATTTTGCAGCTGTGCTTTGTTGATTTCTAACATTTCTTGGAAAAGGAGCTTATGACTGTCCGTATTTGGGTGTAACATTTTTATCCCTTGTTCCTGATTGAACACGTGTCCTTCCGATATTAAGTGATTAGCAAAAGTAGACGTGTCTTTTTTCAATCTAAAGGCTGCCATATGTTCTAAAACCCGGATGTTCAGTGTTCTTTCTGTTTTGCCGATATAAAACTTTGTACAACAAGAGCATTGCAATCTATAAATCCCGGATTTATTTAAGTAATGTATTTTATCTTTATTATTAACTAATAATTTGCCTAAAGAGTTTTTACAGTAAAAAGCAGGTCTTACACTATCAGCTAGCTGTTTTTTAATTTTAAGACTTGTATTTCCTAAAAAAATGATTCTACGCCAATACCTAGTATGATCTATGTCCTTTGACACTATACCTTTAAATAACATTTTTTCTGCAAGTTTAGTTTGTTTTTTTGATAAAAGATTGTCTATAAGAGACATATCGTATCCATTGTTTATGGCGATTTGTTTGATGATTTTCAATTCGATATTAAAGTTTATTTCGTTTAAAGGAACACTCACAAGTCTATGTATTTCTGAATGAAAAGCGGCTAGTTTATAAGAAAATGGGTGCATTGAATTTTTATGGATTACAGTGTCAGAGAAGGTTGGCTTCCGAAATATTTTAAACTCGTGAGAATGATTTTCAATGTTAATATTTAAGTCAAGAAAGTTAATATTTTTGCCTCCGAATTCTAGAGTGAATTTTATATTTTTATCTAATGAATTTATAAAGTTATTAAAGTTAGTTATTTGTCTATCTGTTCCATTAAACAGGCAAAGAATATCGTCTACATATCGGAACCAATAGACTATAGGTTTGGCTTCTGTTTTGTTTCTAAAAATTGTATCTTCTAAATAGTTCATATAAAACTCAGCTAACAACGGTGATAGGCAGTTTCCCATTGCAAGGCCTTCTGTTTGTTTATAAATTGTATTGTTAAATTGGAAATAGTTCTGGTCAACGCAAACGTCTAATATATTTAATAACTCTTTTGTTACTTTTCGGTTTACTCTACGTGCATTTAAGGTATCTTCGATAATCCTTCATCCGTGCGCTTGAATGCCTGAAGATGCCGAAAGGCGAAACCCGGGTCGTTAATGACAAAATTTGTGAGAATGTACATAGTTTGAACGATTCAAATTTAATATTGAAATTCCACCAAGCACCTTCAGTCGAAATCTTAAATTAAGAAATCATTAAAAGACTACTTCTGTAGAGTAAAAATTATTTGGCTAAATTATCTTGTATATATAGGTCACACACTGAGAAAAAATAATTTTATATTGACAAATCGCAAATCTGTAATCGTTATTAGTCCTTGATCATATCATATTGGTAAATAAAAATATCTTATGGACTAATTAGGAAAACATCATTTCAAAACAACCTATGGTTAATTAATCAAAACATTAATACATACATTGTTTTACACTCGAGTTCATTAGCAATAAATAGTTACCTGAAAAACAGAAATGGGTATAAGATCCGGGAAAAGTATCCAGGTAACGGCTTCTGAGCACGGAGGTGTCGTGAGAGAACCCTTATATGTGTAGAACCTTTCCGTGTTGGAGGGCAATAGAGACGCAAGAGTGAAGGTCGTATTTAGGATCATACTTTCATTGAAATCTTCAATCAATGTCAGATTTCGCACCAGAGGGTTTAACTCTTTTGCTTCTTCGTCTTGTATCTGTAAATAAATAAAACAATTCTTACTCACATAACTTGATCATATAATATTTAGGTAACTTTGAAATCCATATGAAGTAAATCAACCTGAGCATCTTATCGATTATAATTGATGCATTGTAAGTATATTATTATTTATTTGACTAAATATATTTTCTAATTGCAAACATTCGCCTACTCGTTTGAGAATTTTTAAAGTCATACGATAATCTAATGAACAGAACTATAGCTTTTGGGTCTCTGGGATTGCTATATTTTCTTTGCTATACTTTTAGTGTAATAAACTGTTTATTATAAATGCATTTAGTTTTGGATGAGAGAAACTAATTCTTATAACGCTATCATATTTTATCATCACGCCTGTAATTTATTTATACATAAATAAATAAATATATTCATTCACTTTACCTCATAAAAGAGTGAAGTGTTTTGATAAGTAGTGATAAAAGTGTTACCATAATATTATACAACGAAAATATTAACTCATTTATTATTCTTCTGACGCATTGTGTGATCTTGTGGCATGCGGAATTATTTTTATTTCTGTTAGTGCATGTATCAGACAAAAGCCACTCTTAAATTAGGTAATTTAAAAAATAGCCACACATACTGTTACTGTAAGCCAGAGACATTCATTTACATATTTTTTTAAATGGTAGACTTGGGACACTTTGAATTTTCACAGAAAATGTATGAATGCTAAAACGGTACAGTGGTAAATTAACATGATTGAAAACAGTCAATATTAAACGTTTCTCATCTCAACGCATTTAAGTTTCTGAGTGTAAAAAAAATCAACATTATTCTAAGGATATTTAAAAAAAGAGAGAGCTTATTTCAGAGAGCAATATTCAATCGATATGTGATACTAGTTTTCCATAACCTTTTATTAGCAAGGACACCCTACAAATTGTCTAAAGTTTCACAAACCCCTCATGATTCTTTTTTTATTCAAATTACAAAAATAAACAACTACATGTTAATTTTAAAAGAATATTAGGCAAAATAAAATTTTCTAAAATATTTGATCAGTTTCTGATGAGTTAATCTTCTTCCATGGGAGAAAACTTTTACAATGTGATTCAAAGTAGGAATTGATACTTCTAGAATTTGACAATGAGCTTGGCTTAGAATAAATATTCGCAGATGTCGTAATTGTGAAACCAAAAAAAATCTAAATATATTAATTTTTTTATAAAGCAGAAAACCAGATATTTCTTTCAGAGGCGGATCTTCATTCGCGGAAAACTGACTTTCACTTCATACAAATTTATGATCGAATTCTGGATGCAAACGACGGTTCCGTGTGAACAGTTCAAATTTGAATCCTCAGCATTTAATTGAAAGAAATCTCTGGTTTTACGCTATGTAAAATTAAAAAAAAACGATAAGATCGCGAAGTATTTTGAAATGTGACAAATTTAATGCACACAATATGTATGCAAGCGACATGCCAGAACTAAAGCCAGGGGGTAATAAAACGCGTCAGAGAAAAGACGAAAGCCAACAAAAACAATTATTTATTTTTAGCGTTATCAAAAAGTTTTCACTCATTTTTGTAATACATTTTATTTTACCAACATTTCTCTGCTAACTTAGGACAGGTGTATCTTATGTTAAAAATATCGTTTACTAAGACAACACATAATCATATATTTCATCATCTATGGATGGGAAAATAAATATTCGAATTAAAGCACATTACAGCATGTTTAGAATCTAGGATCGAAATATATTTTCTGGAATCTGCTTGGCCTTTTCAAATAACTCCACATCCATGAAACGTGAACCAATACTGGATTAATATGCGTAATAAAATGTTTAAATATGCAGTATATTTAAATTAAAAAAAACGCTGTGATGTACATTTAGTATAACTGACATGGTGGTCAATGGCTGGGGGTCCCACGTGGGCATGTCAATGCCAGTTGACGTGCCTACGCTAAAATGGTGGGAAATGCCGCACACCAGCAAGTCCCATCTGCTGGCCTCCCCGTGGCGTCCATCGGGCAATGCAACAATGTTGTAGCTAACAGCAGGGGTCGCAAGGCGAACGTCCGGCGCCTCAAAACTGGGCTACTGGCTAAGGGAAGGAAATCCCCGACAGAAAAACCAGGGTTGAGCCGACCCCTAGAGCCCTTGTGACCCAGGCCTCGGGAGCGCAGGGTTAATCACCCTGCATCCTTAAACCCAAAACCGATTAAAACACCGCCACAAGCGCCTTGGACTCCCGGAAGCCAAAATAGACAACCCAGCACAACCATGGACCGAGAAGAAAAAATCCTCTCCAACAAATACATTATGCGCATTGGTGCGTACAACGTCCGTACCATGCGCACTTCTGGAAAGGACCTGCATGCTACCCGTATCTTGCGAAAGTATGGCCTTGACGTCTTAGGACTGAGCGAGATACGCTGGAAAGGCGCAGGAAAGAAGCTGTTGGAGGGGTGCACGTTGATATTTTCTGGCCAGAGTCAATATCATCGCCAGGGGGTGGCAATACTGATGTCTGGGAGAGCGGCCCGTTGCCTTGTGAAATGGGAACCGATCTCTGAGAGATTGATACGTGCCACCTTCAGGACTAGTGACAGCTCTGTGACTGTCTTTCAGTGCTATGCCCCCACTGAGGACGCCAACGAGCAAGCAAAGGACGCCTTCTACGACTCAAACAAATAATGATACTAATGAGCTCCAATCAATTAGATTTATTTCGATTCTATCACCCCCTCCTTGCTTCCCTTAAAAGAGAAAAAAACCCAAACTCCATTTTGTAATTTCATTATTTAAAAATTTTAGAATAAATCTTGCTTCATTACTTAAGCAAACTTTGCGATAGTAAGTCTGAAAGAGGCGAAACACGTGTCACAGTTAGTAGCACAATGCGTGAAATAATCAAAGTTATTTTAAATTTTATATTAAAATGAACTTCCACAAAGTTACCGCCGAGACCATCGAAAGAATATAAATTATTTCTATGCCAATCGTTCACGTGTATTTATTTATGATGCATAATGCACTTTCTAGTGTAAGTAAACACATGTTCAGCTTGGTAACAATTAAACGACGATACATTGTCTTTTGTTAAATAAACGATGGCCTCAATAATTTCCCCTCTTATCTGGAAAACTACGAATAGTCATAAGATTAAGCGAGCCCCATTGATAACGTATCGACAGCCCACCATCATCATCATTCATCTTTGTACATTCATCGAAGATATCAGCTGGATTATTATCGTGTGGTTATTTGTATTCATACATACAATCAGCGAAGCCTTCACTTCAGTAGTCAGAACTTAGCTCTCTCCATTCAACTGTACGCACCGTTATAGAATATAGACCATAGTTTCTCAACCTTTTTGGACTCGTGGCTTCTTTTGAGTCTCATATTTTTCCGTGGTCCCCACACCAATAGTTATTAGCTTTTCGAAACTCATGGCACAATTATTTCGGGATCTCGGGATTGATGACTGGGAAAAAAAGTGAGAAATTGAAGTTGGGAACTGACATATTCTACAATTATTGAAAAATGTGAGACCTTGGACCATGCTGTGGACCCCCCTTGAGAAACATTGATAAAGACGATATATCTGCCAGTTCAAATCGGAAGTGATACATATCGTATGCCGCAGACTAAGTGTAATATCAACCACCGGTTATTGTTTACGCTGCACTGCTTAGACGAGAAAAATTAAAATTAAAAAAAATAGCTCTAGAAGTTTTGGAAAAAGATTTTCCACGCAACATTACTTCTTATTCACACCGCATACACAAGCCGATACATCGTGGATAACAGGTACAATAGATTAGACACATTACTCAATATTTATATTTACATCACGATTTGCAAATACTTCAATAAAGTAGAATGCTTTGCAAATAATACGTGTAATATGTGATAATTGCATTTTCAAATACCTCACTTAGCAAATTGATTATCTCTCAATATAAAAAGATCTAAAAGATAGATAATTTTTCATACATATGCAGTCAGTATCTTGTCTATTTATTATTCTTCCGTTGTTCAATTGGTTAACTTGGTATTCGCTGATTATGCCGCATAGCAAGCCAAATTATGTTGGATGCAAAATTATTCGCAATGCATTGTTTTAAATAATCCATCCTATCTAACTAACATGTTCATGAGCTTTTAATGAATTTCTTCGATATTGTTAAATTATCATTTATTGACATAAAAGCTCCTGTATTATTGATTGTTTTACTTCTATTACGCCTAGCATTGATTCTTTCGCCCGGTAAGGATCAGATAACCAATAGATAGAAAAAATAGAACGTTACAGCGGAAAAATGGAAAAGCATCTGCCGTAAGCCGTAATTTTCGTGACAAATAAAGCGAGAAAAAGTTTTGATTAAATTATTTTTAGTAAGTAAGGTAATGTAGTTTTGGATGAGTTGAACCTCGCATTTTCTCTGCCTACATTTCATATTAGTTATATCCCTGTTCCCTGTTTTATATATTAATATAACATTATATAGTATAATAAAAAAAAACATCGTCCACTCGATTCGAGTTTTGATTGCAGTTATTTACCTGATAGAAAAATGCCAAAACTGTTAGGCCGTCGTGGTGCTTGTAAGCTTCAACGGCTGTGGGATACTTCCTGTTCCTGTGGATGATGTGCATCTCCATCGGATATCTGATGTCATTGAGAACATGCTCACTGCCACGATTGTTTTTGTCTCCCCAGTGGAAATGAAGTCCTTCCAGCTCATATTCGTTATCCAACCGTCCGCCAAAGATGTAGGGAAGCTTAGTCCCGTCTTCTTGCTTGGGCACTGATAAAGTTACTGGAAACATATAATTTTGAACAAAATAATAATATAGCTTGTCAATCTAGCCATTCTGCTATTCAAATCTATAAAGTAGATAAATTGACGTAATTGCGTATCCATTATCGTGTCATTGAATCTTGTCTTAAATTCTTTTTAAGATTCAGTAAAATATTTCAAATTAAAATCTAAACTTATAAATCGTATTTCTAATTGCAAAAAAACACGCTATTCCAAAAATTCGTGCTATGACCTGTTTAAATAAAACATCGATCAATGTAAAAACACATATTCAAGAATGCTGAAAATACTTTTCGTATTTTCACCTTGGCTATTATCAAGGTTTAATTTTTCTAGGAATTCTTCATAATGGGTGTATTTCTACGTTTACATTTTTAAAAAATTTGACAGATTTAACTTATTTACTTAAAATTATTTATTTGCCCGTTATAAAACCTTACACAAATTAGATAAGGCAATTGAAAACATTCAAAATATTTTGTATCTCGCGTCATTGAATTTATAGCCCAAATAAATACACTCTGATATACGTAATTTTATTTTATTATACGTGGATACATACATATATCATCTTTATCTGAAAAGTGTTAACAATTGAAAACTAATGTAAGGTAAATTTGTAGCACAGCAAATCTTTAAAAACCTTTTGGCATTGGTGACTTAATATGATTGACAAACTAACATTAATGCTACGCTCTATTCACAAAATAATATCTCAATGTCTAGTATATCTTTACGCATAGTGTAAATAAGCTCATTGAGTAATAAAGTATAATTGGAAAATGTTATAAAATTTAACTAAAATAATATAGCTCTAATATACCTCAATTTACAGACACGACCAAAATAAATTAAGTTGTGTAAACATGGAAAGCAAAATACTATAATTTTTATCTTAATTCTGCATACAACATAATGCAAGACATTTGGAGTTAATTTTAATAGCGAAAGTCAACTAGTCTGAAATGATAAACATTTATGTCGTTTATTGACGTATTGATAATAAATCTGCGTGATTGGAGTTTATGAAAGTTATTGTATCGAGGTTTTGCTGCTTATTAGTTTTAAATAATATTATTGATTAAACTACAAAAATGATTTTATTGTATGCTTCTGTAAAAATTCAACATATAAAAAATTGGTGTCATATTTTCATCGGTTATCATATTCCGTATTACGATGGCCCATTTTTTTTATTTTCTTGATTTAAAATCTCAAATGTTTATTTTGCAGATAGTAAACTAAACAGTGGCGTACCTAGTTCATATGGGCCGGCCGCTGAATCAGAGTTAATTATTTTTTGTTCGTACAGTTTTATTATTATATTTTTACACTACAATATTTTATCTAAATTCTCAATATATATTCAATTAAAATAATTTGGCCTATAGTGTTTTATTGCAAAGATCGTTTACCTGAAATTTAGTTGAAATGTGTCACATTTAAAATCAAAGCGTGAAAGTGCTCTGTGCTCAGATCTGGTTTAGGGAGGACTTTCAGGCGCGTTGAAAAAATATGACTATCCTTTTCTTGGCTTTCCCAAAAATATGTTAAAAGGTTTTTTGATAGGCTTAGGACAGTGGTGTCCTAGCTTTATGTTAATACAATACTCATAAACAATAATTGGAGCCACTTTATTATTTTAAAATAGCCTTTTTTTAATGGTCAAAATATTACTTCTAAAAATGAAAACAAAGATAAAAAATCAGGGCGTCATCTGCGTAAATCGTCTCCGGGTGCCCAATGAAGCAACGCTACTGCAATGCAGTTTAAAAACTTTACTGAAACTCTACACTTTGCTTGTGTAATTTTAAGCAAATAAAAGTTGAGCTGAAACAACAGCTTATTTATTAATAAATTATATTACATACTACTTAAAAGATTCCAACGATTTCGTTTTACCACTTGAATATATTAGCTATTTTTAAATAAGAGATAGGTGGCACATGCTTTATACAAATTTTGACAGATATTAATATAAAAAATGTTGTATAAATTACTCAAGTTACTGATTTAATTCCGTTTCAATTTAAAATGCCTTGACTATTAACTTCTATTTATTAATGAACACGTATTTTCGAGGGGTTCATGTTAATAAATTGTAATTTGATACATTTCTTAAACGTTTACAGAACGTCTACTGTTTTCAATCAGTTTTATTATAGCATGGTTATGTCATTATTTCTTATTAATTATTTTAATTTCTACATCTGGTATGTGCTTAATCCTTAGATCCAATTACTAACAAGGGCAACGAGTGAGTTGAAATAATATAATATAAACATGCATATATTATGTAGTCGTTCTGGAATTTAACCCTTCACAGCTACAACTCCATAGGAAATCATAAAAATGTAATGTAATTAATATTTAAAATGACATAAAACGTAGATTTTTGGAAGGTTTAAACAGTAACGTTCCAATCAGGATATCAAATCCCGGAGCCTTGTTGTGATCCCCAGATTTCGGAATTGATTAATTTTCAATCCTGGGATTCCGGGATTTTGCTTTCAACGTGAAATCGTGTATAATTTGAGAAAAGTTTTCATTATTTCATGTCCAATTTCAAAAACTCAGGAATTTGCCGATTTGCCTTTTTTAGCTCTTTGGGGAATTTTAAAATCTCAAAACCCTATGATGAATTAAGCAATTTGCTCAAAATATCACCGTAACTCGTTTTTTTGTTTTTTTTAGCTCTTCCAAATCCAAAATCGTATAAATATTTTCGGGATTTGCTAAAAATTTCTCAATCCCGGGATTGGCACGGTCACGATCACAAAATTGATCGGGATCCCGGAAATGGAGAGCCTAGTTCCAATGCTATATGTCGCCTATAGGCAGAGTTTAAATTAGCGCCCTTACTATTTTTCGAAACAAAAAATATGAAATGCATCTTTTGATGAATGACATTGAAAAGAATCTTTTCACTTGGTAACTTTCACTGGTTCACTTTGATCTTGGTAAATAAAAGTGGAAATAAATACAAAGGAATATTGTGTTTGTCTTAATATAATGCCTTTCCACCAAGTATTGCAGTGATCACCCTAAAAGTGACCTATAGTTAAAGATTGAAGTGGAGTCCATCACATGAAATTGAAAACTTACTTTAGGTTTATTAATATTTAAAAGAATGCATCTTTACAACATACTGTCGAATCTAAAGATAATATGACAACCATTTGCCCAGCGATTACGTCATTATATGTCAATAAGAATAATTCTTCACAAAATTACCAGAGTGTCCATTGTTATGAAGTTTGATAGGTCCAGGTAAGTGGTTATGGTATCCAATCATCTCGAGCGCCGGCATTCGCAGAGGGATGGCGCGGCGCGTCGCGACGCTGATAGGCGACTGCATCTTCCCGCCACATCCTAAATGACGTCGGCTCCAGCGACGTTGGTCTGCGCTGTGATACCCAAAACCTTCTGTCAATTCTGGAAAAAAAGTCATCAATACAATAACCACAACATTTTCAATAATCAAAAAAATGTAGTGAAATAAATTATTCTCTTATATTACTTTACTTATAATTATTTGTGGAAAAAAACTAGCTGCCCGATAATGCTCTCTACGGTACCGTGAAACATTACCTCATAAAATTGTTCATTATTGATTTTGTATGGTATGACATTTTTATAGAATCGTAATGTGACCTTTAGACCTAGTCTTGGGTAGTAGACTCATTTTCATAACGAAAACTACGAGACGCAGCAATTTTATGTAGGCAAATTCAAGCACACATACAGGAGTAGCCAACCAATGGATGATAAGAGTTCTATGAGGTAAATCGTTGGATTGCAATATTCCTGTTTGAACGGAAACTTGAATACCTTGTGATAATTCTACTGCAACTTCTGTTCATTGAAATTTTCCATTTTTCTAATTTATTAAAACTCTATTGTGAAATGGGCTCTTTAATTGTTTAGTTTAATTTTTATATAGATATATTATTTTTAATTCATTTATTTTGTTCATGTATTATTTATGTATCATGTTCATTTTCAAATTGAATGGCCCCCTCCTGAGACAATTTCTGGATCCGTCAATGCATATGCAATACTTAAATAAGCAAACGATTGTTACTTAATACACTTATAATATACAACAATATGCAGTTCAATGCAAATGCAGAAAATGGCTGTCGTAGATAATATATAATATATCAGAAATTGCATATATGTACTAATTTGATCTGAGAATATTGTTTTCTCTAAATTTAACAAGGGGCTCGCCAGCCGTGGTAAAATCTAACACTCCTGCCCGTGATCATAAAAGTGCGGCCATTCCTGTTTTATGTGGAGTCGCAGCTGATTTGTTGCCACTTTATTTGCATTCGCTTGCTCATGGGCTCGAATCAAGATTCATGGATTTATATACACATAACATAAATAGATATCTACGATGGTATAATCCAGAAACAGCAAGAAAACCGATTTTCTAATGTAAGCTCTTTGTTAAAGCCATTATTCTATCCTCACCCTCTGATAAACTAGATCCACATTTAGAGTGCACATGGCAAATATTTATTTAGCCGTTGGAAAATTTATTGGCTATAATCTCAATCACTTGTAAACGTTTACAATAAAAAGTCACTATTAATTATTTGAATATCAATAAATAAATCACACCAAAGTTTACCTATCTCATTATAAATTGTATTACAGACATAGGAATGCAAGAATTATTTAACATAATTTAAAATTGAATAATCATTGGCATGACTTCAAATACTAATGCACTAACACAATATCAAGAGACCGATGGAATATTTTTTGTTATATTGTCTGACTACTTAATTTTTCGTTATGTAAAAATGGGTAGAGTCACTACTGTATTATCGCATTTCATCCATCTACACAAACATAGTTAAAACTTTTTAAATTATCATAAATTATACATGTTATGTTTGCAAATAATAAATTAATAACAATAGCTCGAGATAAAAAAAAAGTGGCGAATTAAGTCGTCATTGTATAAAACAAGTAACAGATCCGGAATAACCGTCGCATAATCACCCCTGATAGATCACATTCGATAGGCAGTTTTTGAACATACTTTCAGACAATTTGTTTGACAATGAACGATTAATAATTGATTCGAACAATAATAAGCCACTCTAATACACTTAAAATACAGGTAATACATTCGTTAAGACGATATTTACATCGGGACTGTGGTTGTCTGGTTTCCATAAGAAAAAACAATAAAATGATTATTATGTATCTGGCATTTCTCAATCTATACTCTTCTTGCTGCCGTAAAAGTCCTTGATTCAAATATTCGATAAAGATGTCTCAATCAAACCTTTGTGTTCAATGATGTTAAGCGCTATATTATTTATGTCATTTATTCCATTTCGCCTGATAATATCGCCCACTTCTAACGATCTTTTCCACTTAAACATCTCTAATCTAATAGTAAACATTAATCTGTGTTTTCATTAAATTTATTTGAAAAAAAAAATATTTAACGACAGTCAATCGAAGACAAATTAGACACAGCTAAATAAAAATTAATTACACACAGCAGTTTCTGTTTTATATGTATGATTCTATTGTGATGTTGTTCTCTGAAATAAGTGTAACGCGATATTTATAAGCAATGCATTGTTACCTGGTCCTTAAAATAAGAATAATTCAGTATTTTTTTGTTGCTTGGACACTATTTGACCAAAAGATTAATATAATACTTCAAAAAATATGTATATAATTACACTTCATACAAAAACACACGTTAATCCGCTTTATTAAGATATGATAATTCTTACGTGTAAAACTGCCCAACGTACATTACAAAAAATGGGTTTTTTTTCATTTAAGAACAAATACGACTGTGAAAATAAATATCTAATTAAAATAATAATAAAACATTTTAATGTTGTCAGCCTTAGATTAGCAATGACAGCTTATTTAAATACAAATTAAAGCTGTCTCGGTAGGAAAGGTTTTTGTGTGTTCAAAAACGGTGTCACTATGCAACAATGATCATGAAATTTGATATTAATCTACTGTACTTATAATCTCACAATTATTATTTAAAAAAAAATTATTTATTCAAAAAAAATCTGAATATTTAACAACCATTAACTAATTAAACTCCTTTTAATATCTAGACAAGACTTTTGTTTTTCTATTTATTTGTTATTGTTTTGCATATGCTGATGTTTTATAACACTGATATTTTATTATTTTATTTATCATTGATACATTTTATTTTTATTACAATAAAATATACAATTATTATACTATTACGATTCTATTTATTTCAGACATGGTCCCCTCATATGAAAATTTTTAAAGGTGAATCAAAATAAAATAAAATCGACCATTGACGAATTGCACTCGTTAAAGGAGATACAGCGTTATATTATCATGTATTGCAAAATAAAAATATATTTCCTTAACTATAATATGGTGACTTTCATACGTATATCCATATGCTGCAGAAGCCTAGACTTCAACGACATAACCGATACTTTTATATTTCAGAAGTTGGACATCAAATCAAGGCATTTATTCATCATGCTTATTAACCGCTTCCGTGCCTAGATCGTAATAAAGAGCTATGGCTACAGGCCGCCTGTTTTAAATTTACCAAAAATGTCATAAATCTTATCACAATCACACATTTATTGTTTCTACTCTAGATTTACTTCTAATCATTTATTGTTTCTAATATATTCCGGCTTAGCATGGATAGGACTAAACGTTCGTAAACCAATGTCGACTAAAAATATTAAGTGTCGCACTATTTAAGACCTCAAAGTTGCTCACACGCCTGTGCGTGTGTGTAAGACACTGAACAGGATAATTAATTAATTGTACGCACTATTTACGGGGAACCAAAAATCTTTGAAATACTATTGGTACCTGGCAGTGTTGTGGGTAAAAGATTTAAACCATATTATGTTCTAGTAGTGTACGGTAAACTAGGGGAACAGTGATCTGTTTTTGTCAGAAAAACGGGTATAATAGAGGACCAACCAGCTCTTTAGTACGTAAAAAATATTCGACGATGGACCTGAGATGGAAATGTGCTGCGGTTATTCCAAGAGAGTTTGAACCCTGTCAGTCTTTTTTGCCAACCGGATGAATCCCGTCGTCGTGGTAAGCCACTGATGACTATCGATAAGATGTACTCGTCGGAGCTACAAGGACACTGGTATTGCCTGGGATAAAGCAAAGAGACTGGCGGTGGATAGAAAATCTTGGAGGAACCGTGTAGTGGCCATATGCTCCGAATAGGGAACGGATATGGATTTTTAAGAATGTTAAAGACAGTTTTGGTGAATCGATCAATGGTATAGATAACGATCGGTAAATTTTTGGTTACTTTTATTTATAATACAATAGGAAATTGAGATAAATAAATATGCATATTAAAATAGCGAAACAATTACATATTCCTTAGTTCGTGTTCCACATATTTGCAAATATATTCAATAGAAAGTTATTTCGTAGTCTAAATCAGTGTTTCTCAATCTTTTTGAACCCGTGGCTCCTTTTGAGTGTCTTTATTTTTGTGGCCCTCATACCTGTTTTGTCTTCCCATAAAAAATCGAATTTCAAAAACCCAGGAATCTCGAATCTAAAGTCCCAGAAATTTGGGATTTCCCAAAATGAGCAACGCGAGACGTTTTTTTTTTTAGCTCTCTTCAGACATTTTCCAATTTCTAAAACACAACAATTTACGGATTTAGGAAAATTTTCCCGTGGCCCCTCTAAGCTGTACTGTGGATCCCCTAAAAAAATCTCTGTGGCCTCCCTTTGAGAAACCGTGGTCTAAATAGTGTTACGTGAAATCGTTTTACATATCCAATTGTTAAAAAAACACCCATGTTCGCATTTCAGATGGAGCAAAATTGTTACGAAATTTATTGTTATTCACTCCGTTTATAATTTGGCAAAATGACTAGGGATTCAATAATTGAAGCATACTAGTATTGGTCTGAACTTTGGTGTTGCTTGACAAGACATATAAAATGCTAGCTACTAGGGCTTGTCGGTTTTCAAAAACCGTTTTTTTTTGCTAAATTTGTGACATTCTAAAACCGGTTTTTCAACTTCGTAGCCGGTTTTGCCGAATTTTCCATAAACGAGTCTATAAAAAAAGGACAGGAAATTTGGATCTTTTATTTGATGGCTTAAAGACCATATGCCCCACATCATTACCCAGCGAAACGGTATTTTCGATATCAGGAAACGACGCTTTGTATTTTCTAAAGTTATATTTTCTGAGGAGTAATACCAAATAATTTCTTGTTGTGTGTTATTATATTAATATATATAAATAAACAACGTAAAAAATGAACCTATTCTCGCTATTTTAATTGAATTATCCATTTTTTGTAAAACTTAGAAAACCGGATAAAACTGGTTTTCAAACAATATTGACATTCGAAAACCGGTTTTTTCTAAAGTTGGTAATTGTACAAGCTATATAAGCTACCACTGGGCTATGACCGACAGTAAATTATTCCCGTTGATAAAATCTCCAACATCTCGAATTATTACATAACGACACCAATAAAACACTTTTGTTTTGGTTGGCGTCGGCGCAATTTTTTTCAGACTTTCTTCGTCGCTGAAATTTTTAAATAATAATCTTTCCGGGTGATTGGCGGTATTTAGTGTCAGCGAGAGACATTCACGGTCGTTACCGTATAATTGTATGTATTTTAAAAGTCAACATGACGTCAAAGTCGCAAAAAAAAACAAAAATAAAAACTCGGAATCCGACTGAAATATGCCAGACCGAGTCACAGTGGCACGTCTTAAATGTTTTGTAAACAGGGTGAAAAAATCACATATCAGCAAACTTGCCAACAAAAATAAAGCTGGCATCCTTGAACACAGCATTTAAAAAAACCACTAAATTTTCCATTACACTTTTCAGTATTTAATTTAAAATGGGTGACGGAAAATGTAATTACACATTTTAAAAAAAATGTTGCAGTCGTTATCTTTTTCTATAAATTTATCTCAGAGATTCGTTACTTCATATCGACTGTGGAAATGAAAAAGGACGTAACCCACACATATCAAATTTTTCAGGAGGCGCTAAAAACGTGTTTTGATGATTTTGTGACATATGCAAATTATGAATTATACACAACCTTGAAGTGCACGGATACTTCTAAACTGGTGTTAAATTGACATAATCTAATATTAATTAAAGAAATTGTCTCGGAAATACCTTTATTTCAGTGTTTTTTCTTGGTTTTAATTTTTTACAGGGTCATCTTTTTCAAACCTAAAAGCTAAATTTAGATACTAATTCGGCACTTTCAGCTTCCATCCTTTTGATAGAATGTGTGTCAAGTTGTATACATTGTGATTATCGAAAAAAAGCTGTTTTGGAAAATTGAGGGTTACGTCCTTTTTCCTTTCCACAGTCGATATGTAATCAGCGGTGAGCTGCCAATACGCTAACAAGGAGTTCGCTTAATCTCAAAGCAATTTATCACTCCTATGCAATCGTATACAATACTTAAATAAGCAAACGATTATTTAAAATATGCAGTTTACCATAAACTAATCTATGTAAATGGCTAAAAATGTACTACTGTGTATATTTAAGCTTTCGTAGATAATATATAATATATGTAAGTCAGAAATTGCAGTAATGTTTTAATTTGATCTGAGAATATTGTTTTCTCTTAAATTAACAAGGGGATCGCCGTCCGTAGTAAAAAAATCTAACAAGGGGCTCGCGCGAGCCCCTCCGAGCCCACCCCTGTATGTAATTGTGAGATAGCTTGAATTCTTAATGAGAACTAACTGTTAAAAAGACAGAAAGTACGCATACTATTAAAATTATGATAAACTATCAAAAAAATCATATCAAATAAAATTAAAAACGGATACACAACGCTGCTTGATATGACTCGATAATTAGATATATGTACATGTTTTCATTGATTGTATAGTCATTTACTTGGTAGAACTCCATTGTGATAAGGTGAAAAAATATCAAAATATTTTAGTTCTACAAATACTATTATATCGACTGTGGAAAGGAAAAAGGACGCAGCCCACACATAGCAAATTTTACAGGAGGCACGAAAACGTGTTTTGATGATATTGAGCCATATGCAAATTATGAAATATACACAACCTGGAAGTGCACGGAGACTTCTAAACTGGTGTTTAATTGAGATGATCTAATATTAATTAAAGAAATTGTCTAGGATAAACCTTTTTTTCAGTATTTTTTCTTGGTTTCAATTTTTACAATCTTTTTTGGATACTAATTTGGCATTTGCAGTTTACATCCTTTTGATAGAACGTGTATCAAGTTTGTTACATTGTGAATATCTAAAATAATCTGTTTTGAGAAAACTGTGGGTTACGTGCTTTTTCCTTTACACATGCATTTTACATTTATGGTTGATAGCTATTTCGAAAACGTATGTCCTCATCAGAACTACATATTGTTAAACTTATCTTAACTAACTGGTATATGTACATATATAACTATGTTAATTGTTCTAATGAGGGCAATCATATATAAAATAATATTTGTAGAACTAAAATACTTTAATATTTTTCACCTTATTACATGTTTTGAATGTGTGCTTTGTTACCGTAATGGCATTATAATTATTATATCATACAAAGATTACGCTCGTGCGAATTGGTTCTATTTTCTATCGTTTGAGTGACATTTCCCTCCAATAGGAATAACTCAGATGCGCCACTGTTGGTCCAGATGCTTAAATATCAGGTAAATGTCATTATTCTGCCACTTAGTGAAAGCTTTCTTGGATCTGGACCAGCTGTCAAAAATCCCTAATTGCATGAATCTTTAGCATTCATTAATATAGAATTACATTAGCTTTATTTACAAAATATTTGTTTAACCTTTATAGAAATATTAGTCAAAAACACCGAGGTGGTCCACTAAGCGAAAAGACATGTCTTAATCATGATGGTGATTTTGTTTTTCGGACCTGATATGACACTTCTCGGAAAACGTGTGTTTTTACTAGGAAAAATTCAAGCACAGTAATTATTTAGTTGGGTCAACCTATAGAGGATCTGCGATCTCATAAACTGTATTTCTTTTGTAGTTTTAAGCTTCAAAATAAAATAAGGCATCATTTATAATATTAACTACAGCTAAATTATATTACACCGATGAAGATTGGTTTCGCTTAAGCGCAGTGATTGCACTACTATAATATAACCATTATCGTCGGTTTAACTCGACAAAATACGTTTAGAAAAATATCGATAGCTAGATTTTGAAATTAAAAAATCCAATTAAAAGAACGAATACTGTCTTTTTAAAAAACTATTTGTTTTAACACGATTCCCAAAAACAAAAATCACAGAAGCGGATAACGGATTTACTAATAAGAAGAAATTCAACAGCACGAGACAGTAATAACGAACAAAAGGCTTTATTAGATCTTAACGCATTAGATGTGCCAGATATTTCTAGCGATAAAAACGATTTATGTCCAGTACCTCATAATATTCCCCTTATATAATCAATTAGCAATAAATATTATTATTTTTATGAATTAAAATACATGTATTCTGTACACTTCCATTCCATTCCTTGGTTTTATCCAGTGCACGAATGCACTCGAACTGACTCGAGATGCCGAAAGGCGAAACCCGGGTCGTTATCGAAAAAAATTATGGAAGTGTACAGAATAAAAATAATTCAAATTTAACATTCAATTTTCATCATGCACCTTCAGTCGAAATTCTTAATTATAAAATACGTGTTATAATATAAATAATATTTTGTATAATTTAATTATTGGGTCTTAATTATTTCCATTTTTACACAATTTTCTATACCACAATGTTGCTCTTTTTTCAAATAACATGTTTTTTTTAATTCAGAGAACCAATCATCGTTTTTTTCATTGAATTATATAACTTTTATTACACGGTTTTCTGTGGAACGCATCTACCGTGTAAAAAAACATTTGAGTGTATATCGATAAAATATTCAGCATATTTTATCTCATTCAAACTTATATTATTATATATTTCTTCGTCAAAACGATGACGACATTATTAGACATCAATTTGATTTTGTCAGTCTTAAAATGCAATTATTATTTTTCCAAACGGCGTTAATTGTGACAGGAAATATATTATCACAGTGCATCTCAAACAATTAAATATATGTATGCGACAATACAACATGGCGTTCTTGTTTCGTTATTTATCAACAAACATGTTGCCGGCATGGTCGGATTATAAAATTGAATGGGCGAAGCTTCTTATCTGATGTCCGAACTACTTTTTTTGCGAATAACTTCGAACAAGAATAATAACATTAATGACTAAAACATGCGACTTATGAGTGATCGGCTTTAAACCAGAATGAAATAAATGTCACAGGAAGCCGAATTAGCATACATTAGAATACAATATCAAAAGATTTAGTTTGTTATGTCAACGTACCTTTTGGTATTACAGTAAGCTAAAAAAATACGAAATCACGATAGTTATAATCTTGAAATGAACCTTTACGAATTCACATAATATCTCACTTACGACATGTGTTATTAATGTTGTATTACCTAGGTCAGTAGTTGAGTGGAAAAAGCTCTTTTATGTTTATCACATTCATGCATCAAGTATTGAATAGACTTATAGATTTGTTAGACACAATATATCGGGTCCGTGCGCATCGGTCAACACCGTTGTCTTCCGTGACGTATCTTACGGGTTCAATTTCTAGTACGAACAGCATTTTTTTTAATCAATTTATTGATTTCTGTCTGATGGCATGGATGTTTGTTATATCTTAATATACCCTCTCATCCTTAAATAACGTCGCGTAAGCACTAAACACTAGTCCTGCTTTAGCCTAATCCTTCTATTCCTACTACTCTTAAAAAAGGAGATTGAGTAACTGAATAACAAGCAATTCTCGTCGAAACACTTCTGTTGAGAAAAACTTCACTATGAATCTATATGCTTCACATTGGGAGCGGACATGTATTTTTTTAAAAAGCTATAAATTCATCATATTATTTATTTAATAAGCAGCACGTTGTAATTCAACATCATATTTTTTTAATGTTTTTTTTCTTTATGCTACAATATGCGTCTCTCTCCTATCAAGAAACATAAAAGTTTTTATAATAAAAAAAGTTTTCAGTGAAATATTTATATATTACGATATATAATATAAAAAGGATCCTCAACTAACTTATGTTGAGAAACGCTGATTTAAGACCAAACCATGCTTAGCTATAATAATCGCCTACCTACAGGCTTATTTAAATTCCTTAGAAACTACTATTTTTAAATAGATATTTGATCTTTAGCAGGTTCCTTAAAAAGGTATTATATATTCAAGAATACCGGTAATGCATCGGTATTGTTAAATAATAATCAAATGTTGCGACCGCCATTATGTATAATCTCAAGGAGATTTGAAATTTAGCACCGGCCCTCGTTAAAATTCTAAAGCAACGATTTATATGGAAATGTACTTTTCAAAACTGTTGTCAGACGTGAACGTCTCCGTTGGCGGTATTGAATTATCTTGTGAAAATTTGTGATACGTAATATTCATAAATTTACTGTATTCATAATATTCATAAGAACTTTATTTTATCACGGAAAGAGTTTTTTTTTAATAAATTGGCTAGGGTGATAGTTTTTTTTATATTTGTAAAAGTCCTTGTTGATACATATCAAAATTGTCAGTCCCAAAAAAGGTAAATAAATTCACACTTATTTTTTTTATTTTTCATCCGAAGTGTTTCCGATTTTTAATCCCCGTTCGGACAATTTCATGCAATAAAATTTCAATCGATTTATGAATTTATGAAGCTGGAAAAATTCGCTCACTACTGCCCATTATTAATTCCATTCTTCTATGTTTTCCTTTTTAAAGATAAGAGTTTAAGCGGCTGGATAACAAACGGTTTTCGTAAAAAAAACTTTGCTGAAAATATTTATTAGGAGCTTATCAGGGCTGTGGAGTCGTGTAAAAAAAGACGACTCCAACTCCGACTCCGATTCCAGCCTTAAAATAATTAACGACGGAAATTCCGAGGAATTTTTTCAATAATTTCATTTTAACTAATATATATATAATATAATATAATATAAAAATACATAATATAATATATATAATAAAATATACCATCATATTATCTTTAGTCAGTTAAGCATGACATTTCAACACTTCGGAGTATTTTTTTTAAAATACACATTGAATATATTTTTCAAAAAAAAAAATCGAGCCACTCATTTTTCACGACTCCGACTCCACAGCCTTGGTTTATATGACATAGTAAAATTGTATTTGACCCTCTCATCTCATATGAGAATATATAGAACAATTGTGGTGTTATAATGCAAAACGCACTATTTTCAAATCAGCGATATTGAGTTAGGTATGGTATATAAGGTAATTCAAGCCTAAGGAATCAACTGATCTTATTAGTTTTAATATATTATGTGTACAAGACTGTCGTTTTCAAATTGGAAATCGTATTTGTATGCAAATTTTATTTTGTTTGTGTTATTTGTTATAGTATTTCTCTCTACTGAAAAGTTTGAGTTTTCGATTCAGAATTGATGACGGTGGTTTGGTTGCCAAGTTTTCCAAATTTTCCCGGTAGTGACATATATGATGAACTAAACATTTGAGAACTCTTGGAGACGGGTAATAAAAAAGTCTAATAAATTAACTCACATCGACTAAGTCTTGGTAAATGATCACTTCTGAAACACTTAAAGAGATTTTCGCTTACCAAACTGTCAATAATCGATTTAACAATGAGTAATTTTGCATATAAAAAAAAGCTCGTATGGAAAACCACTTACCGCAAAAAAACAAATTATTGTATTACCTACCATAATATTTTCATATAATATGATAAATGTTATTTCAGAATCGTAAAAAAGTTTTACTAGATGTTTCAGTCATAATATGTCATGGGTGTATGTAATATCTAAACATTCCCACCCAACCTTCCAATCCTTTAATTATATGGAATAGCGAGAGCGATTAGTTAACCACGAGTCCTGTCTTAGCACTATTTCTTTCAAAAGAGAGAAGTTGAGTAACTAAGTAACAAACAGTTCTCGTAGAAAAGCTTCTTTTAAGATACCTTCATTACGAAGTCATATGCTCCATTTTGAAAGCAAACGTGGATACAAAAATGGATATCTTCGATAGATTCGGTGGTAACTCTGTGGAAGTTATTTTTTTTTATATAAAATTAAATTTGATGATGCTTCTTAGATATGCGAAACGCGTGTCACATATTGTAACACAGAAAGTGGAATAACAAAGTTATCAAATTTAATTTAAAAATGGATCGTTATGAGTAGTTTTTCTTTTATATCCAAGTAAGTATAGTAAAATTTATAAAATAGTAACTTTTATCATAGTATCTAATCTAGTATAAAAATATAAACTTTGTTTTATATGTACTTATTATTTTTGAATTTCAAAACAGGAATTAAGTAGTGTAGCATATTTTTATTTTTAATACAGATAAAGCGTAATCTTTTTCATAAAAATAATGGGAAATGTTAAAAACTGTAACACGCTCGTTAAAGTTTTTTTAGAATAATATGTGTTAACATAATAGACTTCCCATGTGCCAAATATAATACTTAACCATTTTCACACTTCTTAACGTAATATTATTTCCGCATATCAATGTATTTTCATTTACGTGTTATCGCCCACGCTTGAAAATCTGTAAAGTTATTAAGTGATAAACTACATTACGATAAGTTTAATGACCTATGACAACAACACACGGGAAGAATTTTTAAAATCTGCTGAATTAGGGTACTATTCACCCATGATATTTCAGAACATTTGAAAGGAATTACAGAGAGACCTAAGGGTGGTATTATAGAATGAACAATATGGTGACTGTCTCTATGAAAATTACAATAATATGTTGTCTCTTACAGGGACGTCCCGAGGGCATAGGTGAGAAGCCAGTTGTCTAGGGGCGGCAAGTCTTAGGGAGCGGCAAATGATCACAGATTTTTTAAGTGTCTAAATATTTTTGACACGAATTTTATTTAGAATAAATATGCCTCAATTTCTTTGATAAATAAAATACTAAATCAAGAATCGATACTCGTATAATGTAAGTGCATTTTAAATGTATTTTTTTTATGATGTGTAGTGATGGTAATAGCTATTTTTCAAAACTATTGAACAATTATATGGGCTTTTGGATTATATTTATTCGTGAAGATCTTTGTCAATAAGGTACAAATATATTATGAATTATTTGAAATCAAAGCGGAAAAGGTGACAAATGATTTTTTGGGTACGTATGTGAGTAGAGGATTCGAACTTCTATATTTGTATATGTATACCTAGAATAATAAGAAATAATGAAAAAAATTGGCACTATTTTAGGGGTCTGCCTAGGGGCGGCACATAGCCTAAGAACGTCACTGGTCTCTTAGCACTGTGTCACGAAAGATATCTACGTTAGTTCGCAATCCATTAAAACTAACGATAATGGCGGATAAAATATTGTTATTACTCCGAAATGCGTAAGCTTTGAAGATTTGAAATATTGGATAGATTTTAAAGTGACCTAATTATTATTTTTTTTTGGAATCGAATAATTTAAATTCAAAAAACACATTCTTAAGTTTGATTATATTAATTTAGCAGAAATCATTTTCTAATATAAAGTTTAGTATGTTAATTAATAAATATGAGAATTTCCGGTCTGTATCGCAGTAGTCAACGTAGTTGGCTTACGTGACGGATCTCTCGGGTTCGAATATCAGTAGGAACAGTTTTTTTTTTCAATCGTTTTATCGATTTCATGTTCGAAGACATAAATATTTGTGATGCCTAAAAATTCCCTCCCACCTTTCGAACCTCAAATAAACAGGCTTAGTGAGAGCGATTATCTAACCACCATTCCTGTACTAACTCTATCCTTTGTGGCACCTGAGTTTATCTCGACATAATTGTTTCTATGAGAACTGCTTATTACTCAATTTCTCAACTTTTCTTTTTTCATTTTTCAAAAGAGGATGGAAGTATAGGACAGGACTAGTTGTTAGATAATAGCTCTTCTTCTTCACCTGTTTTTAAGATGGGTGGAAGGGATTCGAGACATCCATGCATTAGGACAGAAATCCATAAATAAATTGAAAATCAATTTATTTAAACTGTCCTTACAGGGATTCGAACCGATGACCTATGTAACCGAAGCCAACGACGTTGACCACTAGACTACGCAGCCAGCTTTCAATCTTATTATATTATATTTTCTTATATATTAACATAATTAAGATTTAGTAAAAATTCAACCAAACAATTATCAAGAAGAATGAATTAGTTTAAAAGCGTAAAACACCTAGAAATATTAATAAATAAAATGAGAAATTTGTACTTTTCCCACAATTTTGTGGTACGCTTAGAACTGGATTGGCTTTCGAAACTGGTCTTGAACATACTGTAAAATTACGAAATAAATCCTGCAAGATGTTCGTAATCGTAATGATCTTCCAACATTCAACTACCGTTCTTCGCATTCTGACTTTCGTTAAGCCTTTACCCTATAATTACTGTTGAAACATTTTTTTCTAATATTATATGAAACAGATATCATTTACATAGTTTATACTACATAGATTGCATGTGATCTTTTTCCGTTGTGAAATTATTTGACTTATATAAAATAAACAGAGAAAAAACTAAGAAATTGAAAGATCTGTCTGATATATGGCCAACTTCACTTCAAATATTTTATGGCCGTTCGTATATTTTCCATTACGACTTCGGGTCCCGCGAAAATATTTGAATGTAGGTCACAAAACTAAAGTTATGCAACTAAATGGTATATATATATTTAATCATTAGTGTTTCATTGTTAGGATTCAATATTTTTCTTTTTTTTTCGTGACATTGTGCACACCACTAAGCCAGTGGCGGATTATCCTATAAGCGCATGAGGCGCGCGCTTGGGGCCTCTGAATCTTAGGACCCTGAAAAATGGTTTATATTATATTACGCATATACATTTTTTTCAGATTTTTTAATATTTTTTTGACGTATTTTTGTTATCCAAAAAACAGGGCCTCCAAATTTTATTGCGCCTGGGGCCTCTCTTGTGATTAACCCGCCACTTCACTAAGCGCTATCTCATCTAACAATTCTTAACTCTTTATTTTATTTTTTCGGTGGGTTTTGCAGTAACTTTGTGGAAGTTCTTTTTCAATTTTAATTAGATCAATTAATAAAAACACAATATTCCTTTGTACTTTATTACCACTTTATTTAAAAGGGTCAAAACCTTAAAATGTTGTTTTTTTATTAATACAATGCCTTTCCACCAATTTTTGGCAGTGAATACCCTAAAAGTGTTTAATTAGATCAGATAACTTTGTTATTTCGCATGCTGTGTAACGAATTGTGCCACATTGAGAACCATCTTCAAACATAAGGTAATTTACGAAAATGAAAATTTTATATGATTTATTTCCTTGTTTTTGACATTTTTGGTTTCATACAATGCCCGTGGCAGGAAAAATACTCATGTAAGTAGTTTGATCTGGTAGTTATTTTTTCCTGTCTATCTTCAGTTTAAGCAGGTACTTCTTATTTATCCAGATTTTTTTCTTCTTTGTAAACTAAAATTCTCCAAAATAAAAAACGAATCCAGGTCGTTTGATTATCTTGTCTCCACAGGCTATACATACCGTAATATTGAAGTTTGTAATACAATTACAATTTTTAATTTACTGATATTTAAAGTGTGTATACCCATAGTTGTAATTATTTGTTCTGCATTCAGTTGTATTTCGTATTGCTCACCATAATCCATCGCCTCGTTGGAGTTATATGATTCCTCTTAAAGCATAGATTTCGCAATCATATACAATATTTTATATTCAGTAATGACAAGTGCTAAATAAAATTATACATGACATCGTTAAAGTCTTAACTTAATTCAAGATTTACAAATCGAATACTATTTTTAATATGTTCAGATATCCAGTCTTTGTGGTACTTGTGGTACTGGTTTAAAGGCTAGCAAAACGACAGGATGATTGCGAAGAGATCTTATTTTTAATGGTGAATTCATTTTCTTCCTATTGATCGTTGTGTTCTAACAATAGCCCACTTATGACGACCAAACATGACTAATCCAAAAATAAACATTAATTTAATAAATGAATTTGATTCTAAATGAAGAGATATTAAAACTCAATCGTTAAACGAGATATTCAATTGATTATTTTATTAAATGTGTTTGATAAACTAAATTTCAACGACATTCGGTCATACTCGAATTTTACACAGCGATGTTTTGTTTTATAGATAAGTTTATATTATATAGTATAATTATACGGTTAATGTCTTCTTTTAAAAAACAGAATAAATTGTATTTGAAGCCGTTAATAATAAAACCAGTGGTGGGTGTATTTTTAAAAATATTGCCGTGTAGCATATTTGCAACTGTCAGTTGCAATTCACCCAATATTCATGTCGGTCGGGAAAGTGACGTAAAAGTAAATGGTGCAAAACATTTACAAAAGTTATTTTAGATAACGTCAAAACAAAACACTTACTTACTATTAGCGTTGGCATTGCGATGCTAATGATTTATAATAACTCTTTTTACACCTTTTAATTAGGTTGCAGACCCAGCAGACCCGTGATACAAGTGACGATTTCAATATACCCTCAAGTTTTTCTTAATATTAACATGTTTATTGCTTATTTAAGAAAAAAACATTGACTCGTATTATATTAGGTAGTAGAATATTAATAAAACAATTAAAATAACTTTGATTATTCCACGTATTGTACTACAAACTGTGACACGTGTTTCGCCTCATTCGCAAATGCTTGCTTAAGTACGAGTGATTTTAATTTTACTATTTTGATATATTATAAAAATAAAATAAAAAGAACTACTCCATCGAGTAAATAAAAAAGGTTTAAAAATGAATTGCTTAGAATTTTTAGAAATAAATAAATGTATTAACAATAAAGAAATATTATTAAATAATATCATGAATAAAACAGGTTGTTCGCCACTGCTAAATTTATTTTCCAACGGCTTAACCCGTCCTAATTAATGCAACTCATAAGCTAATAATTTCTTAATGTAAATGTCATTTGTATTACCATTATTGTTCGTTTTTTTTCTATCATCCCCTTCTTGCCTCCCATTTTTATTTTATTTTTATTATAATATATCAGAATAGTAAATTAAAATCATTCGTACTTAAGCAAGCATATGTGAAAGTAGTCTTTCCGAAGATATCTCTGAAAGAGGCGAAACACGTGTCATAGTTTGTAGCACAATATGTGGAATAATCTAAGTTATTTTTATATTTTTTATCAAAATTAACTTCCACAAAGTTACCGCCGAATAGATCGAAAGTAGTAGAATATTGTTTATTTTTGGACGTATATAGCATAACATTAATACCAACTACTGCAATCATTTATTTTAGAATAAGCTCTTTTAAATTCCTGAATTGTGATATATACATATCGACTGTGGAAAGGAAAAAGGACTTAACCCACACATATCAAATTTTACAGGAGGCGCTAAAAACGAGTTTTGATGATTTTGTGACATATGCAAATTATGAATTATAAACAACCCTGAAGTGCACGGAGACTTCTAAACTGGTGTTTAATTGACATAATCTAATATTAATTAAAGAAATTGTCTAGGAAAAACCTTTATTTCAGTCTTTTTTCTTGGTTTTAGTTTTTTACAAGGTCATTTTTTCAAACTTAAAAGCTAAATTTAGATACTAATTCGGCATTTGCAGCTTGCGTCCTTTTGATAGAACGTGTATCAAGTTTGATACATTGTGATTATCGAAAAAAACCTGTTTTGAAGAAACTGTGGGTTAAGTCCTTTTTCCTTTCCACAGTCGATATGTATATATCACCAATTATGTAATAATTGTAAGAATTTAACGATTTACCCTCTTGTTAAATTCGCAGGATCCTGGCAATACAATCACTCATAGTTTAGACTCTCCCCCATGAGGTGGTTGGACAATACCACGTTAGAAAATTTCTCGTGAGTGTATCTCGTTAAACAAATTGTATATGCCATATTTTTCCGTTTTACTTGATATTAAACCTTACAAAAAACATGATTAAAAAAATAATTGCAAACATTTTTTATCGAGATTTATCTTCATTTGATAATTTGATTTGAAACTGGTCCTTATATTTTAATAGATAATTTAGAATTACTTCTTAGAATACAATTATCCACAAAAACATGCTAAGGATAGTTACGATAAAAAATATTAGAATTAAAACATATATTCATACAAGAAAAGCAAGATACATCAATATGTATGTATCTATATAAATTTACAAAGAATTGCTTAAAAATACATTATATTTTCATTTATGGCATCCTTTTGTATTAAGTTATAGACAAAAACTTATATTATATTTTATTCGATAAAATAATATCAAATTTCCGACACATCATTTATTTACACAAACAACATTATCAATTGTAAATTTATAGGGTATACATTATACAAACAAATCTCTTGAAATTTATTTGGTTAAATACGTGCTTTCTGAAATAATAATTTCGGAAAACAGAATAACCAGGTTTTAATGGTCAAACATAATGTCACTTTTAAATATACATTTTTTTTTTGAAATAGAATTCGAAGAGTTATGATATGCAGCTGGTTTTGTTTATGATAAATTTAGCTTACAGATAATGGCGGTAATTTATATATACGAATCTAGACGAAACTCACTTTTATGCGGTCTTATAGTATGTCATGAACGCTTAGGACGCATTCTAAAATTCATCTAAATATATTATAATTAACGCTTTTATAAAAATATTTACATGTTGCATTTAAATATAGCAAAAGATATTCTACACAAGAAGTCTGCTTCGCCTGCATGCATTTGCCAATTCCGTCCTGCCCTGCGCTGCGTCGCCTGCATCTCAGCATATTATGTACACCTTGTCTTACTGTTGATTCTTTCATCACAGAAGAGGCTAAAAAATATATCTATAACCGCGTGCATATCTTTAGCTAATTAATCCGTCACACGTTATCTCTTGCCTTCGATCTGTATAAATTGTATAAAGCAATTCGATAGCTTTCTTGTGTTTCTATAATTTGTCAAATTAAAATTAGTACAATAAATATTCTCACACAATCATATCACGTCCCGAATTATATTATACAGTTTATTGTAAAGAAACCCCAAGGAATATGTTTTTTCAAGGAAGTACATATTTATCGTTTAAATAATTTAATGTCCATTGTTTGTTTCTAGTCGTGATAATATTGTAAATCTAATCAAATATTAAATTCTTGAAAAGAAAATGTTGATAGGGTCGAAATAACAGTTTATAGGTATTTCATTGCTCAGAATCCTTCATTGTCGATAGTTATCTTCTCGTGTATGGATATGACGCCAGTGTCGTAATTAATAATCTTAGAAATAATATTAAATAACATAACTTATATTGTATTGACGAAAGATGGACCTTCAGAAATTTAATATCTTCCTTACCTCCTAACTGGCCATAAATTGAATGAAACGTCAAACTAATGTAAATTTTGTTATTTTACTCAATACAAAACAATTAATATGAAAAAAAAACGAAATATCCCACCACGTTTTGTGCGTTACTTGCAGATAGCTAAATTATGATCCTTTTTCTTATAATATAAATAACATTTTTTTAATAAATATTTTATATTTTTAAATCCAACATAGCCATTACGTAATATCGCATATTCAGCGACACCACATTATTTTTAATGTGACATTGACTTCAAGAATAAAATATTTTCTTGTATTGTCTTTATTATTTCGTTAAAATCCTGTATCGTATTTATTGTTTTTTGGTGGGATTAAAATTCATTAAAATATTTTATAATTGCAATGCGAGACAAACATCTAACAACGGACAACAGTGCTGTCCGCTCGGTATTCATACGACCTTCTTTACGCGAGAAAATTCTAAATCAACATAATTTTAAGAAATGGAAACACTTATTAAAATTTTTATTTTCAGCTTTTTGTATTATATTATTTTCTGTTAATTTCGCAAACAATTGATTAAATGTCGATTAAGTATATGCAAAATGTGCATTTAATTAATTATGACTCGTATAATTGTCATCCCATACATCCGGATATAATGAAGAATCCCAGATTGAACAACGACATCAATTTGTCTCGAATGTTTTTTTTTTGTCGTTAATCAATTTATAAGAGTTTTCTCAAATATCAATCCTTCGTTATAAAAAATAAATGAATATTAAAAACAGGTTAATTTATCTTCTAAAATGGTGCAAGAAGAAGGAATCCATTTATGCTGTCGGTTTCTCATTATTTCATAACAATTACAGTGAATTATCAATTATGAAAAAAGTGTGTTCAAAGCCGGTATTAGTCCGTAGATTTTTTTTGCAGGTGGACTTTTAAATTTAAGTCACATTACATATCGACTGTGGAAAAGTAAAAGGACGTAACCCACAGTTTTTTCAAAACAGCTTTTTTTGCGATGATCACAATGTATCCAACTTGATACACGTTCTATCCAAAAGTATGTAAGCTGCAAATGCCGAATTAGTATCTAAATTAAGCTTTTAAGTTTGAAAAAAAGATAAGCTTGTGAAAATTTAAACTAAGAAAAAAGACTTTGAAGAGAAAAGATAAAAAGGTTTTCCTAGACAATTTCTTATATTAATATTAGATTATGTCAATTAAACACCAGTTTAGAAGTCTTTGGATATTTCATAATTTGCAAATGGCCCAAAATCATCAAAACACGTTTTTTGTGCCTCCTGTAAAATTTGCTATGTGTGGGTTACGTCGTTTTTTCCTTTCCGCGGTCGATATGTAAAACTATCGCATTAATAATAATTAATGAAACTGGTAGGTATTGATATTTTCAAATAATTACTTTTTAATTTCTTTTATTGAATTAATTTGTTTGCAGACAAAACAGGTAAATTATAACAGCAAAAAAATATCGTTATCAGAATTGGCTGTGACGAATGTTTTGTGTTGCGTACACGTTTGTGTTTTTGTTTTCGCGTAAAGCACATTATTACTTCATGTTCCATTTATTTTCATGCGGTAATTTTTCAGCCGCCTGTTTGGTGATAATGACAGAGAAATTTCTTTGACCGGGAGTGTGAGCGAGGCGTTTATTTCTGTGACCGTAGTACTGCAACACTTGGCAAGTACTTGAAAGAATGCAAGACGCGAGATTTATGGATTGTGATATTTAATTCACACCACCGTCGAATAGCGACTAGCTCTGTCCTCAATAAATAAACTTGTACATAGATCACTTTTATAATTTATAGTACACATTTTTCGAACACAAACAATTCATAAAAAACTATTCTTTTTTTAAATTCTCGTCATATGAAACTAAATATACATCGCTCAATTTTCTTTTTACCAACTACTCGAGTCAGCAATCGTCAACATCAGGCTTAGTGATGCGTTCCTTCTATAATATATTCGCTTTTATTTTGACATTGATCATAATTATTATTTAGTCGACAATATTCGACGAGGTGAATGAATAAATATCAATTGTTATGGACATAAAAAAACAAGCTGGATATTATATATATTTTTAAGGGTATATATAACCAAGTCGTACTTTATGGAAAATTTTGTACACAATATAAAACGATATAAGCAGTCATAGTGGAAGATTGAATGAATGTATTTTTTTATTTTAAGAAGCTTACAAACATTATAATTTCACTTTACTCGCATTGTTTAGATCAAATAAAATATCTATACTGAATAATTTCTGCGACAACTATGTGACCCCGCGTGAATATGTTTCGGGACATTGTAACCGGTGCGTGAACGTAAATGTTGAGCGCCATGTAACGGGATATTGAAATGAGTGTATATGTCTATAGCCAGGCTATGGTACCATAAGTAATCGAGAGGATCGTCTGAGTCATGTTGAATCAATAAAAATATGTTTTCAGAATGAAGGGTAGATAGGAAAAACTAGTACTGAAAACTCAATTACACTAAAGAATCACATGGACAGTCGCCAACGATGAGAAAATACTTTGCGAGTGAGAAGGTCAGAGCAACACAATGATACACAATGAGCAACATTAATGATGAATTTGACAGCAATTTAAATAGACATTTTTTTGCCGAGAAATCTCGTGGATTTTTTGTTTAACCCTTCCCTTACTATGCAAAAAAAAATCACAAGCTCCTGAGCTGTGTAGTCGTTACACATCAGGCAAAAGGATTGAATCATGACAATTATATGTAGTACTGCTGTAGTAGTGTTATATAATTGTCATGATTCACTCCCGTTTGCCTGATGTGTAATGACTACACAGCTCAGGAGCTTGTGCTTTTTTTGCATAGTAAAGGAAGGGTTAATTAAAACTGTACTATCTGCCTATAATATCAATAAATATTGCAACAGAATATAAATATATAGAGCTTTGTGTTACACTTTGATAACAAAAAAAATGTAAAAAAATTTCATTCTGAGAAGAACATGTGATTTTTTTATACTTGGTAATAAAAAATATTTAATGAAATATTTGTTTTATTTGATCATCTTTGTTTCACTGTTTTTTATCATTTTTTTTAAACATATCTAAAAAATCATATTTTACAATCCCGTTGGCTTAATATGTCAATTTTTACTCGACGTGGATTGGTTGTGAAAACCGATTTTGCTCAATTTATGTTTTGAGTATAATAAAAAAATTATAGTATAAATTGTTAATTAAATATCCATAATAGCAAATCACGTTAATTTTATTGCCGAAACGTGTTCACGTGTAACGACTTATTCAGCAATACCAATCTTTCATAGAAGACTATACGAAGACATTGAGGTTTTTCAATTATCATTCTTGGTATACGGATGATCATTCTATTGTTGAAACGTGTAAGCAATTACTTGATTGATAAACTACTGTCCATAAATAATTGATATCGCATCCAACTTGCGTGCCGTAGTTTAGCCATTTCTGGAATATTAAATTATAGCAAACGTTTTAATAAGACGTCTATAAATCAATTCTTAATAATATTTAATAATTAATGCCATCCTGCTACGTTATTTTATTATAATAAAATGATTGATTTGATTGGAACGTGTTTCACCTATGCCTGCAACGTAAAGAACTTATTATTGAACAACAATGTGGTCAATGTATTAAAATTAAAAAAGTAAATTTATTATAGTTTATATATCACTGAGCGGTCGGATACTATTGTTTACACGTTTCTGTCAATACTAATGGATGCAAATAAAAATGCACGTTCAAGTTCACAATCGTTTTGAATGACCGCAGAGTCAAAGAAAAATCACTTTTAATGGAAAATTAATTCTAACATTTCTAAAATAGCCTTGTGCTTGCATCGGCATGTGTTGTTTCTATCCAAATAATAATTTTCTATTAATAAAAACACAATATTCCATTGTACTTTATTCCACTTTATTTGAAAGGTCAGGAGCGGTTTCGCTCATTGCGAGCATTGTCAACTATTATTGACAACAAGTGTAAATTAGCAGGTAAAAATATTAAATGATATTTGTTCATATGCTCTACGTTATTATGATAATTAATTTTCAATAATAAAACTAACTGATTCCTTTATACACAGTGGCGTAGCCGTCCCGTAGCATAGTCATGCAATGCATGAGGGCCCAGCGAATTAGAGGGTCCAAATTACTACGTATAACAAATCGTGTGTGGAGGTTTTGCGTGACGTTTGCACTAGTGCCCCAAATATCTAGCTACGCCACTATTTAAACATATATACCACGTTTTTAGTGTTCGATTTTTACTTTATTTTGACAAAACTTTTTTAATATGAAAGTTTTAATTTCAGGTTTAAGGCATCATATAATAAAGTAACTCATTTTTTGCTACTTTACATATTGTTTTCCACTATCGGTTGTTATAAATTGTAAACTTAACAGTTTTAGTCGATAAATTTTAAAACTTCTGCTTAATTTTCTTGAAAAATTACCTAAAACTATTTGCTGATATATTCGTTGGGTGTGTCACTTTTTCATGTAATGCCTACAAGAATCACAAGTGGACATTTGCCACCCTCATCGATAAAGATAAATTGTATAGTTTTGAAACAAGATAAACATTAAAATTGTGGCTATATAAAGTTTTCATTACTAATTAAACGAGTAGTTGATGACATAGTTAACCAATAAACTATATTATTTAAACATCGTGAAGGCTCATTTTTTTCAGCACATGCAGCATTATTCGTAAAAGTGGTGCCACACGGAATCAAGTTGTGGATAGAGTAAAATTAAACCTAACTATTTAAACTCGAATTCTTTAGCAATAAAATAAAGTTAACTCGATTTTAATCGGGCTGCGTATCTAATATAAAAATAACACATCGCCTAGACAAAAAAATATGTAATGCTACTTTTCTATAATGTAAAAAAAATGCGATTTATAATTATTGAATTTTTCACCAACCTGCTATCGCCAGAAATGTTAGCAATATAGCACTTAACATCACAGTTTTCATTTTGGAAACAAAAACTATACAGTTGTTCAACTTTCACAACAAAAAAAAGCAGTCGGGAAAACTCCGGATATTCCTCTTTCAAGGAAATTGCATCAATTGTTTTTTCACTTTCGATCACACTTCAAAGTAAAATCATTCAATTGTTTTACACTATTAATCTGTACTTTTTTATTATAGTCACACGTGTAGACCTCGCCGATCAACGTCGGGTAGATCATTGCGGATGCCTACAGAAGTAATATTCGCTCTTTGCCGTGATATCGCCCCCGACCCCACTACTAGCTTATCAGGGCTGAATGTACATTTTTTTAATCATTCCTTCAGTTAAAATTGAGTGCGATTATTATTCAATATTATTTAAACGACATATATGCCTCGAAGCCTTTTAATATTTCCGTTACACTGGTTGACTTTAAAAACTACACAATATGAGTGACCGTGAATTGTGACACTTCTGATCAATAGCAGCATTTTCAATGACAGATTCGTGAAAGCCACTGTTTACCAAATCTGTGTATTTTACAAACATCATAATATTTAATTAATCAGCTAACTGCGAGAATAAAGATTTTTATTACGTTTTTGCTTTTTTATCACATTTACAGGCGTGTTTTCTTACTTTATCAGATAAATAACTGCAAAGAAAGATATGAACTCTGCTTGATTTCAATATTTCCATTTTTTGCTGTTTTTCACACCTTAGCAAACGTTAAAAAATTGATTTATTACGAAATTCGACCCAGACTATAATCAAAATTTTGTAAAATATAAGTTATTCATTTAAATGTAAATTTTCTTTATTATCACATTATATCGATGGCTTAATGCAAAGATATTGTACATATATGTTCGGTTTTTGTCGAATTTTATTTTACATTTACATAAAGTTCTTCTCCATTATATCGTCATGCTGCAAACTAATTGTCCGTTTGAAAAGAGGCATGATAAAATAATTTATAATTAAAAAACATAATATGTCCATTTCAACAATACGTAGCATGCCAAAAAAAGTTGTTTGAATTAGATTTTTGCAAAATATGCATAAATATTTGAACTAAACTATCGATATATTCATTCATTTAATATATTAAGTCAGACATGCACAATCTTTTTTTTCTAGTGGACCGCGTAAAATAAATATAATGTATTCGAGCCGCAATGAAAAATAAAAATTTAAGTATACTCAATCCTCTATCAAACAGCCGTGTAAAAAATGAAGTGAATGATAGGTTCCATTATATTTGACTGTTATTAAAAAAATAACCGAGCAAAAAGAGTATTATTTTCACTTGTTAACAAAAACTGTTTTGTTTTTAAATATTTAGGTTTAATTTTAATGTTATTTTCCCGTTGATAATTCTCAACCAATTCTTAAGAATAAGTCCTAATTAATATTTGTAGTATTCACGCACAATGAATCCAAATTTTCGCCAGCAAGCATATTTCTATGGACCGATTTGTTCTCATTCATTAACGGAAAAGCTTGCTCACATTTATTAAAGACAATAATATACTTGAAAAAAAAATACATAATTATGTTTTGAGCAAAGAAGTCGTATAAATTGCATTATGTAGAGGTAGACACTGTTGGTTGATGGATGATGGTTCCACTGATGGTTTCATTGAAAATGGTTGTGAATGTGAATGGGGAAATGAGTGAGAAATTATATAATGAAAAGCTTTCGAAAGCTAAAATCGACACTTAATCAAAATACACCAATAAAGTTAACCCTATAAAGTTAATAACCATGCATAAAAATTGTCCACAAAGAAATGTCAATCAATAACACAACCTTCACATTAGTGTGCTTGCAAAATATAATATAAAATTTCACTACGGTAATTAATAAGAAATGCAATCAATATTTATTTTTATATGTTAAGACATTATCATAGTTTGACAGTTTCTCACTAGTTTGACTATGATCAGACATTTTTTTTTAATAACCATGCATTTGGTCTCTCGCGATTTTCCTTGCACATATAAATAATTTACGATGCGGTCATAATACAATATAATATAAAAGACAATAATTTTGAGATTTTATTAAATGATGTGGCTTCAATTTAGAGTAAAATATTTTATTTTAAAATTCGATATGCACAGATACAATAACATGTTTATTCAAAACAGAAAATATCACGTGAAAATTAAAAGAACTCTAGTGATAAACATTATACTGTAATAACGTTGAAAATTTTACCCAAAAATAAGCTTCTTTAAATTTAATAGCTCATGTCGAGAAATGCTTTGGCAATGAAACCGGCTATTTCTTTAATAGCTTTTGGATACTCGTCGCTAAAAAGCAATAATCTATAATTAAAGCTTCAGACGACCGGTTAAATCATTGTGAAAACTTTCCTATTGTTTCAATATAAGATGAATAATTTAAATAGATTTACTTTAAAAAAAACACCGTAATAGTTATTATAAAAAAGTTAAGTGGTTAAATACGAATTAAATGCAGACAAACTCGAGCAGCTAAATCCAGGATGTCAAAGACACGGTCCATCAGAATATTAAAGACTTGCAAAGCAAATTTTCCTTTGACGTACAACGAAGACTTTCCGGACTGGTAGGAAAATTTAGCTTGTTTGGAAGTTTTAAAAAAAAGTAAAAATACGCCACGTAATCGTAGAGAAATCATTAATTCATTGTAGAAAGAAGTCTACTATAATAAGATTTTAGACTGTTAGAAATTCAAAATATTGTAACTTATTTATACAAATAAAATAGAGGGCAGCAATGGCGTCTGTAGAAGGTTCTATAGGTCCTTGAGATTTTAGATTAGGGGTGTCCAACTGAAATTATTTGCGTTTCATGTCTTTGATGGGCCACACTTAAAAACCGACTGTACTAACTCGTGTGAACAATATTATTTTATATTGGCACATGTTGCTATTCATTCCTATGTGCATATTTAACAAAGTTCTCTAGATTTCCTAAGTTGTGTCCTTTTATAGAATTACATGCGTCTTACTCTAACTCTGCTTGTTAGGACGAGATAGCAACCGGAACGTGCCATGGTCATGTAATAGGACTGAATTACATTCACTCTATCTTGCTCAGTCGGCTACAGTTATCCCGCATAACACTTACATTACTACAAACGAATGACTGGCTCCGGCATGTGACCACCCAGGTAATAATACTTACAAATTTTATAATTAAGATTAACTAATTTGTTTTTTTTTATTTTATCAATAACAAAATGCAAACTTTTTAGCCAGTTGGAAACCTCGAAAGAGCCACACAAAACTTTCAATTAAACCACATGTGGCCCACGGGCCACGAGTTGAACATACCTGCTGTAGAGCTTCTGAGGTTACGCATCCTTCAAAAGTAGCTCAATCGTTCTCAAAATGTTGGTCATCTATGCTTTGATACATTTTAATAATTACGTATATTTTATATTTTTAAAATTTGCATTCTAACGTTTATCCAATATGACAAAATTGTGTCTGTACATATTGTTCACAACAAATTCACTTCTGTATACTTTTCATAATGATATCAATACAAGCAGGATTCTTGAGCCTTCAAATTATAAGCGCGAAAAATATGCATACCCATTGTTCTCTCGTTTCCACTTAGCTCTAATTGTTTCTTTGAGTATTCTTACAAGATTAAAATTATGTTCATTTGCAATTGGGTCGCGGATTCATAAAAATAATTATTTGACTTTGCTTCGGAGTGTCGATATTCTTACTGTTTATTTTATAAAGGTGTTTAATTAATAATACTAAAAATGAAATTATCATATTACGGAGAAACTGACAGCTGAAGCAAAATTCTGAAAATTTGAAATTGGAACAGTTCTTCTGGACCCAATTTGTTAAGTGCGAAACTGAATTTTGCTTCATGCGATAGCTGCATGTTCTTTAAAGTGATTCTCCTGCTTAATTGTCAAAATGAAAATCTTTGTGCTGATCAACTAACAAAAACATATTATTTTTGATGTCAAGCCAATCTATAACTTATAAGTGACATCACACTGCTCCAAGAGTCAGTCGACAGTGTCGATTGACTTTTGTCGGGTGTCGACTAGACACCCGCCATCCGAACAATGATTTTCCCCCATCCATAAAAAACAGAAATCTGTTGAACCCCCGTTGCTCTAATATAAAAGTGCCACAACTTTGGTGTGGTTTTTTTTATACTAGATGAAATAATATCCGTTCTCAAAAATAAGAAATGAAACGATCTTCCATCCATTCCACCAAATTATCATTGTTATGCTATCATACAATATCCGCCATAAATTGAAGTCAATAACCAACTCATACTACACAAGTAACCTAAAGGGTAAAATTCACGGTCCACAGATACACCTATTATTAAGAGAAAATATTAAATTGCTTATTTACAAAAAAAATAGTTTAATTGATAGAATCTAGGTTAATAGGATTTTAAAATCATCCCAGTTGGGATAAACATATTGTGATAAAGTTTGATAGTAAAAAATGAACAGGGAGCCAGTGGCGTGCTTAAGCAGGGACCTCCTGTTGTTTTCATTAAAAAATCGCATCTCAACCAAAACGCACTATTTATTTTTGAAAAAAAAATTCAAACAATAATAAATAGAATGTCCCTGATTAAGCACGCCACTGGCTCCCTGTTCATCTTTTACAAATAACTTTTATTAGAATATTAGAAGAAGGAATGTTTCAATGAGGAATGTTTCAGCTGAGATGATTTTAAAATCCTATAAAGCTATTTTCTATCAATTGACCGATTTTTTGAGTATAAGCATTTTAATAATTTCTCTTTATTATAGGTGTCTCTGTAGACCAGTGGTTCTCACGTTAGATTTCATTGTGGTCGCATTATAAGCATCGGTGGTCCTATGGAAATGTCTCGTGGCCGCACCAAATGTGATAACAGTTTTTTTTTACGTCAATATTACAACCTATGGACCAGGGAGCAATAGCAAACTTCAAAGCTTATTACCATCGCCGCACTTTTAGCCAACTAATTCATGAAACTGACGGGGAAGGAAGACAGTCTATGCGAGAGTGGTGGAAGTCATACAACATTATGAAATCTATTCACAACATAGAAGAGGCTTGGAAGGAAGTTAAAATGAGTTGTATGAATAGGGTGTGGCGTAATCTTTGGCCAGATGTAGTGGAAGCACCTAGAAGAATTGTCCAGATGCAGAGACAAGTGCTTGAAGACATTGCTGCAATGATTGAGGGGTCTGAACTTGAAGATGTCACTTGTAGCAACGCACGACGATCCTATCAGCAATGAAGATTTGATCGAGTTACAGAATAATCCTATCTACGATGAGGAAGAACAGGTAGAAGAGAAAGTTTTATCTTCGGGGGAAATACAAAATGCACTTTCAAAAATTTATTCAGGTTTGAACATATTGCAGACTATAGACAATAATGATGACCGTGTCTTGACCGTGTGTCAAACAATTAAAAACAGTGTTGGGTGTTATGAACGTATTTTACAAGAACGTAAACAAAACGCTACCCAAAAGACAATAGATGTATTTTTCCGTAAAAAATAAGAGTATGTATTGCATAAAGTGTTCTTAGAATTAAAGTGATTGATTAAAATGATTTGTATTTTTTTGTATTAAATTTTGACTATGTTTAATCATAAACCTCGATATACGCGAATGTCAGTTAACGCGATTTTTTTCGGAACGTATCCCTCGCGTAAAGCGGAGTATTACTGTACTTAACTTTTTTATAAAAACAATCTTATATCCATTTCAACAGGGTTATATCAATTTTCTTTCAAATTAGAAAAATACAGCATACAATAATATACAGATGCTTCCAAATATAAAAAAAAAGCAGTCAAAACCTTACTCACTTTTTTAACCGAATGTCTTTGAATAATCCAAGATTACAAGATTAAAATTGCACGTTGTGACTAACTGAATTACTGCAATGCACTGAAGTCTGTGATTGCAGCAAGATGTCTCAAACGAGTTCGACATAATTAAATACCAATATCTGTCGCAAAAACAAATGCATAAAATTGTTCCTTTCTTTTTCTTTCTAATACGATAAATATGAAATAAATCCAGACATCCATTCTTTCCATATTCGGCCACAAACAAACACGTGTACATAAATATGATACCTCTGTGAGTCATTTGGAGTCAGGTGCATTCAATCAATTTTAAAAAATAATTATTTTACAAATGAATTTGTGAAAATATTTTTTTTATTTAATTTACTATGAAACTAATAGAAAATTTAAATTAACTTTGATTATTCCACGTATTGTGTAACTAACTGTGACACGTGTTTCGCCTCTTTCAGAGGCATCTTCAGACTTACTATCGCAAAGTTTGCTTAAGTAATGAAGCAAGATTGATTCTAACATTTTAAAATTATAAAATTACAAAATGGATTGGGTTTTTTTCCTTTTAAGAGGAGCAAGGAGGGGGGTGTAGAATCGAAATAAAGCAAACAGATAATGATACTAATTTTACTAATGAGTTGTAAACAATCAGAATGGGATTTTTCCTTTTTAATGGAAGCAAAGAGGGGATTATAAAATGCAAACAAATTTAATCATACTACTAATGACGTTAAACATTACAAACTATTAAAACTAATGAGCTACAATCAATCATCTAGGTTTGTGATTACTCTATTAATTGGAAACAATTTTAGTAACGGGGAACCGCCTGTGCTATTAAGAATATTATTTAATAATATTTCTTTTTTGTTAAGAGTTTTATTAATTTCTAAAAATTCTAAGCTATTCATCTTTAAACCCTTTTTATTTACTCGGTGGAGTATTTCTAAATTACAAATCTGATTAAAATTATGATTATTTTCTATTAAATGATTGGCAAACTCAGAGAAATTGTTACTTTTTAGACATCTTATATGTTCTTTAATTCTAATATTAAAGTTTCTACCTGTCTGTCCAACATAAGACGCTTGACAGTCTCCACAAGAGAGTCGATAGATACCACTCTGTGACGATGAATCTACGCGATCTTTACTGTTCAATAAAATTTTACCTAAATTATTTACTGTATAAAACGCGGGTTCTATATTGTCTGGCAAAAATTTAACTATCTTTGACGAGATGTCTCCTAAATAAATAATTCTACGCCAGTTTTTAATATTATCGTTTGCTTTCTTCTCTCCTGAAAAAATATTATTTACTATGAGTTGTTTAACTTGCTTACGCTTAAGTAAGTTAACTACTACGTCTGTGTTGTAACCATTATTTACAGCTATCTGTTTAATAATGTTTAACTCTAATTCAAAGTTGACTTTAGTGAGAGGGATGTTAACTAATCTATTAATCATTGCATGGAATGATGAGAGTTTTTGCGACCACGGGTGAATTGATTAATGGTGAATGACGACATCTGTATAAGTAGGCTTTCTGTAAATGGCAAATTCTAATCTGTTGCTATTATTTTTCTTTATTGTTATGTCAAGAAAATTTAAGGTTTTTTGTTGCTCGATTTCTAGTGTGAATTTAATATTTGTATGCAATGAATTTATATGACGTAAAAAGGTATCTAACTGTCTATCTGTTCCTGTCCAAATGCAAAAGATATCGTCTACATAACGATACCAAGTTTTTACATTTTTAAGTAACGTGTGATTTGACTTAAAGAGATTATTCTCAAAATAATCCATAAAAATATCCGCGAGCAAAGGTGAAATAGGACCACCCATAGGTAATCCTACCGATTGTTTGTAAAATTTTTTATTAAACAAAAAATAGTTTTGTTCAATACAAATATTAAAAAGTCTAAGCATTTCTTTAACGACGTTGCTATTAATATCCGAAAAAGTTAAAATTTCGCTGACTATATTTTTGCACTCTTCCGTTGGTACGTTAGTAAATAAATTTGTTACGCGTTTTATACAGTAAATAATTTAGGTAAAATTTTATTGAACAGTAAAGATCGCGTAGATTCATCGTCACAGAGTGGTATCTATCGACTCTCTTGTGGAGACTGTCAAGCGTCTTATGTTGGACAGACAGGTAGAAACTTTAATATTAGAATTAAAGAACATATAAGATGTCTAAAAAGTAACAATTTTTCTGAGTTTGCCAATCATTTAATAGAAAATAATCATAATTTTAATCAGATTTGTAATTTAGAAATACTCCACCGAGTAAATAAAAAGGGTTTAAAGATGAATAGCTTAGAATTTTTAGAAATTAATAAAACTCTTAACAAAAAAGAAATATTATTAAATAATATTCTTAATAGCACAGGCGGTTCCCCGTTACTCAAATTGTTTCCACTTAATAGAGTAATCACAAACCTAGATGATTGATTGTAGCTCATTAGTTTTAATAGTTTGTAATGTTTAACGTCATTAGTAGTATGATTAAATTTGTTTGCATTTTATAATCCCCTCTTTGCTTCCATTAAAAAGGAAAAATCCCATTCTGATTGTTTACAACTCATTAGTAAAATTAGTATCATTATCTGTTTGCTTTATTTCGATTCTACACCCCCCTCCTTGCTCCTCTTAAAAGGAAAAAAACCCAATCCATTTTGTAATTTTATAATTTTAAAATGTTAGAATCAATCTTGCTTCATTACTTAAGCAAACTTTGCGATAGTAAGTCTGAAGATGCCTCTGAAAGAGGCGAAACACGTGTCACAGTTAGTTACACAATACGTGGAATAATCAAAGTTAATTTAAATTTTACTATTAAAATGAACTTCCACAAAGTTACCGCCGAAACCATCGAAAGTATTACTATGAAACTGTTGGTGGCCGCAGCAAAATCCTCTGGTGGCCGCACATGATAACCACTGCTGTAGACCGTGACACTTACCTTTAAGTTTGCAGTATTTTGTAGAATTTAAAAGAGAACTATACGAGAATGTATTTTTCCTAATTATATTAGGTACACGACCTGTTATCTCATTTATTGTTGATTGAAAACGACGTGTCAGCTGTGAAGCAGTCGAAGGAAATCACTGTCATCACCAGATTTCTAAACATTTGGCTACTAACCTATCTTCTTTTGAAAATCTTCTGAAATAACATTATTATTCTCGCTTTAGCGAAATCCGAAAATACATAATGGCGCCTTTTTGTGCGTCTTATTGGTTCGACTCGTAAACTCTTGACGCTAATCGTTTTTATAGTATAAAATGTTTTTCTTTTTTGTCATTCATTATTTAAATTTTTAACCATGCTTAACAACTTTACAAATTTATTCATGCTGACCTAATATTGTAACACCTTGAGGTATTAATGACAGACAATTCATTGAATAAATATTTATTTAATTCGGTACGAGCATAGCTTTTTCATGATTGAAAACTCTTTCTTTATATTGGCATTCAATAGGTATAACTTCATTACAATGCGGTATTTTTGCCAAGAATTTAGTTCTAACAGATTTATATGAATCTTTTGCAAGCTATTTCACCTTCACTTTATCGTCAGAACTACATTTAAACTGATTTTATTTAATCTAAATTATTATATTTAACATATCGACTGTGGAATGGAAAAGGGACGTAGCCCTACCATATCAAATTTTACAGGAGGCCAAAACACATGTTTTGATGATTTTGGGCCATATGCAAATTATGAATTATGCACAACTTTGAAGTGCACGGAGACTTCTACATACATCAAGTAAAATAAAAAACGTTATCAATTATTAATTTTGTATTAAAAATGAATTAGATTATTTGAGAATACATTTAGTAAAACAAAAAAACCATATAAATTTTGAATGAATTTTCTTAACCGTCTTTTTAGACAAATTTCTGTTTTCAAAAAGTATTCTACACCTTGTCGAGTGATTAGATTAAATACATCAGATATTTTATGTTTAAATCGCTTGAAATAAGAGAATTTCCCCAAAAGTCACTATAAATCAAATCCAGCGGAAAACTTAACAAGCACACATGATGGACGCTCTGCATGCTGAATTGAAGAAAGAAAACAGCATTTGATACTGACCTTACCACGACATGAACTCGAGCGGAGCCCATATTTGCATATGGTATAACCTTGTACAAACTTGTGGGTGCAATGCAGCAGCGGGCCCTCGGAGACTCGTGAGACTCGAGGGGTCTGAACTCTGAAGTCCACGAAAGTATATTTTATTATATCGACTGTAGAAAGGAAAAAGGACATAACCCACAGTTTTTCCAAAATAGGTTTTTTTCGATAATCAAAATGTATCAAACTTGATACACGTGCTATCAAAAGCATGCCGAATTAGTATCTAAATTTAGCTTTTATGTTTGAAAAAGGTTTTTTCTAGACAATGTCTTTAATACATATTAGATTATGTTAACACGTGTGTGCACGGAGACTTCTAAAGTGGTGTTTACACTTTAGAAGTCTCCGTGCACTTCAAGGTTGTGTATAATTCATAATTTGCATATGACCCAAAATCATCAAAACACGTTTTTTGCGCCTCCTGTAAAATTTGACATGTGTGGGTTACGTCCTTTTTCCTTTCCACAGTCGATATTGATTAACATTCAAGTAAAGAAAAGAAAAAATATTAAAATTTTGGGTAAACAAAAAATATTTACGAATGAGCTGAATTGTAGTAAAATAAATATCAATAATTGTATCAAAACACCAATAATAAATAATTTAAAATTTCGACTGAAGGTGCTCGGTGGAATTTCAATATTAAAATTGAATCGGCTAAATTACGTACATTCACACAAGCTTTGTCACTAACGACCCGGGTTTCGCCTTTCGGAATCTTCAGGCGTTCAAGCGAACTGTCATTTCAAGTTAATCCGTACGCTTGAACGCCTGAAGATGCGGAAAGGTGAAACCCGGGTCGATACTGACAAAACGTGTGTGAATGTACATAATTTGAACGAATCAAACCAATAATAAAATTGTATAAATGTTTGTATATTGTTTAAAAATAATAACAAAACACATATCGAAAGTCAGTTTACCAAATTTGTCACACCAATCTAATAAATATAAAAACATAGCCAACGTTTCGAAATAAATTTCCAAATCGATGCAATTTATTCTTATTTAACTGTTCGTTGGATATTCACTAAAGACTGTTTTATTATTACACAACAAAAAATTTAATTACTATTAAAATGGAAAACATTTTAGAATTACTATGGCTCTTATCTTCTCAGACTAATTGACTTTTGCTATGAAATTTAATTTGTAGTAAACGTTTAACATCAATTTAACAGCAGAGTTAAGATAAATATTTTCCATCTTCGCTTTCCATATTAACACCAGTGGCGCAGAGGCAGGATATATTATATAATATTATTTCAGTACCTATTAATGAAATATACTTATTATATTAGGTCTTCATTGTTAACTTTTTTACACGATTTTCTAAGCCGTAATGTTTTTTTTAAATAGCGCGGTTTTTTTAATTCAGGGGGAAATAGTCGAGTGTATAATATAATATTATGATATATAGTATTGTATATACATAATATATATGAATGTTGAAGAAATGGTTTAATTTTGCCCTTAATAATATTGTGACAATTAAAATTATTCTGAATAAAAAATAATGCGCACTGGTGTGTTATACTTAATATGGGTATAATTCAGTGGTTCTTAACCAGTCCACCGCGAGCTTATTGCAAGTGCACCGCGAAAAAAATGGTAAAAAAGAAAAAATCCGCATAATAGTCAAAACCGAAAAATCTGCAGAATAGTGTAAGTCGAAAAAGTAAAAAAAAAATATGTCCACATATTTTTTTCGACCTCTTAATTCTGGTGCACCGCCACTTTTTCCCATGGTTAAAAGTGCACCGTGACTTCGAGAAGGTTAAGAACCACTGGTATAGTTAAATATGAGGATTTCTTGTTGTATCTAAACATACCTATGTTCAATTTTATAATGACAATAATGGAATATATTATATCTTTTTGGAGATGACATAGCATTATAGTTAGTAAAACCAACTACATAGTTTATACAACAAAATCAGTTCATAAAACGCCGCGGATTACATATTTTATATATTTTTTAATAATTAGTAAAATAAAAATAAAAGTAAGTCAAGAAAAAATTTGTACAATTCAATATATATCAAGTGCATTTTGTGTTAGCTAAAATTTTCTTATACATACTAAGTTTTCTCAAAACAAAACATTTTATGTTTATCGGCTCACTACGTAATAAATTTCGTAAGCGTCCATTTCACGAATATTTTTAAAGAATTTATTTAAGGCAGTATTCTAGTGTAGAAATTTGAAAAAGTCGATTCTTTTTTTTTATATTTTTCTAAAATTTAGACATTTGAGAGTATGTCCTCAAAAGGATTTTTCAAAAATTAAATTATTTACAAAGTTACAGCGATTTTTGGTGACGCAGCAACTAAGCTGGTTCCACCGTAACAGATTGAAACTCAAAACTTTAAACTCGTTTTTCTCGAAACTACTTTTTTCAAGCTGACGTAGATAATATCTCAAGTTCTACCGAACCGATTTATTTGAAATTTTGTGTGAACCTTCTATATGCATTTTTCTAGAGCCCGTAGCAGATTTAAGTCAAAAATTTAATTTTTACTATTTTTAAAAAATTTGAAACTGTTAAAAAAAAACGTAAAAATTCCATTTTTTTTCAAAAGGCTGCAACTTTCTGAAAAAAAAAACTTTTTCGAGGTAGAGACTAGCGAAATTTTTATTTATTAATAATCCGCTTTTTTTTTTTTTTTCAAATGACCAGAAAGGTTGGAATCGTGTACGTGAGGACGCCATCTTTTTTTGGACTCCTCCCTTTACCAGCCGATAACTTTTCGAGTTTTGAATTTATTATTTTTTTTTAATTTTGCATATATTTTTAAAATATAAATAAACGTATGGTAAAAAAATGGACGGTAAAAAAAATCTTTGTTTATTTTTTACAGAGCTCGAAAAAACACTCGAAATTCGTGCCTCTACACTAGAATACCCCGTTAAGTCTTTCGCTTTTATATTAAATAATAATGGAGACAATTATTGTTGTTGTTTATTTATGACTTGGCCTTGAACCATTTTAAAACTCAAGATTTTTTAACAATCACATCTGCTTGGATTAGGCTATTTGTCGAAGAAACTATGGAATAAATTTTCAAAATGGTTGGAGTCATCTCTGTTTTAATTTGATTATTCATACATTGGATATTTTTTTCAATGTAATTAGTTTAGTCAAAAAAATGGATACAGATTTCAGTGGCGTAGCTAGACATTTAGGACTCTCGTGCAAACGTCACGCAATTTGTTATATCGAGTATGTAGAAATTTGGGCCCTCATGTATTGCATGACTCTGCCATGAGGTGGCTACGCTGCTGCATGTTGTTGGCTTCCGTGACGGATCTCACGGGTTCATGTCCCAGTAAGAACAGTATTTTTCAGTCGATTAATTTTCATTGATTTCCATTCGACAGCGTGGTGTTTGTGATGCCTAAAATTTCTTCCGACCCTTCCAATTCTAAAATTACGGGGGTAGCGAGAGCGATTAACTAACCACTATTCTTGCACTAGATTATATTTTTTTATCACTGTTCCTTGCGAAAGAGAAAGGTCGAGCAACTCGTAAAAAAAACTTTTCTATATACCTCCATTACGATTGAATATGCTCTACGTGGAGAGCAAACATGGAGAAAAAAAATGTCAACTTTCCAATTGCCGGATCCCTGATTGAGTAGTCAACGATGGTCACGGAATTCAATCCCAGTATGGAAAGTTTCAAAAAATATTTTTCTGACGACTTACGAATTTCTGTTCAAATGCATAGATTTATGTGATGTGTGAAAAATCCTGTGTTTTTTTATTAATACAAGCAATAAGAAAAAAATTCGCACAATAATTTTATTTTATCGCAAAAAATACGATATATTTTACTAACCGGGTCACGTCCATCGATATTATCGACACAGTATTATGTATTAGATAAATTTTATTCGTGTTCAACATTACAAATTAATCAACTTTATGTAAGGAGCAAATGTCAAATACTATCTGCATTAAATAACTAATATCTGGAGAATTTATGATTTTTTTAAGTTAAAAGTTAAGCCTGCAATGACATCAAAGCGTCGTTACAAAAAATATTTGATAGAAACTTTCTGTAGTATGATTTTAATGGCGTATATATAATATTGTCAGTCATTAAGGGTAGTACATTACCCAACATCATAAATCAACTTATTTATTTTTATTATGTCTAGTAAATTTATGTTGACTAGTTTCGTAATTTGTGTGATACGCGGCAGAATTGTAGCTATTATTTTGGCTGTAGACTTTTATTAATGCATTTTTTTTTTTACTTGAGAATATTAAGAATTTGTCCAGTGTTTACAAATAGATGAAAGCATCAGAAGCTCAACAGATTTTTTTACGAAAACGACGTGTTTGCTTGTTACTCAGTTGCTAAGCCTCTATTTTTTCAAAGAGAGTAACAATAGAAGGATAGCACTATGACAGGACTAGTAGTTGACTAATTGCTCTTGCTTTGGCCTGTCAATTTTAGAATTGACAGGGCAAAGGTGGGATAGAATTTTCCCAACTACCCATGCCTTTGAACAGAAATTGATCAAACAATATATCTAGAATTAGACCCCTGGATCTGGACTCAGAGTAAGTCTGTGGACCTGGTATTGTTTTGTACTGTGACATTAATATATTAGTGTTAGAGTATCTTAGGCATAAAATTCAAAAAAGGCCCAAGATAAGGACAAACATTAGTTTTCAAGAAAAATGGACGGATGAACTTGAACTGAGTCAGTTCAAGTTCATCCGTGCACTTGAACGCCTGAAGATGCCGAAAGACGATACCCGGGTCGTTAGTGACAAAATCAGTGAGAATGTACATAGTTTGAACGATTCAAATTCAAACAACTAAGACTTTTTTCTGAAAGATTAAATGTCTGAAGAGAATAATTTCAAATATTCTTAATTGTATTAGTTTACTAATTTAATATAATTTACATTATTTTGTGATAATAACTGCAATGTTTGCTTTATAGTACTATATAAACTTTTGCTTTTGTTACAAACACGACTTTAATTTTCTTTGGTATTCTTAACTGTCCGTTTCATTTATTAATAACTGATAATTTCTTTAATATTAACTGACCCTTTTATCGAAAAAGAAACTAACCAAATAATTAGTTGCCTAAAATTAGATACATAACTATTTACGCTTGAAGAAAAATATCCAGAGACAATATGCCATTGAGTTTATGGCCTCGGTTGACGTTTTAAGAATTTGACGTTTCTGTAATAATGTTATACAAATTATTACTTTGGCTGTCAAACATGCCTTTTTAGAGACACTATTTTTGTTTATATTAACAGTTCGGTTCTTTTAAACCTTTAATCATGTCAGGTTTAAGCGAAGAGAATCTGAACATCGACGCTAGTAACTTTAATTCTGAACTCTATCTTTCCAGACTTCTTGCGGATGGAAATTTAGAACAGATTATGGAAACAGAGTGCGAAGTGATCAGGGAAAGTCAATATTTACACTCCGAAATGCAAACTTTAGTATATGAAAACTACAATAAGTTCATTTCGGCAACTGACACCGTGCGAAAAATGAGAAACGATTTTAAACACATGCAGACCGAGATGGAGCAGCTCAGCGACAATATGGAAAAGATAACATCATTCAGTGAAACCATATCGGAGTCGTTGAAAGACAGCCGGTCGGCGGTCAGCCGACTCTGCGGTACCAGACAGCTCTTGCGTAGATTGCAGTTTCTGTTTTTGCTTCCGACTCAACTGAACGAATCTCTCGCTAAAGGCCTGTACGCCGACGCAGTCAATGACTATCTTCACGCCCAAAGAGTTTTAGAGCGTTACGGAAGTCAGCCGTCATTTCAAGGAATACAGAGAGAGTGCGAGGAGATAGTGAACGAACTAATTTTAAAATTAAAAGACAGACTGACCTCTCACGAAACTTCAGCGGTTCAACTCGCCGAGAGCGTTTGTCTTCTAGTTAAGCTCCAAGGTTCGGATGAAGCACTGAATGAAAAGTTCCTGTGCTCGTCGGAACCGAGGCTGTCACACCACTTAAATTATTTGAGGGAGACGGGGACGTGCTCTGATCTACTAGAGTGGGTTGAAAGAGGTAACACCGGTTTGCTAGCAGATCTCGGTATTGTAGTAACTTCTTACACTGAAATGTTTTTGCAAACCGACAGCGATGATAGCAACGTCAAGTATCTCAACGACTATACTGATAGAATAATGAAGAAATATTTGGAACTGGCCAGACTGCAATTTGAGTCCAACACCATTCAGAGCGGCACGGAAGTAATCGTGAGAGGTTTAGATAAGTTTTATAGGAGGCTTCAGGCCATGAATCATCATATCAGAGGAAACGACTATGCGGACGAGGCAACAGAAATCGTTCTCGCTGTCATAACTGCCAAAGGTCACAACCACCACGATAATATAAAGAGTCAATTTTGGGAGCGCCTGACAAGTATCAGACAGACCCTAGCCAGCAAAGGGACCGTTGATTTGAAAGAGATGCTTGGCTCACTACAAGTGTTCCTCATGGAGAAGATTCAGGCATCACTCCAAGATCTGACAGTGTTTTTGCAGAGCGGGCTGTCTTTCAGTTTCAAACCGCCGTGTGTGATGGGTGTCGTGCAGGCATGCACAGACCTTATTAAAGGAGCCGTCAGCGATCTGGTGGCCGTGGTTAAAGGATTCTGCGCTTCACAATCGGCCAACAATAACACGCCGCCGCAGTTGCTTCTAATTCTTTCCAGGCTGTGTTTCGAATTGCAGAATTCCGGAATACACTGTCTGCTCGTGCAAGCGGAATCCTCGCTGGACAAGGCCAGTTTCTCGGGTGAACCCGTTCGTCTGACAGAAAATCTAGAATCTTCCCATTGCAAATTGGCCGGAGAGGGAGCGCAGCTTTCGCTGGACGGCTACGTCAGCCGAATCGGTCTACAAGTGTCACAGATGATCAGAGTGTCAGTGCTGTCGAGAGAATGGGTGCGAGTGCTGGAGCCGAGAGGCGTTCGGGCTGTAGCCAGAAGGGTCCTAGAGGCATTGGGAGGAGCAGAGCAGGATGCGCAGCAGCTGTACGGCGCGACCGGTCCCGGTGCCACGAGACAGTCCAGCGATTCGAGCCGACGCACCCACAGCCTTTCAGCTTCTCGGCTTCCGTACCGCTCCGGCTGGTCCAATGGGGTGCTGGACTCCGGCCTCGCCTCAAATATTAACAAGCTTTTCTCTGAAAAGATCGAAATATTCAGTCCCGTCGAAGCCTCCAAAGTTTCCATCATGACAGGGATTGTCAAAATTAGCCTCAAAACATTTTTGGAATGTGTCCGACTTCGCACGTACAGCCGATATGGCCTTCAACAGATGCAGGTGGACATACATTACTTGCAACTGTATCTGTGGAGATTTGTGCAGGATGAAAATTTGGTGCACATCCTTCTGGATGAAGTGTTGGGATCCGTCGTGAACAGATGTGTCGATCCTCAGTTGATGGAACCGAGCGTTGTTGATATAATATGCGAAAGAGGATAGTGAATGGTTATTACGAAGCGCCCCACGTTCCATTTATTTTAACTAGTTATGTGATGCCTTGTCATGTCTCTGATTGTTACAATGATTTAATGACAATTATGTATTGATTAATATTTCTGTGAAATTCTATAATATTATAATATTTTTCATTTAGGAAAAGGTTTCGGAAAGCACTAGAGGTCTGTATTAAGAAACGAAAACGACATAGAAATCTATACTTTTGACTACAACAACAAATTTCGCATGTCGGTGATTTTCACATTTTTTCAGAAATAAGAGATTCAGTTTTTTGACAATTCAATGACAGTGCAGTTATGTAAGAATGAATTTTATAAAAATGCATATTAAATTAATTCTTTAAGATGTACCACTGAAAGTTTTTTCACTGAAGCTTTCTTGAAATCACGACTGATGCATGGATTACGTGTTATCTGGTGATAGTTGTACGAATTCTTTACATTGATTCTTTTGCCGTTATTCTTATTACTTAACTCCCTTTGGCGGTTGGGGAAAAACATATTTGTATAAAATCATAACAAAAATGTTCGATCACTTTTAGGGTGTTCACTGTCAATACTCGGTGGAAAGGCATTATATTAACACTTCTTAGGCGGGCCACGACCAAAGTTGTTTTTAGCGTATTGTACGTAGAATGCGGATCAAGGCAAAAGTCGTTTTTAGCGTATTGTCGGTAGAATGCGGATCACGGCATAATATGTTTTTTTATATCGTCGCTTGTTTACGGGACACATAATATCACGGGTTTGTTTGTCGGCGTTAAATAAAATGCCGCAACTAATTAACATTAGTCCTAATTCTTTGCTAGATTATAAGGGTGGAAGTTTGAGCTAAGAAACAAAAAATCAACTGTGTTATAGATTTATTTTGCGATCTCCATTGCTAGTTTAGATCGAGTCGTTTAACAAGTTAAACACTGCTTTTTAGACGTATTTTTATTGTTTTTATAGTTTGTTTACGCAATTGTTATTGTATTTATATAAAAGCATACACCATGATAAATATAAATGATACATGCACATGATATGATTATCACCAATACACATGTTGCGTAGATTGGTTCATAAGTTTAATTCTTCAAAAAAACTGCGGCAACCGTAAGTGACCCTTTTTTGACAAGAAGCAATAAAACTAATAAGTTATTATGTATTGAATGTTCGTATTTATTATTTACAAAAAGGGTGACACATGTGTCTCGAATATTTACGCTGTAATTTTTACGGCATTAGATTTTACACTTCCAGTGGTAGTAAAGTTGTAGGAATGGCGATTATATATTATAATTATTTATATAATTATAAAAATTGATAAATATGCAATTTTGTTATATAGAATGTTTTGAATATTTAATATTTATAACATGCGGAGTGCTATCTACTAAATTGATAACAGGTTTTATATTCAGCTTTGAAACATAGTTAAATTATGATGAAATCGAAATGTTCTAATTTTATTTTTAATGATTAGATGTCACGTATGATTTGTTTTTAAATTTCAATCGAAAATATCGTTTGGTTTAGAAGTTGTGTTGATTTTAAGAATGTAATATATTTGTGCGCTAATCACTAAAAAACGCCCGCTACAGGCTTGAGTCTATTTTTTGAAGCGCCCGACTAAGAAGTGTTAAGAAAAACTCAATATTCCTTTGTACTTAGTTAAATAATAGCAGTTAAATCATCATTAGGTTTTTAATTTTAGTAACGTATCATTTTAGATCACTTTGTTAAAATTACCATTCGTCACCACTTTAACTTTATTACTCTTTGATGATCTTTGTAATTACATGTTAGAGGTGTTAAACATTTTAATTTGTGTTATTTTAGAGTCACTTACTTATACTCATAAATTCTACTGTAATTTGTAAATACTTTTCAATACCAATGGTTTATTACACCTTTTTATTTCAATTTGTTTTTGTATAAATAGCACTGTTAAATTCTATTTATTAGTGGCAATGCTCGCCATGAGTGAAACCAGTCCTAATTTTGATAGAATGAACGAATATTGATAAAAACACAATATTCCTTTGTACTTTATTCCACTTTATGTAAAATGCAATGAGCGAAACCGGTCCTGACCTTTTAAATAAAGTGGAATAAAGTACAAGGGAATATTGTGTTTTTCTTAAAAAAATGTTCAAATCTAATGTACATATATCTCAACTACTCTTACCATATTCAATGTACCCTCTCTATCTACTTTTTCATAAATTCTTTACAAAATTTTGTTTAGCAAAAACACTGTATATTAAAAAAAAAAAAATACTAAGAATGTAAATAAAAACAAATGAATTTGAATAACGATACAATTACACTTTATTTATTATGAAATTATTATAATAGTTTTGCAATACATTAAATTATTTATAATATAATTAAATATGGCTCCAATACTGTATTTTTTTATTATTGAAACCATTCATGTGTTGGAAAAAATTCTGGCATATAAAACACCTATGAATTAATTTTGTCTTTTTTGAAATTACACATACTATCACAGACTCTTTATGTACACATGTATATACCGAAATGGGTGGCAACAATTCGAAGCTGAAACTAAGTCTTTTGAGTGTTAATAATTTCAGAATTCATAATATTATAACCATATATTTAATACTTAACAAGAAAGTGATATAAATTCAGTGTTAATTCGATTTTGTTTCTTTAAATATGTTTGAGAATATTTTGATCATTCTATTTTAGGATTTAGTAACTGACTATCACCGACAACTACAGCGAAACCTCAATTTATCATTCAATAGAACGGTCTTTCTTTTGCTCATCAATTCATATTTTTGTTGCTACACCAATCATTTGGGATTTATTTGCATCATAGACTATATGTGGTCTTTACATATTTTTCGAAAAATGCCAGCTTTGTATTTACAAAGCTGGCAACACATCGCATTAAATACAAAACAAAGTTGGAATTACCGATTGAACTAATGAAGACTATAATTAAACAATAGAAGAATAAAATATTTATATGTATACATTTGATTTATTCATATTCATAGATTTCCCGAATTCATCATTTGCTTTCACTGGTTCTTTGAAAAATAATAAATTGAGGATTCACCGCGAGGCATATACAACTAAATTGGAACATTTACATTTTTTAACAACAAAATATAATTGATTATCTTCACGACATTTAATTTTGTTATCATAATTATCGAGGTGGGAATCATATTGATCAGAAACAAAGTCAATTCTTATATTATTTGATAATAATACTTAAGATATAAAAATGCCCTCAACAACCTTATGAATAATAACGGCATCGGTTTTCGTTTATTGCTTTACATTAAAATGACAAACGAGTGACATTGAGTTTTATAATATCGAAAGACACTCGTCACTTTAACACGTTAGAAATTTGCATATTAAGTAAAATAAAAATAATTTAATTTAGGAATTACTGAAACCACCAGTCTACGATTGAAATCAGCGTTTCTCGACCATGGCCGAAGTCCCAATAAAATATTAAAATAGTAAATTATAATAATTGAATAAAACAGTAAAACCATCATTGAGTTGTCGTATTGAATGTATAGCGTCATGTCTGAAAGGTGAACAATTTAAAAAAGGTAGAGAAATGTAGCTCAGTGTGACATACTCTTTTACAAAAAACAATTATAGGTAGGGTCACACAAAAATTAATTAACCCTCCAAGGACGAGCGTCACCATATGGTCACAGTAAACACCGTTGTCTATTGATCCCACTATTCATCCTTTTTCTACCTGAATATCGTTGCTTTCACTCATATTTGGTTAAGAAGGGTACAGATTACAGTAAATCATCAGCCGTGGGGACAGAAATGGCCTCCAAAAGCACATGTGATTTTTTGAATTTCCGTTTTTTTTAATTTACTTTTTGATACTGTTAGTTATTTTTTTATAAAAACATCAAATTGTTTACAGTTATTTTGTTAATATATTTGTATTGCAATTATGTTGATCTAAAGAGGTCAAATTGTAAATATTTAAAAAAAAAATCACGTTTAGCTATATTTCAACCCCGAATGTTTGCGAGCCCATACGGTCACTTTTGTCTTTACTACTGTCCGTACTCAATATTACACGGTAATAAAAGGATGAGCATGACCATATTGTCATGCGGGGTTTCTATACAACGACTTTGCGTTTTTTTTTTTTAAATTTTGGATAGGAATAAAAGTTATCCGTAACTTCAATATGGCTTAGAAAATATTTTTTTTATCGGAAAAAAGCTCTCGTCTCTGGAGGGTTAAGGATACAACTGGACAAAAAAGGTTGAGACACTGATTTAGGTATCTTTCATTTTTGCATGATTCAATTAAAATATACTGTTGTCCTCGGATATATGTCGGATATACAAAGTAGTCGACTTGTTGATGTACTCAAATATGGTTTTGTAGGAATGATCTCAATTTTATGAATGTAAATTTTATTAACTATTTTGTTTTAGTTTTATTAAATTGAAGATACACTGACATGTTCACAATACCCTCGATATAACAGATTTAGAAAAACAAATTTCCCAGCTAAATTTTGAAATCTTGTTAAGCCTTTGACCGCGGTTGACTGCTATAGCAGCCCAATCTGAACCGATTTGGATCCGAGCCGCGGTCAAAAGGTTAATGCTGTACAAGTTAAAATCCAATAGTTACAAATTTTTATGAATGTTCTCTGCATAGAATATAAAGACGGGAGTGAAGTGACCAAAGAAGACACCCAAGCACGAATATCGGGTAACACTGTCAAATAACAAAATTCAGTTTCTTTACACCCCATAACTTCACCAGCGTTGTGTATAAACGTATTGTATTGATAATATTACCACAAAAAAAAAAGAATTTGGAAAACCTACTTATAATATAACGAACTTTCAGTTTCAAAGGATAAAGGATATCAGAGTTAGTCTGTTATATCGAAGTACTGTACTGTTAAGAATGTACTTGCAAAATAAGTATCTGTTTGAAAAAATGTTGAGAGGAATGAGGGTTGATGAAATTGACACTATTTGATTATTTTATTGAAGTACGAAATGAATTCAAAAAATTATTGTGTAACATTCAGTCACATGCATTTCTAATGAATTAAATTAACTTTTATGTATCTTTTTATTTATTTTTGAATTGTTGATAAATATTTTGCAAGGTTCAACAATATTTATGTTTGGTCACAGTAATCTTGAACTGTCGCAATGATTATTTGAAATGTTTTCAGTAAATTTACATGAAAAACGGAATGGTCGATAATACCACCGGTCGATTAAAAATCAATGTCCCGTTTGGCACATCTGGCATACGAATGAAATGTAAACGCAATCTCATCAATCTGTGCGTATACCTAGCGGATCGTGGTTAGGAACTCCTTCCGTTTGAACGCTACCTGAATTAACAATATGGTTGAAGAGTTTAAGAGGCACTTCTTTAGTGTTCGGTAGAAATACACTGTTAGGTCTGGCCGTTGACGTCTTTTTGGAAACCTTCACCGTGTTGTGTTTCTCGACTGAAATCTTCGTTGTCTCTTTAGTCTTCTTCGATTGCGGCGACGCCGATTTACTGATGTTTCCCGCTTCGTTGGCTTCGAAGGCGGCTTCAATGTCCGAAGGAATATGATAGCGGCTTTTCAAAAGGGTACACAGCTAAAACAAAACAAAAAAATCTCATAAGAAGAACTTTTCACCGTCATGTAAATCACATCTGTCAGTTAGTAAAAGATTTTATCCACCACCTCTCTGATGCCGCCCAGGGCTTGGAAAGCGGGATGAGACGGAGGCAAAGAGTCCGGCAAAGCGTTGTGCAAAACTTCTTCATACTGTTCCAATTTTAGTCTGCACAGTGACATTACATTGTGGGCATGAGATAATTCATCACGAAGTAGTTCCGGTTCCTGAAACACAGCATCAGGTATACACAAGCTCATATTTGTATATCATATATTTATCTTTGGTGATCGTTTTTATGATTACCGATACATTAATTTAAAAGTTGTTTGAAAATAAAAATATATAAATATCATACAGAGTTGTGATTTGAAATTTCAATTAAGAGATCAGCGAATAGAGAAATTATTTTTAAAAAAATCTTCATTAGAGATGACAATGAATAATTGATAAGTGACAAACAATGCGGATCATTTTCACATACTACACACGCTTCATTTGTAACCATGTCCGATACTAATGTGAAGCATATAGACTCTTTGAGGCCATGTTATACGACATTGGACACACCGATTTTGTCCCGAAATAAACGATATAAATGATAAATACCTCAAGAGTATAGCCGTCAATAATTCCACTATCATTAGCTGCACCGGCTACTTTGATGCTAGCCATATTTTCTTTATTGGTAACCTTCATGTTTCTAAATCAGACAAAAGCAGAAAATCAAATTTTAAATTCGAGTTATATGTACCAACATTACTTCATAAGAGGTTGTCCATAGATGACATCACTCGGATTAAATTAATTTAAACTCCTCCCCCCCACTATCATCATTTTTTTGTCATGTAGCTCTGTGTTCCGCAAATGAGGACACCAGCTCTGTCAAGGGGGTCCACAAGTTGCTGAGTCAAATCATAGATATATTTAAACATTAGCCTATTGAATAATTAAGAAAAACACTAATATTCTTTTGTACTTTTTTCCACTTTTATTTACCAAGATCACAACCAGTTTCGCTCATAGCGAGCATTATCAACTGAATCAGCATCATCACATGCAAAGAGGACTGGGTGTAAAGCACAATTTTTTGTATTAATATCACAATATTATGAAATAATCAGGACCATCAATCATCACAATGAACAAAAACACTACAGATTGTTTTATTTTATAAATATAGTCTTTCCGTCAAGATTTGACAGCTAACACCGTGACTGTTAAAAATGATCTATAATAACGTTATTACAATAGTCGCGTTACAATGCGTGACACATGTTTCGTCTAACCACGTAGTTTATGGCAAATTGCGCAAAATTTGTGTTGAGGAAGAGAAACGGCATTATTTAAAAGTTTGCAAAGATTTAAGATAATAAAATACTTACGCCACTTTAGGATTGGGCTTCGAAATTTTTCGCGACTGTTTCATAGGTTGCGGAATGGACTGGTTAATTTGCATGGAGCAACAGAACGGGCTCGCGGCGGGCATGCAATATTGTTTAGGATGTTTCAAATACAGAGCGTGATCGATGATATACTGCACGTCGATTGTAGTAGGATAGTGCATCACATGAGTGAGACAAACCATAGCGTCACTATTTAGTACTGAAAACAAAATAAAAAATTATTATCTAAATTATTTCTGCACTGCTAATTGAAATAAATTAAAGAGAACTAAAAGCTTACGTGGGGTCCGTATTGCAATCAACATAGCCACCATAATATACCCAGTGAGCGAGAAGTCATCGCCTTCTGCAAGAATCGCATCCCATAACACCAGGAGATCGTGCAGTGGGAATTCCCTTCCAAATAAGACTCTTAACCACCTTCTGTTAATTTAAGAAAACAATATATCGGTATATATTCCATTACGAAAATAAAATTTCTTAAAACAATATTAGTTTTTGTACAGTCACTTTTATATATTTACCAGATATTGCTGTGAAAAATTTTAACCTACAAAATTGCATTTAAAATATAATATATTGCAAATAATAACTGACAGCAGTTTAGCCAGGTGTATCTCTAAAATTTGTAAAAATGTATTTATACTTCATAACAAAAGGGCATATATTAGACCCTTATCGCTTTGCTTGTCGTTACTGACACACCTCGTGCCCTGTTAACTCGACGGCTGCCACAGACGAGCTATTTCGTAAAATTTATCATGCTCGACATGCCAGAGACGAGTTATCTCGTCAATAACTAATTAAATTAATATTTACAAAAATTAGCCGGCGTGCTAGGTAATTACTATTAATTATCTACGGCGGCTAAAAGGCTAAAATCAATTATAATATAATAGAAAATTATGATACAATATACAATGAAAAAGTTTCTCCGACTTAAGTACCAAAGTGTAGAAAAAAGAATAACACCGCAAACAGAGATGTTAATGACAAGACAATAATGTTATAAATAAAACTGACATTCCAAATAATGAAAGGGAGATGTCACATTTCTGCAAATGCTCCGCCAATTCCGGATCCTGAGGAATCAATAAAGTCTCTCTGATAACAGCTAAATGTCTGACAACGTCATTTTCCCCTCTCCTGCTTGATAGAGTTGCCTGGAAATGATAAAATAGGAATTAACGATTCCGAGTTAAAATCTTATAGAGGCAAAAGCAATATTAAAAGTGTTGATTTTTAGATTTTTAGAAGACGTATTGTATATCTCTTCTAAGCCCGTATATATGGTTAAGTTAATGTATGTTTAAATATATTTCTGATGAGGGAGGGCGCAATCAGGGACGACATAACAATAATACAACACTTTTACTAATTTAGTTTCAAATCAACTAAGTGATTTCAAAGAATAATTATCATACATGAATATTTACGTTGTGAGTTGAATACGCTTTAGCATCTAGAGGTAAATCACTTATTCGGTAGAATGATTCTATTCCTGACATCATTTTCTTGAATAACATGCTGAAACAAAAAAATTACACATAAGAAAACAATTATAGTTGAATAGTTTATCGGTTAGTTTCCCTACAGAAGAGAAACTATGGAAAGATTTTTGTAAAGATCAAAAAAATTAATTATGGCAATCAAACATTTAGATAAAATTATAGTAAAATATTTTCCTCACTAGCTATCGTGTTCGAGATAATCCGGATCCATTATTTCAGTGAGCTCTTCTCTGAAATCAAAAAAAAATATCAAGATAGTTGTCACATATTATTCATCAAGTCAGTCAAGCATTTCTTTGTCTGTGATTTAAGATATTTTTTTTACATATGCATATTTAAATTGAACGACTTCCAACTGGGGGAATTGAATGTGTAAATAGAGTTTGCTGATTGGTATTAGTGATGAGTATTGTTAAGGAAAATTTCAACGATGAACATTATGTCATTTCTATACATATAATTATTACATTAAGTGGTGATTTGTTCCACAAAATTTGTTCAGGTGTCAATAATCATGGATGGTCCTAATCTTTAATAAAAAAATTAAAAAGTGTTTTTTAATACATCTTTCCACCAAGAATTGACAGGGAACACCTTAAAAGTGATCATCAATTGTCTTATATCAGCTTCAGTGACTAGATGAAGTATAAAAAAGCCTCTTGGCTATCAGCGTGTTCAATTGATAATTAAAGGTGAAGGAAAGGAATCGGTTTGAGCAGTGCCAGTTATTATTATTAGATAACATTTTATTGACTCGACTTACCCGAGAGATGTGTGCTCTGCCGCTCTGTGGTCACATTGCAAGACAAAAAGTAAAGGAGCGAGAATTTCATGCATCCCCTGCCTGTAGACAAGAGTCGGTGTCTCTCGGGCAAAACAAAACAGCACATTCACCTGAGGGAAATAAACAAATCTCCAATGAAAAATTGACAAATGTTATTTTAGATGTAGCTGTCAATACTTTATTCAATATAACAGATATTACATTAAGCCAGTCGTGGATAAACTCTTCTATCTTTTACTACCACCAAATACAGACGACTTTGAGCCAAATCTTAAGGAAGAAGCAGTATTTAACTATAACTATCTTTGATTGAGACAACATGCCGCTCAATTGGGAAAATAAACTTAAGATCATTACAGATTATATTACACATAATCTCAATAATCATGTTAAGATGAAAATGAAAACTGTGAGCATGTTATTATTGAAACTATCGTATGTGCATACGACTTATAAAATTTTGGAATCTCTTCAAAATGAATCATATTTTTTTCATTTGAAGAAAAATATTAAATGTTGGTTTTATGTGGAATTTACTTGATTTACTTATATCCCAATTCAATTTAAATAGACAGGCCATCTAAGAATGTGCAGTGATGGGTTTTCACATTATTTCCAGTTGTGGCGAAACCATTACAACCTTTTTGATGCGACTAATTTTTAAATTTTAATTAAGGTACAAAGTGCATCTAGTCAATCATTTCATGGCTACGGCCGTTTAGGACATCACAGGCACACAATCAAACGTTTGCTAGCTTCACGCCATTTCCGTGCTACACATTTAGTGCGGTACGTCAACCACAAGGCTTTCAATAATGCATGCAATCATATCAATAAAAATAAGAACACAACGCTGCACAGAGAATGGAGACAACACGCTGTCAATTACACACTATCTTCTATCTTTAATCACTGTGTCTTTTTTTCATTTGTAGGCTACAACTTAAATGGCCAAATGGTTATCATAAGCAGAATTAAATATATCATTAATAGTTAGTAATAAAAAAACCTATATAATTGCAAAATTGGTCTTATCGTCAGCCTTGGAGAAATAAATTATCTTAATTACCATGGCTTCTTGTATTTCAGGTTGTTTGAAAAATTCAATCCCGGGAAAGGTTCTGACAACATCCAATTTGATGACAGTTTGCAATTCGGCATCTCGGAAATGCTGGTTCCATATACTCTGCAATCAAATAAAGCCAGATGAAAGTAACACTAATTTTAGCTTTATCTTTGTATTATTTCTGACAAACCTTACCTCGTCTGTCTGCGAGAGCGGGTTATCTTCCGGATGCTGACAGCATCGCGGATCACAAGACAACTTCTTTTTTAAGTCTTCGTACTGCTGGCGATTTTTCTTTATCCTTAAACCAAAATAAAACAATGTAAATATTAAAATGATGTTGATAAATCAAGTGAACATTTTTTAATATGGAATAAAATATCATAAAGCTCAGATGCTGTTTTTTGTCAAATTCAATTTTGTATTTATGAATAAGAAGGAATTAAAGCACCTATAAATTCTTGTCTTAGAAATGAAAAAGGAAAGAAATCAGTCACTCTAAAATCTAAATAAGAAAAAAAACAGGAAACCATTTAATTGATTAAATCAGGGGTCACCAAACTTTTTGAGACGCGGGCCGGATTGAACTTTTTAAAAACTAAGGGGGCAGGACGACAAATAAATTCTTATTGGAACCCGATCAGAATATTATTTTATTTTATGTGATTACATAATAATTCTAATATAAGCAAATGTAGTTTATATTGCTATTCATAATAGAAAATATTTATTACAATGAATAGATATCTATTTATACGTAGGCCTACTTTATTTAATTAATAGTTAGGCATTCCAATTATTGAATATATTTATTGAATATATTACGTTATACAATTATTGAATATAAATACGTATATGTATACATGCACAAAAAATTACTTACAGGTTAATTTAATTATATATTTTAATATGTAAATGTGTAAATTGTAATTAGTGCGAAATATGAAATTTTCATGCCATAATAAAAATCCGGCAATACATCATTTTTTGCTATTTACTAGTCAATCGTCAACCATTGGTCCTCCTCCTACTCTAAAATCTTCCCACAAAGTATTTACGTCGACCATAAAACGGTGATTTTTTCAAATGACTGGCATCTGTTAAAAAATACAAAACGAATATATTTTTTACCATTATTAAATCGTCTGAGTCTTTGCTTAAACATCTCTTGCCGCAAAGTTGTACGTGTAAAAAGACGCCAATGCTACGTACGCGGTATATTCAATTTGTCAGATAAAATAATCAAGAACAAAAAATACTCTTAATACTTTCAAATGATAGATGCAGGAAAATAATAGATCGAAGTACAACCAGCATTATTCGTTCGAATATATGATGAATTATAGTGACAATTTGGGAAACGTACTGTTCTAGCCATTTATTAGAGTCTGGTGAGACCGTTTCTAAAAGTATTCCCCATGCGAGACTTCTCAATCGAGAGGTCCTCAGAGCTCCTGTCAAAGCTCGCCTCCTGACTTCGTCAATTCCCGCAGCAAATTGTTTACGTTCCTTGCTGAAATAAAAAAACACAACGTTTAATAAGTAATCTTAGTCTAAGAATACGATATTTTCACAGCTTAAAATAATAATAATTGGTTCGTCACTGATACCCGTGACGTTTTAAAAATCTTAACAAAGAATTTAAAATATTACATATATATATAAGCCAAGTGTCATACTCATATTTTTCAACTGCAATATTGGTATCATACTCTGTATTAATTTCGACTGCAGTAATCGGATCTGTTTCTATGGACCTGTCATCACCAGCTGATTGGGCAGTTTCGTTGTTCTGTCAAATTGAACAAACAATATAAGTGAATCATAAAATAGTCAAGCAACTAAACATAGTCTCACACCATTATTTTGCAAGTAATATTACCATATTTCAGTGTATTTAAATGCTATCTCATTATTATTTGATTAGAAATTTGAGATGTATCCTAACTAACAAACAATAACTTCTTTATGGTAGACAAATGATAGACAACCAGATATATTAGTCTATGCCTGTGAGACAACTTGAGGAAATACGAAAGGAATACATTGGTACTGCCATAATGAAAAATTCTAATAACACTGACTAGACCAGCGGTCGGCAAAGTAGTAGCCCGCAGAAAAATTTGGAACTCTTTAATTTTTCTGTTTTTCCAATTTTTGCATTGATCACTTTTAGGGTGTTCACTGTCAATACTTGGTGGATAGGCATTATATTACTAAAAACACAATAAGTATTCCTTTGTACTTTATTCCACTTTATTTAAAGTTTCGCTCATTGCGAGCAATGTCAACTTGACAATTGCTTTCTTATCACAGTTATTTGTTTTCTTATCAGCTGACAATGCTCGCAATGAGCGAAACCGGTCTTGAACTATTAAATAAAGATGAATAAAGTACAAATGAATATTGTGTTTTTATTAATATATATAGATCTTTGGATTCCTGCTTATTTTTTTATTTAAAAATGTATGACTCTGAAATTAATATATATGTTAGATTGTGGTATATACAACATTTTCCGACCAAAAGGTCATTTTATGCCAAAATATCAGTTAGAACCTTTTTCAAAGTAAGGTAACGATAATGCAAAGGATAAAGTAAAGGGGAACTTGCAAAAACAATTTGATCATTAAACAGATCTAAATTAGGTAAGAATTTAAATTTATTTATTTCTAGAATTTCCTGTCAAAAAAAAGACTTACAGCGACAATATTATTAGTAGTTTTTCTAGACACCATATTTCACATAAATTAGTTACCTTTCATTTTTTTATTCATCGACTTCTAATAATTCCGATGACTAAAGCAAACTTTAATTTAGAATTAGATGCTATTAAACAAATTGCAGTTAACAATGGTTTTGTTACGGACATAATGGATCGTCTTTTATTCAATAAAACTAAAAAACTTGCTTGGTTAAATATTAGCTCTAGCCTGGTGGTTATTATTGAATGGTTCGTGGCGTTCTTAAGATTGCCGATTGCTGAACTAAACGATACTACATATCAAAATTCTAAAGTATATTTGGTAACTACAATTTCGGAAAAATTTTTACTCGATCATAGTGAATCGATAGCGTGGTAGCAATTATTTTATTTTTGTTGCAATCATCTAAGTATTTATAAAAGCAAAATAATTGTTACAAAACAATTCACTCATTGAGATTTCAGAATAAAGTTCAAATTGAAGACAATGTAAATAGTAAATATATTATTATTGAGATATATATTTTTTACAACGAAAGCCACGATATTTATTTGTCTTGATCATAGGCTAAAAATTATCATAGACAAGTCCGGCAACTTTACTGTACATTTTTGGTGATTTGTTTTTTTTAGCTTGTTGGCAAACACGAATGACCAAAAATTGAAAACTTATACCTGCGTCCATTGGCGTCCATTTTTGGTTTACCGCTGTGGTTATTCTTCCATATTCAATATAATAGTCGCCCTGTGTTTCTCGACTAAAATAATAGACCGTCGCACGTTCGCGGCGCATCATTTGTCACGGATCGCTCCGATCAGGTAGGCATACACGCGATTAACGGTATCCCCGTTAGGAATGCGTATCGTTATGCTTTTCTTCTCTCGTATCTGTCATTGACATTGATTTAATGTTTTGCTAATTTGTTGTGTTTAAGAGAACACTTCTAATCGCGTATATAACTCGACCGTCTTGGGGTAGAATGTGAGCTTAGACTTTTTCTCATATTAATTACGCAATTGGTGTTTGTTATGTATGCAGGTCAATTCTTCTATTTAGGACACGATCTGATGATCCGGTCAATTATTGAAACATTACGAGAGCGTCCTTTCAACTCATTCGATGTGACCGTCTTGTTTATTAAGTACAAAAATTACAACTTACGCCAATCGGAACTAACATTGAAACATATTCTTTTAGGGAACAAAACTCATCACAATTCTACATGACTGCTGTGATGTGACGTGAGGGGCACCGTTTCGACAACATGGAAACCGATTACAGAGAAGGCGTCGCTCTGACGGACGACGCGGACTCTAGCTCGATGGAATTGAGCATTATCGAGACCTCGACTAACGTTCAAGATGAAACTGTAAATTATCAAACAGCGGACGAAGAAAATAGCTCTAAATATTTCTCAATGATCGCCGGCGATTCCACCCTAGAAGCTTCTAGAGACGACAACGTCTTGTCCTCTAGTGTGAAATCTTGCCTTGATGCCACGTTCACTTCGCCCCCTACTGACAAGTCTATTCAGGGCGCCGGACAGAGTTCTAAAACGGAAAATCTTCTGAACAGTCTTTCTCACATAAGCATAGAAGCAGTGAACAAATTGCACATTCACGAACGCATAGACGCCGCTAACATTCTTTCAGGTGGCGTTGATATCTTTGACGATTGTGACAATTCTGTAGACGAACACGATTTAGTCATCGATGATGACCCTCGCCCTGAAAAATTTGAAGATTGTCATGAAATAGTCCCGAGCGCATCAATTGATATTGATTCAAAACCAGATAAAGAAAACAAAGGTGACGCCGGCCCAAAGGTTGAGCTGTCAAAAGAGCTCCAGGCTGATGCTTCGAATGTCATCGACGACAAACTTGATCCGTCGACAGAGACAGCTCTGATCGAAAGGGATGACGCGGAAAAAGTCAAAGAGACAGTTACAAAACACGCAGTCGAAGAAGTCGATGAGCCAGAAGTGAAGCCTGTCACTTACAGCGATCTGCTGCAGGGTAATCTTCCAGAAGGAAGCAGCGAAGTGGTCCTTCTCATTGATGAAAAAAATGTGGAAGCTGTCCACATCGGAGCAGGTGTTTACATATACAAGAAACATGACGGCGAGTTGGCCGCAATGCAGGTCATTTTGTCCGAGGACGATCCCCCAAACGTCAAGCCCCTGCACGTTGTGTGAGCACTGTTCCTTAAATAGTTTTATTAATGTTTAAAGCAAATGACTGACTGTGAACACTCTTTATTACTGTTTCCATACATTGAACATTATTTTCACGTCTGGCAGACATTCATTTTATTTCTGACTTAAATAAATTGTATACGTAAATATCACACAATCAGTCACTTGTACAACTTGTAACAGTCATCTTTATGCTTTATGTATATGTCACTACAACAAACTGTTGATAACTTCAGCACAGCCTGAGGACCGTAATTTAGTTTCTTATCAATATTGTGTATTCACTTCTGCAGGAGCAATTTTTAAGAAACTTCAAAGCCATAACGCAATAAACTCTTAGTTAGCTATCCCTTTTTAGAATGACATGGAAACAATGTGCTTGACAGTGGCTGGCAGTCCATGGATGCGGTGGATGTGACACACTAAAATCTTTAGCATCAAGAGTGTTTTCATACCAAATTTGAATATTGTTTCCAGATTGCCTATTTAAATTTCTTATAGAAAATTCTATGATTTTATAAGGTTAAAAAGCCAATTAACTCACATATACTTGACTTTCATTTAAAACATCAATATACAATAATGAAATATAAAAGAATTATTTTTTTAAGATAAAAGATATTTTGGCAGAAATATTTGATTCAATACAATTAATTTGCTCAGTTGAATTTTTATATTCGATTATGAGATGAATTAAAACTTTCACCAGAAGTAGCCAAATGTAGATAGGCTGTCTGCTCTAGCTTTAATAGCGATTGAAAAATAGGAAAAAAAATATAATGCGGTTATCGATGAATTTTGCAGATATAAATTAAATTTATAAAAAGGTCTGTCAGCATCCACTGGTCGAAAAGTCACTAACTACCACCTGTGCTTATATTCCAAAATATTAACTGAACTGATATTTACTACAATGTAGCAATGGGAAGGCTGTAAATATTGTCACATCTCGTCTTAATTGGTTTTAACGATGCTGATTTTTTTTTAGGAAAAATGATGATGGCAATCTAGAAGTATACGAAGAACAAACAAAGCAAGTCGCAGTCACAAATGAGGAATTGGAATCCCTGAAAACAAATGTAAGCATTCTTTTGGCACTATGGCTATAAGCTGCAACAAAATTAACGCGAAAACCACACTTGTGTGTGGTCAAAAATGTTTTAAGGAATAAATGCAGAAGTTCAAATTTATTTGTATACATTTTGATGACCACAATAAAAGATACGATGAAATCAGAAATTGTTTTAATATATTTTTGTAAGGTTTAATGCCATCAAATTAACATAAGAGTCGACTAAAAATCATATGCCGGATATGCATAGCAGTTAAATTTGTTGGCTTTCTGAGCCAGATCTCACGGTTTCGAGTCGCAGTAGGAACGGAAATTTTTCAATCAATTTATAGATTTCTATTCGAAGACATCTGTACTTGTGATGTCTTAATATTCCCTCCCACCCTTCCGATCCTCAAATAATGTGGATCAGGTGTGTTCCAGTCGGCAAAGTGTGGTCTGCGAGAAAATTTTGGTGGTCCGCAGAGAAATCTATCATTATTTTATGAACGTAGTGCATTTTTAGACACATTTAATCACTCAATAAAAGTCAAGTTAGTGGTCCGTGAGCATTTAGTGGTCTGTCCTGCACTATCCTTCTATCCATAATACTCTCTTCAAAAAGAGGTTGAGCGATTGAATAACAAACAGTTCTTTTTGAAAAACTTTTATCGAAATACCTCTAAACAATTAGGAGACCATATGCTCCAAATCGGGAGCGGACTTGGATTTAAAAAATTTTTTTATGGCAAATGAAAACAGGTTTTACTTATATAAATATTTCTTTCTTATATAAACACGAAACATTCATTTGCTAAGCGTCAGTACAAGTTCTTCCGTGCACTTGAACACCTGAAGATGCCGAAAGGCGAAACCAGGGTCGATAGTGACAACATCTGTGTGAATATAGATAATTTGAACGATTCAAATTTGAAAACAGGTTGTTGCAAGATAAAAATGTATGTAATTATTACCAATATATTGTGATTATGCTTCGCCGTGCTATCCATAATGCGGTATTGAAAATTATTTAGTTTTTAGAAACAGTTAAAGTGAACAATCAGTGTTCGCTCTGCTTTGCGAATGAATATTGGTACCGCAATAATAGTGACACCTCTTTTTTTATCCTGAAAGCTGCTGCATCGCAAATTATATATTTAATATTGCATTATAAGATTGATTATATTGAAATATGTGTATTTTTTTTTTGTTGTTTTTAATGCAATTGTATTATTTACAGGAATTGGCTGAGAATGCAGAAAAAATTCATCCAGCTGAAAATATTGCGGACACATCGTCTAATAATAAAGTCATTTGCGACGCCGTTTCAAAAAACCAACCGAGTATAGATGGGGATGGCGCAAGTGTTCTCATAAAAACGAGCCTCACCCTGAATGTCGTGACCGATTCGGTTCAATCCGTCGAGTCTACTGCTGGTGAAACTATTTCTAAAGAATCTCAAGATGCAGTTTTAATTGAAAAAGATTTTATAAATAATTTGAATGACAGTAAAATAAAAGTAATGGAAAAACGTGAACAAGTCGAAGATGCTTCTGAGTCACCGAGTGTTGTTCTCGGAGATACTATAGAAATTAAAAACAGTTTGGAAATTGTTATTCAGACTTCGGAGTCGATTTGTAATACTAATGTTGACGAATCTGGCACTGTAAATTTGCCAGTGAATGAAAAATATTTAGATTCCTCTGAAGTTATAGCGACGTCCCCGGTCGTTGTGGAAAATTCAAAAGAATCTAATGAAGACAAGAGTCCTGTTGATGAATCACACCTCACAGAAAAATCTCAGCCGATGAAAGATCTCACTGTAAAACCTGACCAAAGTGAACCGGCGCTCGGTGTTTTTACATCTGACCGTGTGCCTCTTTTGAATCAAGCAGTTGTAGCCGATTCCGACATCTCGTCGAAGACTGAAAACGTCACTCTGAGTGCGGACACTTCAAATATTTCTGAATATAAAAAAAGTTCCATTAAAGACGATGAAAACTCAAAAGATTTACCGATTCAAAAAACAATAGAAGTTTCTGGTGCAAAACAAATATCTGACGATGTACAGATTCAAACTGAATTAAAAGTCGATGTCAACAGCAGTCGTTCGAAATGCTGTAATGTTCTAAGTGCTGAAGACGAAGTTAAAATAATTTCATCCGATGCTTATTTGAATAAAATAGAATTAAAAAATGATAAAGCTACTCAAGAAAGTGACAAATTGCCTAGAGTGCATCCGGTAGACGATGTCATTCAAAAAACGCAACCGATCGAGAAATCTGTCGAGGATTGTCTCATCTTAATTGAACAAATTGTTATTTTAGATTCACCCAAGAATATAATTCCCGATGAACCTGACAAATTATCCTCGGTTGAGGTCAGTCCCCGTGTTTCTGAATCAAGCGAAAAGGATATTGCCGATTCGGAAAAAACTCCTATAGTCGATAGTCAAAACATGTCTGGAACTGAAAATGTTTTCTCAAAGGTTCCTGGTATGTCAGAGGACACGTATGAAACTGCAGCACCACAAATGCGCAGTGATGTTGTTGAAAATTCAAACACTGACAAAAGTGACCAACAGTTCCTCAGTTCTGATAGTAAATTCCATCAAAAAAGGAAACTCACTCTTATCGACACGGAATTTAATGCGCTTACCAAAAAAGATATTATTTCACCAGCAACCCTGATTTCGAGTACCGACATTTCCCAGAACGATGTTGAAGATCCCTCCTTTGACGATTCAAAATCAAAAATGGAATCACAATCCAGCATGGAATCTGATGACGATCCAGACGATGACGATTTCGTTCGAGGAGAACCCGTTACCGGAGACAGCGACATCGCTTGGGTCAACTCTGTAGACGATTCCACCTGCGAAGAAGAATTATCAAATGTTGAGAAGCAAGAGCCGGAAGAAAATATCATAACAGAGAACAACAAGAGCCTAGTTTCACTATCTTCTGACCGTTCAGAGATAACGGTAAACACTGATATTGAAGTACTAAAATTATATGAAAGTAAAAAGGTGCTCAAAACTGATGAGCCCAAACAGATGGTATCACTTGATCATGCAAAGATATCCAACATTACTGAGGTTCTTCACATTCCAGAACCGATTCGGAGCCAAAAAATTGAAACAACTCAATTAAAAAATATTGAAAAAACTCTATCTCCTGACAATTCTGCTCCGTCGATTGGCGAAAGTCAAGAGATAGTCGTTCTTCCTGACAAGTCTGCTCTGTCAATAGGCGAAAGTCATGAGATTGTCATTCTTCCTGACGAGTCTGCTCCGTCAATAAGCGAAAGTCAAGAGATAGTCGTTCATGATGTAAAAGTATCGAAAGACATTGATAAATTGTCTCGTGGCCGCAGTGAATTATTAAAAGATACCATTGAAATTGTGAGTCAATCTCCTGATCCGCCACATAACTTAACCGGTGAAAACAAAGGACCCACCACCTGTAATGTTATTAAACTGCAAGTACCCGATGAAAGTGGAAATGAAATAAAAAGTATCACTAAAGTTGAAACTCAAGACAGGCTAAAAGAATCCATCAACAGGGGCTCAATCCTGCCCGCGGCACCAAGTATTCCAATAAAGCATTTTAATCCGATTACTGACAAAGAGCCTTACAGACCTCCTGAAAAGAAGGCAATAAATATTCTAGAAAACAATAATGAATCATTATCTAATAAATGCAACAAAGACTTGATTAAAAAAGTTCCTAGAAATGATAAATCGGAAGTAACAAAAAAGACCAGTGATAAAAGTAATTCTCTTCCATTATTTGAGGATTGCGCTGAGAGTTTTTCAGAACAAAACAAAAGTGACGAAGCGCTCACTCCGATCCCGAAGAGTCCGCAGACAACTCATTCGAATACTTCTGTGCAAAATTTGTCACCTCGAATTTCTCCTAAAAATAATATAAACATAATTGCCGATATAGCGATTCCTACACCGCGAATCGTGGACGTGCCTAGTGATAATGCCATTCATTTATATTCATCTGGCGCCATGAGGGCCGGTGCGGCCAAAACCTATTTGCAACACGGTCGAAATCCAGAGACCAAGAAAACATTTAACAACGATCACTCGACTCCAATATCTAACAAGTACGATTACTCTATGACCGAATTTGGCAAAAATCATTCTCAAAAGCCAAAGCTTTCGACTTATTGGAATAATCAGCACAATTCCAACAGAACTGCTCATGACGCTAAGCTTCCTCAGCATCCCAAGAGCTTCCCTGTCAAGACTTACTCTTCCTCCCAGAAGTTGACCAATAAAATTTTGCCGATACCTGAAAAAAAGAAAGAACCGGTGACATTATCCCTTAAAGATGAATTGGATTCTTTCCTGTCCACAAATAGACCTCTTAATCAAGCTGCTGCTTTTTCCAATACAAAGCAAATTATGCCATCATATAATTCGCCATCGAAATCATCCGGCGCTCATATTTCCCCGAAAGAAGATTTTACTGAAAACGTTATTGGAATCCAGCAATACATTGGTACGGCGAGCGATGCGAACGTTGATTCGGATGTTATAATATATTCGGCAGAAGACACTGCGAGTTCAGCTGATGAATCAATCAACAGTGAACAGACTAAGAAAAGCAAATCACGGCAGCCCAGGAAGCAAGTTTTTACTCCTGTCACCAGATCTGACATGGAAATAATCTTTCCGAATCTTTACACTGCCGAGAAAGAAGCTTCGAAACAACCGAAATCGGCTAGACTGCCGTACAAACCGAGGGGACGAGGATGCAATGCGGAAACTCCAAAGGGACTAAAGAAAGAACCGGCTAAAGATAAGGAGGTTTTTAAAGATTCGCACATACTTAAAGAAGACAACATCGTGATCGACATTACTTCATCGATAGACAAAAACATAGCTAAAGATAACCCCAAAGAAAGTGACACACCTCATAACTCCAATATTATAAAGGACAGTAATCCTGCAAGATCTCCCATCAGTGCCATTCGTGCCCAAGAAAATGATACCGGTAAAAATAAGAGTCAGGACCAACTGTTGATAAATAAACGCACTTCTGACATCTCTGATCTCAATGATTCATGCTTAGCGAAAGAAAATTTGACTCAAAATATATGCAAGATGAAAGACGCCCAGACACCTGAGAATAAAGACTCTATGAATTCTCCCGATTCTGAGAGACGAGACGATCCCGCCGTATGTCCGCTGTCGAGTTCGGCAAAAAGAAAACGAGGAAGACCGAAAAAAATTACCTCCTCTGACACCGTCGTGACCCAAACACCGACAGCTGAAACTGTTTCACCTAATACTTCGTCTAAATCTGAAACTGAGCATGCAATCGTTGACTTAAAATCTGAAGACCTATCCGACAACACTTCACCTCGAATCAATTCTTTGTCTCCTTTTGGTAAAATCAATGAAAACATTGTTTGCCCTATCTGCTTCAAAACATTCAGAACTGAAAACGTGCTACTGAAACACGTCAAGCATTGCAATGGCGCCATCGATAAGGAAGCATTGAAATCACCGAAAAGAAGAAAAATAGCTTTTGAAACCTCGACGGAGACTGATGAAGGATCGGAAACCACTTTTGTGTCTGTTTCACAGTCTCCAAATGAACAAGTAACTGTATCTTCTGCCTCTGAAGAGCTCAGAATAGAACAACCTCGCTGTCTGGAGGATAGTAAAATTGAATTAAAAAAAGAAAAAAAATCTTCCATCGATATATTGGTGACTGAATCTATTCAACTTTACGATATGAAATCAAAGTCTCCCATTCTTCCACAACTGAGAAAAACTGATGACATTCCCGTCAAACATGAAAAGAAGTCTATAGAAAGACTCGTTGAAGAAGTTGCTTCCATCAAAAAGCCAACAGAGATCAATACTTCTGAAATAATCATCATCGATGACTCTTTTTCTGTAGCTACCGAACCGCCTATTGCCACTCCTCCCGTGGAGGTCTTCATTGAACGTAAAGAGATTCTTGTTGACGAACCCCTCGCTGAAAAGAAATTAGTAAACCCGGAATCCTCATGCTTACCTCTTGAAGGAAATATTAAAACTAAAGCAGACAGTAAAAGCTATGACAATGTTCAGTCGAGGGAAAAATCAGATCCTGAGAATGACTGCGTTCAAGAAATTGGCCAGAATTTCTTATCCAAACCGACCAGAGAAAAAATGGTGGGAGGCGGCAGAAAGGTTAATGAACTTCGTTCCGCCGCATCGACACTATCCCCTATGAGTCGCCTTTCAAAAATCCTTAAAACCAAACCGCCTATCAACAATTCAATATCTTGTGAAATATGTGGCAAAACCTTCAGGCAGCTGGCTCATATGGTCTATCACCGAGACAAACATAATGCTGATGATGCGGGACCTTCGGTTGAAAAGTCTAAAATACCTATTGGGGTTCCTAAAATGAAAGTGAGCGTTGAGCCTGAAGTTACTGCTGAGCCAGATGCAATGTTAAAATGTGAAATCTGTCAAAAGGGATTCCGTAAACTGCATCACCTGGTTGAGCATCGGGAGACGCACGGCGGCGAAGTCAAATCTCGCAGGACTTCAGCGGCCAGCGTGAAGAGCGAGCCAGAGGCGGGTTTCCGATGCGACGCCTGTGACAAGTCATTCAGAAAACTACATCATCTAGTTGAACACCGGGAGCTCCACGCCGCCGAATTGAATGAATCCGCTTCCAAGCTTGCTGCAGAGACTAAGGCAAACGATGATGCCACCTGCGCGGGCTGCGGAAAATCTTTCAGAAAGCGTCATCACATGGTTGAGCATCGCGATATTCACTGCTCTCCTACCAAAAAGGGAAGAAGCGACGATGCAGAGCCCTCTGAAGAAAACGACGTCCGACTCTCCGTGGGAAGCTCTGCCAGCGATGATAGTAATAGTTGTAAAATCTGCGGTAAATCTTACCGCAAGCTACACCATATGGTGGAGCACAGGGAGAGTCATCAAGAGACCCCCTCCCGGCGAGAGGCAAAGGCGACACCGGAGACAGACTTCATGAATACCAAAGATATCATCCACGAGTGCGCGAAATGTTACATGGTGTTCCCCAATGAGAATTCCCTTAACAAGCATGCCAGTATTTGTTTGCGGAAAAGAATAATAAGCCGAGTCAAATCCATGCAGCCGGATATTCCAGAGGAAGTGCCTCCTGCAGACGCGAACGGACGAGTACTGTCAAGAAGCAAATCGTTGATTTCTCATTCTAACGAATCAGTCAAAGTCGTAGTCTCCGATGAACCGACCATTTCGCTCATTGTGCCACCGCAGACTGCTGAGAGCTCTCCTGTGGAAGAAACAAAAAAACCCACTGTAAAAAACAAAATTCTCAAACCTTCGCCGTTGCCTAAGAAGCAACCCAAACGAGAGAGCGAACCAAAAATTAATAAAGAAGACTCAACAGTCAAGTACAAAATAAACGAAGAATTGGAAATCAAATACAAAATTAACCCCGCCTTCGTGAAGCCCGGCAAGAGGCTATCTCAATCCTCGGACACTGCAAAAAGCCCTGCCGTTAAACCTAAGATCAAAAGACTGAGCGAAGTGCCTCCGGCGAAACCCAATAAGCGATTATCTCAGCCGATCGAGACCAAACCGCCGATCACGAAAGCTAAGACCAGAAGGATAAGCGAATCTGCTCTCTCCGGCCTCAAAATACCTAGTTCGAAGATGCTCAAGACTATCTATGAAGAGTGTTCCATCAGGTACTCGTTCCCGCCGAAGAGTCCCAAGGTTAAAGACAAAGCAGCCGGAATCGACAAATCGACTAAGGAGAGTGAGAAAAAAACTAATAATACCAAAAGGATCGTTCCCCCGCCAAAGAAACCTGCAAAACAGAATACAAAAATAGTTACAAAAACGATACCATCTAACAAGAAGACAGCAACTTTAGTGGTGACAAAAAGAAAGTCAATCGGGGGCAGAAAATCAATAGACGGAAAGAAGTTGCCGACGGGAGTAAAAAAAATACAACTTAAATGCTGCAAACAGATATTCACCTCTCAGGCAACACTCGCAGAGCATAGAAAGACACATAAAGGTACATATAAATATATTTAAACCAATGATACAATGCTGTATAATTCCACGTGTAAAAATCATTTTTATCGTTGTTCATTCTGAAAACTTTGTGGAAACTTCAATTTTGCAAGAGAGTAAAAACCATTTTAGCCCATGGCATCAATTGAAACTTTGCGTTGATATATCGGTGTTATTGGTGATCTTTTTTTATTAAACAAATTTTAATTTATTTGCAAAATTAAAGGTGCAACGCAATACTTGCTAAGGTGGTAAAAAGGTTAGCATGTAAACAACGATTCCTGCCATCAACGCAGATATTGCAGTCTCTCACTTTCTGTGGGTGGTGTACATGATTCCCATGTGTAAAGATCACAGCAATGTAATTATTTGAGTGTTGCTTTAACTTTTTTACATCACAAGTAATTTGTCGTAATTGTATACGCAAACACTATTAATATTAAACATTTTATTACCACAGCAGGTACTGTTGCAAAACACCACACTGTTTTATACAGTTTTTTGGAGTTTTGGTAAAATTGTAATATTATAATGTCGCTATTTTTTTTTCCATTTTATTCATAACAGGAATTCCCTCACTGAATACTTAACCTCCTCGGACCCAACTTGATTATTTTCAAAATATTGTAGGACTTTATTTTTCTCCAAAGTTTTTAGATTTCGAGGGGGTGATGCAACAAATTTTATGAGTACGATCAGTAAAAAGGATATTTTTTTTCATAATTTCGTACGATAAAATTTTGTAATACTACTCTATAATAAATGAAACTGAAAATGTGTACATGAAAAATAGAAAAACATTTACCGCAGAGTAATTATGGTGATATGCAGCATAACAACTGAGAATTGCCGACCGATATTTTCGGCTCAATTTGTTGGAACGAAAAGTAAATCAATAACTGACAACTGTCTCACTTAGCGATTACCTAACACGTCATGAATCTAAATGTTTCTACTCTGCCTTGCAGCTCGCCAGACTCATAAATGTGACTGCGGACGATCATTCGAAGCTGAAATGCTTTTGAAAAGGCACATAGACACCGAACACACTCCACCGAAATCTTTCAAGTGCACAGAGTGCGGTACCTCTGTCAGAACTGCATCACAGTTCTTGAAACACAAGAAGGAACACGAGGCTTCGCAAAAGGTCACTGTGCAGCGCAAGTCTGCCGGGAAAGTGTCGAACCCCCCCAAGAAAGCTGTCGCGACCGCTAAGGAAGCCGTCGCGAAAGCGAAATCGCCGGAATTAGGTGCCAAAAAAGCCGTGAAACGAAAGTTGGCTCACGGAGGAGTGCCGCTGTCGGATAAGATGAAAAAAGCAATGGCCGGAGGAAAATTCTAAAGCAGACTCCTGTCGAATTCAAATTTCTCCATACATCATATATTAAGCTGGTTATATTATAAAGTTTACTGATTATCTTTACTACGGGATAGAATATTTTTTTTATCTGTACAGACAGAGGTATATTTTTACACTACAATGATAATAATATAATGAGCTGAAAAACTATTATCTCTCAGGTAGAAATATATGCTTATAGTTAACTTTAAGTTGAAATGTTTTTTTTTCTACGATTTTGATTCATGTTTATGCATACAAATATTGGCTAGTTTAAGTTAAGTTTTTATTGCAACACATCGGATATTATGCACTCCGTGTGTGCAAAGTATGTTTTTCATTTTTCTTATTTGTTTTAGTTTAAAAAAAAGATTTATAAATTGGGAAAACTTGTTATTGTGTTGTAAATATTTTAGCTGTTTAAGTACATATTATTTAGACCTACTCTTAATGTATTGTTAACAATGTTTAATACAACTTTTGTAAAAAATAAAGCTTTCCTATTTTTTTTCAAACATGAACTATTATAAAATCGTGTATTTCACCTAATATTTATAATAAAATATAGCCAAATTCAACGCTGTTCATCCAGGTAAACTGCGACAAACGTTGTCTTCTGACATTATTTAAAAAAATTTATCACTATCAATTAACTAATTGAATGAAACTCCCTCCAAGGATCATCATTTTCTTCAGTATGCCACCGGATGACTTAAAACCACATTCATATTTTCTATATTCCAAACCCAGCTCAGTTTCTCTGTCTTAAAATTATCTCATTGTGAGATATAGATGACCTTCCTGTCTCAAAGAATGTAACGAACAACTTATCATTGCTGTTATTGTAAAATGATTCCATAAGCAAAGTATTTTCTTAGATCTCCCTTGCAGCACTAGCTTGCACGTATAGATGAAATAGAAAAACAAGCTGGCAACTTTTGCCTTTCCTTATTTTTTTAAATATGAACAGCATGCTTCAAGACATTAGCGCCGAACATCCCTAATGTGTTGATTGAAGCAGGTAATTGTCAATTTTATTTAATCAAATGCCATAAATTTATGACTTCCCAGTGATTTTGTAAAGAAATGAATTCGTGTATTATTAATATTTACTTAATTACTTTTCAAAACAAAAAAACTTAGTGTCCTCGTTATTATTTTTTGGTTTATTGTCACAATTTTTACTTGTTCTGTGTTATTGTGTTTTTTCTGTTAAAAAATAATTAAAGTAACATTTTATAGATTACGCTTTCATTGATATAATAATGAGATATTTTTGATTAGACGAGATTAGATTGTCACCCTCTATAGTCATGTCGGTAAGAGTTTTGTCCTAGCAATCTGATGAGTCTTGGCTTAAGTCCTGGTAAAGTCACTGTCAAATTTAGTTTATTTAAATTGAAGAATTTGTAGGGTTCGTGGTGCGGCGGTCAACGTCGGCTTCCGTAACAGATTATCGTTATAATGCTATAACATGGGAATGCCTAGTGATTGAAATGGTGGGTATTTTCAAGAATCATATTATTTTGATCGTTGGAAAATTTGTGATAATTTTACGTAAGTTAATCATATTTATTTACACATAGAATACAGCAGTGGTGAGATAGGAAGATTCACCTGTTTATTTTAAATTGGCCAACTTCTTAATTGTGCCTTATTAATTTAAATTTCTTGATAAAACATTTTATTTCACCCATTTATTGGTGTAACATTTTAACCCCTAGATCAGCATTGAATGAGTGAGTCTGGAATTAAATGGTTGACACGTCTTTTTTTAATCTAAAAGCGGCCATGTGTTCCAAAACTCTTATATTTAAAGTACACCCATACCTCGCTATAACAGCCTTCTTCAATTAACACGTTTTCGATTTACAGCCTAAAATGTTTCGCTAATAATGGCAAAAAAAACTTTTTTTAATTCGATGCGAGTGTTTAATGTACATACATATTTATTACTGATTGTTACATCAACTGGAAAAATTGGAAACAATTAGGGACATTTTTTTTTACTTATTTTATAATTTCATTCATCGAAAAAATTATCGACTTCGGAGATTGATAAAAAAAGATGCCGAAAATCAGTCACGCTAGAAACTAAACTAGAAGTGTTACGTCGTATAGAAGCTGGAGAGAAAATTGTTGAAATTTGCAAGGCAATTGGACTACCTTCACTCTACCTTCAAACTATTCGCGATAAAAAAGAAGACATTAAAACATATTTGCAATCTGCTGCACCTTTAAATGTCTCAAGATTAACTCCCCAAATGATAAAATGCATTTTGAACGATAAACTATGTTACATATTTTAAAAATTTGGAAACGATCCCATTGAATTTGTATTAGAACAATTGATTCCTTATACGGCTTTTCGCTTTGCGGCCAAGTTTCGTGGAACGTATCTAGGCCGTAAAGCGAGGTATGGGTGTATATGTGATTTTTCCAATACAGAAATGTGCACAACAATTGAATTGCTGTCCCAGATTTATTTGGATAATGTATCTTTATTGTTGACTAGTAATTTGCATAATGATTTTTTGCAATAGAAAGCTGATTTTTTAAATTTTCATACTTGTATTTCCTAAAAAACTGACTACATCGATATCTAGCATAGTCTATGTCCTTTGAGATGTTACCCTCGTATCTTATTTTAACTGCAAGCTTAATTTGTTTTTTTTTACATATCATACCCATTGTCGATAGCAATTTGCTTGATAATATTCAATTTGATTTCAAAATTTACTTTACTTATAGATAATAAATAAATTTATTTCTTATATATGCACGATTAGGGAATCCAATCCCGAGCCAAAATGTTGATCCCGGGATTTCGGGATTAGAATTTTTCGATGCCGGGATCAGTACATTTTTTTTAAAAAGTGATAATATTGGTGAAAAATAAATTAAAAAAAATATTCTTTATTATATTACCAGCTGTAAGCTGCCAATACGTTACCAAAAAGCTCTCTTAATCTCAGTTATTTGCGATGTAGAGGTGAATGAGTGGATTTTTTAATTACTCGTAAAAAATAAGCGAAATTGTTATTAAACTAACTTAATATGCAAAAATACGAAATATAACTTAAAATGGGTAATTACGATAGCTGAAAAAAGCAATTACCTACTTCAGACTGCAAGTATGAAGATTTCTAAAATTTTTGTCTATATACATACATTCTTAATAATTTTATTGAAGTAAATAGACGTCATTTAAATATTAAAATATTCCCAGAGTACCAAAGCATCGATTTTTTCGCCATTTAATCAAAGGTTTCGGTTTACGGTACAAAATAAATGTTTATGAACAATAAATTCCGCAAAACAAACACCATTGATATCTGGTAACATTCATGGATGTAGAGAACAAAGCGAAAAATAAATTTAAAAAATATCGAAATATGAAGCTTTATATTAACAAACAATACATATTGTCGACAATCAAATACAGTACACGTGTGTATAATGCATTGCAGAAATTGAATAATTGGCATCAAGTTACCTTTTCGGCTGCGACTCGCTCTTATCGCAAAGATAAAGTCTAAGTAATAAAATTGGGCTTCGTTTATTGCATATGCTTGAACTGCCAACTTGAAAACCAACACGTTTCTGTTTTAAAACAATCCCGAAAGTTTCGGTATCATGTCTTCTAATCTCGGGATTGAAATGTATCGAAAACTGTACAGGATCCCGGGATTGGATTCCCTATACACGATATACTTATTTACTAATCGTCAGTTCAAGATCATCTGCACTTCAACACCTGAAGATGGCGAAAGGCAAAATCCGGGTCGTTAACTTAGTGACAAAACTTGTATGAATGCACAAAATATCTGGTGTGACATGGAATTAAATTTGGGGTCATTGAAAGAGAAATATATTTTTTAGAAATTTATTCACATAGATTTCATACAATCTTTGGCAGTGTTTTCTCAATAAACATTAATATTTGCTTTATTTTATTGCTTCTCTATTAAGGTGCTAATTTAAATATTTATAGAAGAGTTAAATAATATTATATAGTAGCTGATATTTTCCATCTGGAACCAAATTATCAAGTTATCATGAAGCCATCTTGTTCCGCAACCGCTGTGCCGTGAGATGTGCTGCAGCTCATTTCATCATTGTGAAAAATACAATTATTTGCGCCTTAAACCCAATCCTTTATACTCTTCTGTCCATGTTCATAATGCTTTTATCTTACATATTTATCAAATACTACTCTCTTTAAAAAAGAGAAATTAAGCAACTGAGTAACAAACAGTTCATGGAGAAAAAATTTCTGTTGAGATACTTCCTTTAGGAAACCATATGCTCCACATTGGGAATGTACATGGATTAAAAATAAAAAGAGTAATGCAATTTCAGTCTATAGTGCTATGCTGCAGAAACTTTTGTGGAGCACTATATTAGAAGATGAAATCTTTTTTCGATTTGTTAACCTCTTATATATTATAATTTGGTTCCATGAAGATTGCTTTCATACAAAATATATGGAAATATTAACAAATGAATCACTAATAATAAGTTATATAATTTTGCATTGTTCACTAAAGCACTGAATTTATTTTAATACTATGGGAATAAACTAGAATTCTTAGAAATTCGAAGGCTTTTTATAAAAGAAAATTATCATACATAAAGTGGAATGCCAATACATCGAAAGTTTGGAGGGTAGGCTTTTTATTTAAGGCAATTCATATTCAAATCCTTATTATAACATGGAACTACTGATAGGTAGAAGATTTTATATAGAAGATAATATAAAATCTATAACTGTTGTTCGATTTGTTGTATTATGTGTTACACTTCTGGTAGTACATGTATTTGCCAAGACTATCTTCAGACTTAGTGTATTGTAAAAATCCCTTAATAAGTAATTAAGCATGGAGGTGTTGTACAGTGATCAGAAATAAAGGGGTAGGATTAGCCACTAGCAGTACTTGTAGAAGGTGGGTTAATCCTAAGGTAACCAAATTTAAGAAATTAAGCCACATGTCATAATTTACTGTCATTACGGATCTAGTTGATTTCCGAGAATTCTTTAATTCAGCATGGTTATCTAACACACTTCACTGGTTCATTAGTATTTGTTTTGTTTTGCTATTCTTTTAGCAATGAATGGAATTAATTTGGTCAAAGTAACAACGTGAGACACTAAATAGCCTGCGAGGGCGCCAAGACAGCAAGGAACGGGCCACACCTGCCAAGGTCTATCCCAATCGAGGGGTATCACAATCCCTCCGCACCAAGTGCCGAATAATGTGATGAGAATATTCTGCTGCAGCATTACCAGCACTTTGTCACTCTGGTTCCATTTGATTCCTGCCAAGAGTGATACGGTAGAATCTACTCCGGCTTGAAAACATGAAGGGAAAATTGTTAGAACTGTTAATAATAAAGATAGCATCAATGTCTCTTCGTGCGCTGTTGTTATGGGGGCACCGAATAATATTATCAAAATGAAATATATAGCGCAACATGAGATCAGCATTACAAAGGATTTCATCAAATCTCTCAGACGGAATCTTGATGATTTCTTCGATTTATTTTGTTTGGCATCTTTGAGGTTAGCCGCCTCCGGCTGGACGAACGCGAACCCAATCTTAACACATTCTCCAAGTAATAGTGCGAGAAGCAAATATCCTGAGGAGTATTTTCCAATACTATAGATGTTGTTCGAGATAGATAAAAGAAATATGATTGAAGGAATGTAGACGCACGTTACTGCACTACAAAAAGTAGTAATTTTTACAGATGTGTTCTCATGTTTTCGATACATTTTTACTCAGAATTATTACTAAAAATCTATTCCTTTTTTATGTTAAACGTCAGTGTCAAATAATAATTTACTAGTCTATGAATATATCTAATCTATGCACCTAATATACTAGCCATAGATATGTAGTTTATAAATTGATCTTGTCAAGGGTTATACTATTTTATTACTAATCTATGTACATTCCGAACGTGGAGCCTATAGAGTTCTTAGATTAGCGATTTCCAACCTGGGAGGCGCGAACAGTCCAAAATATTTATTTACCTTTTAAAGCGTGTCTTTATTACTATATGAAATAAAGAATGGGGAGGCGTGAAGATATTTTTTTCTTCAAAGGGAGGCGCAGTAACATAAAAGTTGGAAACCACTGTCTTAGATAGATCTTTACAAAAGATTTTTTTACGAGGACTACTTGTTTCTCAGTTGCTTAAAGTTGAGTAAGGATATAAAAAAAACAAGACTTGTGGTTAACTAGCCGCTCTCCCGTTATCCCGTTAATTTTAGAATTTAAAGTTTATTTTATTTTAGACATGTCAAATCTAAAATTAAGCAAACAAACAATTACAAATATACAACTAATGAACAAATGTAAAATAAAATTGTCAAATCATATAATGTAACAAAAGTTTTAGGTGATTTCTAAAGTTTTTCCCAATTTTTGTGTGACAAATTGTCTCGATTCTTTTCTTTTTGTCAATGTTTTTATCTCAGTATCATCGATCAACGTATTTTGAAAGATTGAAAACTGTCAAAAATATCGTTAAATAATTATTTTCACATTTCAAGAATTAATATCATGATTTATAATCATAATGCATGAGTTTCTGAAACTGAGAATATGGCCCATTTTGATTCCATTTAGTTTTTGATGATTTATTTCACTTTCCAACACATTGAAAAAGCGATTTTAATGTGTTGATTTATATAATGCAATAAATTTACAATCCTCTTTATTTCAGTTCCGAAAAGCAAAAGTTTTCAAAGCAGTATTTTTTTTGCAAATATTTATTTGAAACATAAAAAAAAACAAAAAAAAGGTGCTGGAACGCCGTTCCACCACGATACATGGTAAACATAAAATGATTATAGGCAGAGTCGGCTCGAAAATTTCTGCGTGTGTGGTGCCTCTCAAAACTAAAACTAAATGAGTGGATAGCACTTAAATATTAGTTCGGCGCCTGTGTGAACCACGAGCTGGCCCCGATCATAGGTATTATGGATAATATGGACTTTTTTTTTTGAATTGCTTGCAGGCACTTCTCGTCCACATGATACCATGGACCAAAACTTCCCAAGCTGAGTTCCGTAAAGCACGTGAATAGGTTTTTCGCGAACACTGCATAACTTGAAAACAACTCATTTGAAATATTTTCCAAAAACGTACGAGGCTCTTTTCCGTGACGACTATACTAAAAAGCTTGAGACTATACTAAAAAGCTCATTACAGAAAAAGTTTGGGAAATTTTGGCATAGACAATATACAAATCTTAGTCGGTAACGCATTGTACATAAACAATTTATTTAACAAACCGAAACGTCAAATAAATTGTATTTTTAAAGACTTGAAGGACTCCTTCAAAACGTTTTTCACACGTTAATTATTTATTGTATAGCCACATCTAATGTAATATAATTTTGAAAATGTTACAACTACAAAACTATGCAACCAGCGATGAGGAAAGTTCATCAGAAAAAGAAGAGGCCCCCGTTAATATGGATGATATGACAGCTCATTTAAAAGCTATTGATCCTTCAAAATCAATCGCAAAGACTTTAATGATATGCGCAGCACCGGCCGTGTTACCTATGGTAAATTAAATACATTCGGGCATTATACTACTTAGTTCATAAAAGATGTATTTTTGTGCGTTGTACTAAATAACCTCAAAATGAATCATTGTGGATTCTGAATGGAGTTTATCTCAATAGAGTTTTGTATACGAAAATTGCTACTTGCTGAACCTCTCTTTGGTAAATTTGCTTTATAACGTGATATTTTTTGTCTCCCGAAAATTAACTAAAACCCTCAATAAACACTACAGTTTTGTGGAAAACTTAATTGCAGATACGAAAATATCAAAAAAACCACCGTTGGAATCAAGGAAACCGATAATTCATGTGAATAACAAAATGTTTTTACCAATTTGCTCGAAGGTTTGTTCTTAGAAGTTTCATTTGACATATCGACTGTGGAAAGGAAAAAGGACATGACCCACACAAAAAACGTTTTTTTGATAATTTTAGACTAAAAGCAAATTATGAAATATACACAACCCTGAAGTGCGCGCTGACTGATAAATTGGTTTTTTATTGACTTGGCCTAGTATTGATTTAATAAATTGTTCAAGAAAAACCTTTTTTTAGGTCCTTTTTCTTGGTTGCAATTTTTACAATCCTTTCTTTTTTCGGTAAATATGGCATATAGTAGCACGTCGACTACTGCGGCAAAAAACTTCACAACTACGCTAAAAACAACGCCACGATTTAAAGTTATTTTTTGAGAAATTAATTTTTGAGAAAATTTTTTTGGCCGCGCGGCCAAAATAGAAAACAGTGGCGCTGTACTGAAAAATATTTCGTATTTCGCATAATTTATCAGTGTTCTTCGTAATAATGTGTGGTTTTAACACGATTATCAAGTTCTCAAAAAATAACTTTAAATCGTGGCGTTGTTTTTAGCGTAGTTGTGAAGTTTTGCGCCGCAGTAGTCGACGTGCTACTATATGCCATATTTACCCTTTTTTCAACCTTAAAAGGTAAATTTAAATACTAATTCGGCATTTTCATAAACTGAGGGTTACGTCCTTTTTCCTTTCCAGAGTCAATATTATTATGTTGACTTTTACACGTTGATATTAGATTCGTATTTCTCGTAAATTATTGGTCTCCTTGATTCCCATGTATGATAATTTAGCATTTTCCTATTCTTTTATAAATTTTTTACAGAGCTGCATTGTTATTAAGTTATTAGTAGTAAAGAGTAGCATGTTGTAAAGCATATTTACCCTCTCCTTAATATCAAAAGAGTAGGCATTGAAGAATTGGGCTATGTACCCATTAGAATATGAAGCCAATTAGGCAATCACTTTCTCTAAAATCTGTTTTTGGAACTGAATGGGTGAATGGAAATTTTACACACTGCAGACATCTATGCTGTTGAACAGAAATCCTTATATCTATTGAAAAGCCAATTTCTGTACTGGAATTCAAATCTGTGACCACTGCAACTGAAGCTAACAAGTTAACCGCTTCGATTTAATCTTTTACCAGTGGCGGTTCTAGTTACTGGGCTAGGTGGGCTAAGCCCGACTTGCATTTTTCACCCAAAACTTAAGATGGCTGAATAAAAATGAACAGTGATTTGGCCGCTGAACAAAATAAATACATTTATAAGCGTAACTAACCTTTCCCAAATGAATACAATATCTTTGTTTTGATTTTCCTCTGTCAATATAAGACAATGCTATGTCTACCTACAAGAATATTCTCGATTGTGTTTTGTATTACAATTTGAAATCGAGCTGGCATAAAAAAAACAATAACCCTATAAATACTTCATAGAGAACAGGCAACGTGATGTCAGTCTGGCAACACCTACGTATTAACGATTCAGGGGCTTGAAAGATCTAGCCCGTGTTTTTTCTCTTACACTGGGGCGCAATCAAGCACGATTAAATTTTTTTGTATTTGTATGTACGGAAACGTCATCAAACTCACACGACTGTGTGTCAAATTATCAAACTTCTGCCATTCGTTGGGGGCTAAATTGAATTTGCCCATGACCCACCCATACATTCAAACACAAATACCAATATCTTTGAATTGTATGAAAGTGACAGATATTGACTTTCAGTGACAGCTCTGTATTGCTTCTGTATTGCTTTTTGTACTTGTTATTTCACTTTGAAAGAGATGAATTTAAGGTTATTATTTTATTATTTCTTACTTACATTAGCATTGATTTTATTATAAAGTAATTTATGCTTTGCAGTAGTGTCGTAATATTTGTTTATTTGCTTGTAGATTAATGTATAAGGTGAAGTGGAAAAATACACAATTTCGTAAATAGTATACAATGCTAAACTTTCCTCTAGCCCACCTAAGATTTTAGTTCACTGTATTCTACATGGATTAATATTCAGCTTGGCAATCAAAACCCTTGTCATTCAGACCTGGCTACTGGAATGAACTCTTGCAACCAAATTATAAGATTCCTTAGTTAACGATAAGTAGTTCATGAGAACTCGATTGATACAATTAAAATATAATTTAGGATATGTTCAGTGTTGTAAAATTATATCTTTTAATTTTCCTCTACGCAGCAAAATGTTCTTACTTATTTTTACAAATTGGCAGACTACTTTGTGGTACATGCAAGATTTTATTTTACCATAACTGACATTGTAAATTTGAAAGTCACATTCATACCAAAATTCTACTAACACATAATCTTTATGTGGGAAAGTCATAAACAGAGACCCGTAAACAGATGTTAAGACTATTTTATCAAATAAATACATCTATTTCGAGTTATTTAGGATTTCTGGGGGTGACTCTGAATTATGGCCACGGCTGTAGACTGCTAATCAAGCTTCTCTTCAAAAGTTTTTCTATAAGAACTGGTTACAATGCACAACTCTGCACTTTATGATAATTTATTGTTTGTCTGGGACAGGTTTTTGACCATGTCTACATTATTATAGACTCCCAATAAAGGTATATCCTTTGGAGAAGGATAAGGCTAGAAAAGCTCTCTTTATCTCTCCGCGTCCTGATTTCAGGTTTAGATAATAGTTCAATAGAAAAGAATTTAAACATAACACATAACCCTAGCCTTTTGCCACAAATATAAAAATTAATTAAAAAAAATCAATTCAATCCTAATCGATGATAAGCTAGCTAGGTCTTGGCCCTTGGAACGTGGAGGAGTCAGTGTAGCTCTTAGGCTAAAGAATTTAGAGACCCCGGAATTAAAGCATAGGTCCCCAAACTCGGAAAGGTTAAATAATTGAAATTAAAAATTTCTTACTTTTTCAGAGTGACCCGAACGCTTCAAGAGTCGTAAGCCCAAATTCAAAATTACTTCAGCACAATCCTAGATATGATGATTTATATGCACCCGTTCTCGGCCCAGAGAATCCGTTTCAAACTCAACAATCCAAGGCACCCAAAAACATGTTGTCGGGCTTTGTTGAAAAGGCTCACATTAGTGAATTTCAGTTTGAGAATCAAAGACGAACATTTACAAGCTACGGACATGCTTTGGATCCGACAGCGGACGGTGAAACATCCGTATCTAGTACAGTTATCGGTAAGAAATTAATGAATTTTAAAATAATTATTTATACTATAAAATTACTTCACTCCACGAACATTACTTTGACACAACCTCGTTTGAACAAAAATTTACGTTATAGGTACCCAGGATTATGTGTTTTTTTTAACTACTCATAACCAATTTTCCCCACGATATTAGTACTGTGCGAATGTCGCAGGTTCGCAGTAAGAATTCAATAGTTGATCAATTTATTTACGTGACACCATATCGACTGTGGAAAGGAAAAAGGACGTAACCCACACATATCAAATTTTACAGGAGGCGCCATATACGTGTTTTGATTATTTTGAGCCATATGCAACACTTCTAAGCTGGTGTTTAATTGACTTTATCTAATATTCATTAAAAAAGTAATCTAAGAAAAAAAAATTGGAATAAACTATTGATCGTTTTGATTTTTATTAGTTTCAGTTACTATACCTCCACCACCAGAAAAAAAAACTGTATTTGAATCATCAAAACAGAGACCTCTCGACAAGAGGAAAAGAAAGAAGAATGATAATCCAGAAGACATTGAAGGATTCTTAGGACCGTGGGGAGGATACGTCGATGAAAAAAGGTCATTTGATAATACTTCATTATAAATAATATATATAAAATTGAATTTTAATACTTATATCACCGAATCCATCGAAGATATAAGTAATGTAATACAAAGAAAGAAGCAATCAATTCCGTAAACAATTTTGTAGAAAATTTAGCAACTTTGTTTGCTTTGTGTAAGTGTTTAATGTTACACAGTTCTTATTTAAATAGTATTACAGGTTTTACTTTTCTAATAAGTGTTTCCAACTGATACGAAAGTAAATCAAAAAAAATCTCAGGTTTGATTATTGTTGGGAAAATGAATTTCAAAATTTATTTGATCAACACGCATTGCTTAACCACTTGGATCCCAAGCGGGTCCGGAACATATGCAAGCGAACACGGATGTCCAAGATATTTAAAAAATCAAATACTTGATATTCTTATAGAATATAAGCAATATTTTGATGAATACGTGTAGTGGCATCTATACTGAATCAATATAGGCTTTTAAAATATTGAATTCGAGTGTATATTAGGCAAAATTATTTTTTTCAAAAACACGCAGTATCTCTGGGACATATTAATGATTTATTTGCGTGGTATTCAAACGGTTAATGGTATAATATTAGTTAATATTATAATTTGACTGTGCTTAGGTAAAAGGAATTAAAACACAAATTTTACAAAAGAAACGAAAAAACTTTTTTTAACGATTTTGGGCCAAAGTCAAAATATTAAATAAACACAACGTTGAAGTCCGAAAAGAGTTTATACACTGGTGTTTAATTAACTCAATGTAATATAAATTTGATAAGTTGTTTAATTAAGAAAACCCTTTATAAAGGTCCTTTTTCGTAGCTGCAATTTTCACAAGCCTTTCTTTTTACACACATAAAAGCTTAATTTAGATGCTTAATTGGCATTTGCGACTTAAGGCCTTTTAGCAGATAGTGTATGTATTTAGTTGTAAACATTGTGATTATCAAATAAAACTACTTTTCAAAATATTGAGGGTTGCTCCCTTGTAAAAATTAAACATATTTTATTTGTAAAAAAGTGCTTTACAAATTGGGTAAAAAAAATATTTTTATGATATTTACAAAAAGTAGAATAACCATGATTAACTAAAAATATTATTATACAAAAAATAATATATCAAATAATTTAATGGATTTAAGTCGAGGGATGCAAAAACAATCCTTATATTAATTTACATCAATATATTGGGGAAAAAATCTTTATAACATGATAAATTAAAAATATTATTAGTTACCTACATATATAAAAAAAACTTAAAAAGTGGTTTTTAATGGTTTCTGAGAATGAATTTTGGTCGAATTGTGTAAAAAATATCAACCAACCAGACACTGCGAGAGGGGTGCAAAGGTGGGCTCACGGTTATTGTACATCAATAGACCTGAACCAAAAGCTAAAATAACTTAATAACTAAAAGCCAAAACACAGAGCGATATTTCGCTTCGCCAACTTTTTGAATGAAAACTTAACAAATCAAACTATAAGTTTAATATCACTCATCGAGGTTCTCACTGATATCGACTACAGCTCTTGCATTGTGATGTACAATCTTAAGTATTTTTTTTTCAGGATATTAAAACCTTCCGATGAAGAGGCAGAAGCTCTTGAAGAAATATTGGCAAAGAGACAGAAACGAGGGAAGGTTGTTGACGATAAGCCTATGGAAGAGAAATCCATTTTACACAGTGAGATACTTTATTTCATATTTTCACCAATTTTGTAATACAGGAAATCAGTATTTTTAATCTATTATTTTTCAAAGAATCGTCATGGATACCTTGTAGGAGTACCACTTTTGTTTGTTGGTGGATGAATGTAGGAATAAGAAAATTCTGTACATCGTGAAATGATAGATGTATCAAAATATATTACATATTATGTTATTTTTTCGTTATATAAATATTTTTCATTGTTACATAAACTGCACTAATTATTTTTTACATTTGCTGAAAAATGTTATCTTATCTAAAAAGTCTTTAAATGTAATCTTTTATTTCTGTTTTCAGTAAATTTGTTTTTGAAATAATTTCTGTTAGGTAATAATTTGGCCTTATCCGTTAATTAAAAGCATTCATTAATTATTATTTTAATATTTGTTCCAATTTTTTGTGATCTGGTATATTCTAGTTTAAAGTGATTGGCGAAGCTACCTAAAGATTATGAACTGAGTTAGTATGATGCCTTTTTTATCCTTATTAATATACATTGACATTGAAGCACAATTTAATTTAACAAATCCCATACATTTTGTGGTCCATTAAATTCCCCATCACAGAATTAAATATATAAATGCTTAAAAATCTCGAACGCTCGCTGCTTTCATCGATGCATTCTTTTTTGGCACAGGTATCGTTAAATAAATTTCAGCGAACATTGTCTTGCATCAATTTACAAAAATGAGATATAATTTAGTGAACTAATAAGCAAAATATAATATTAAAAAATGTTTATGAAAAACAACTATGCATTGACAAATACCAGGCGATCATCCAACGCTGATTGCAAATATCTTAAATGTTCAGCGATAAGAATCGAAAAACCCAAACTGCAATTTTTCTAGTTTTAAGTTTGGCTTCTCAGTTTTTTATAATATAATATAATATAACAATGCTTCAACTAATTGTTTTGCTTTTTATACTAAAATAGCCATTAAAAATATTTTTCCATTCTTGTAGAAGTTGACATTTTTGTTTTTACCTTATTTTACCAGATTATTAGCGAGTTCGAGCCAATTCAGTAGTAATTATTTTATCATCCTAAATATGATTTATTAAATTTCAAATCGTGATATATTGGCAATTGGCTCATTGAGGTGTCTTAATTGTATTACTGCCCTGAACATTTATAGAAATAATGCAAATTCATTATGACACATCTGCATACAAAATATTTTGGCTCACGGCAGTTTGAGATGCGATGAGAACATGAAAACAAACAATGAACTTAAGAACTGTGTGAATTATACTTATTTAAAATTGTATTGAAGGATTTTTTTTTTAAAGTTCTGGAGAATGGGTACGACTGTAAATTTATCTTAGATTTTGGGACTTATTATTTTAGCAAAATGGAAACTTTTTTATTTATTAATAAATAGAAACATTTTTAAAAAAATCTCAATCGAATTAGACTGTGTACATATTTCGGTACTAAATGAAGGCAAATTTCATTTCTGAATTGAATATTTACACTAAAATAATTTTAATGGATTCTGCTGTAATTTGGTAGAAATTTATTATCAATATTAAAACTGATAACTTTGCTATTCCTCCACTTGGAGTTTGAAAAGAATTTTTTCATGCATTCTCTGTTTTTTTCCACCAGTCTCTGACAGTGTAGACTACCAAGGGCGATCCTTCCTCAATCCTCCTCAAGATGTCGGTGTTAATTTGCGCAGTGAAACCCCACCGCAGAGATGCTTCCTTCCGAAATCGCACATCTTCACCTGGAAAGGGCACACGAAAGGTGTGGCAGCCGTCAAATGGTTCCCCAAAACTGCACATCTTATGCTATCGGCTAGTATGGATTGCCGCGTGAAGGTGATTTTAACTATCTTAGTTTAACTTTATCATTTCAAACGACAAATGTATAACTAAAATATTAATCAGATATGTTTTTACTCAGATATGGGAAGTGTACAAAGAAAGAAGATGCATCAGAACATATTATGGCCACCGTCAAGCTGTCCGCGATATTAATTTTGATAATGAAGGAAAACTATTCCTTTCTGCCGGTCAGTATTTTTAAATATTTATTATTTTATTATGGTTTTTTTTCTAAAAGTATAATAATTCTAAACTAAAAGTTTATAAATGTGTCCATTGTGTACAGTATAGTTTGTTTTTAGGTTATGACAGATACATAAAACTGTGGGACACCGAGACTGGCGATTGTGTCAATCAATTCACGAGCAGAAAGATACCTTATTGTGCCAAATTTCATCCCGATGAAGATAAGCAGCATCTTTTTGTTGCTGGAACTTCGGATAAAAAAATTATTTGCGTAAGCTAATTATTTATCGATCTACCCATAAATTCTTTTTTAAAAATTAGCTGAAAATCGTAAATTTGGATTTGGAACATTTTTATATATCTCTGTGCTTATTTCTTATGAATTGATTAAATTCACATTTACTTTATTGTATAAATGTTTAGTCCTACGAGAATAATAAAGATATAGTTGATTGCTATTTCGGCTGCTTGCGATCGTCAGTACTAACTAGCTATCGACTACAGTCAAACTCGGTTATTACGATCACGAAAAACGCGAGATCTCGCATGTAACGAGGAAACATTGGTTGACATTTTAGTTTATGGTTTTCTCCACACATTTATTCACTTAGCTACTTCTCGGGTATACCGAGCAAAAATATCGTCAATGAGAGTGAAAACAATGAGACAAGCATTGTGGAGAAGTGGATTGACAGAAAAATGTAATATGTGTGTAACGGGTGTGTAAATAAATTCTAATTGTGTATTTTTGTTTGAATTGCGACTTTTTGTGTTATGTGACCGCTCCAGATACTTCATGTCTTCATGCGATAGGTATTTTTAAAGCATTTAAAAGTACCTGTTCTTTAATATAACGAGTAATGCTTATAACATGCAAATTTAGTCGGTCCCATCTTCCTCGTAATAACCAAGTTCGACTGTATATCTTTGAATTCTTATAGAGGTAATTATTATTTCTTTAACCCGTTAACAGCTAGAACAAAATAACGTTTTTTGTTCTGTAAGCTAGCAATTATCTAAAAACTAATAAAGGAAAACTTTATATTAATTTTACGAGTCCTTAAGAGATGTCGGACCCCTTTTCAATGATGCAAACTCTGAACAATATTTATTGACATCGTAATAATGAGAACACACTGGTGGGTAGCGTGTGTAGTTAGTAGGTATGTGACACACCGGTGGGTCGTTAGCTTTAGAGTGGTTAAATGTTTTTCTCTAAATCATCACCTGAAAACAATTGTTTTATTGGTCCACATTTACCATAGCTTAGTGTTTTACATTTATTCCTTTATTTTCAACTTAGTTCATTGTGGCTAAAATTACATTATAAATCTACATCAGCACAGTTGTAAGATATTGGGTCTGATAATTTTTGAACAACTTATTCTGAACAATTTCACACCCATGAAAATAATGTCTTTCACTGTTATCCTTTGGGTTCCTATGGCGTGCTTTCGCATTTCAAAATTCTTCTTGTTTCAACCATTCTCTAAATACCAATAATATCTGTTTTTTTTTGTAATCTATAATGATACCTCAATCAATGCAACACAAATATTATGTAAATTTATCCGGGGGTCATTCTGTACCCCATCACTCCTCGATTCTATTTTCAACGTTTCAGTACTCGAGTGTTAAACAGGTATCTTGTGACCGTAACATAACATGCAAATATATATGTTATCTGAAGGTTTTTCTTAACCCTAAAATTCCATCAATTGTTCCAAAAGATTGAATTTGTGCTTTTGCCATAATAAAAATTCATTTTATAATTATCTTTGTTACAGTGGGATACGAGATCCGGGGAAATAGTTCAAGAATACGATCGCCATCTCGGTGCAGTCAATTCAATTACATTTGTCGATGAAAATAGACGCTTTGTGACTACATCAGATGATAAAAGTCTTCGAGTTTGGGAGTGGTGTGTGCAATTTACTCTTATATTTTAAATATAGGTGTCAAGCTCTGTTTAGGCAATTTATTTATTAATCAAAAAAAAACCGAAATGTCAGGCAGACAATTTGTGACGAATTTAATGGTCAAAATACCAAAAATCTACTAACCCAGCTGCGACACTTTCTTATTTCCTCGACTATACGACGTGCCCTCATTTAAAATAAAAACATTGACAATATAAAGTATTGATCCCTCTTAGTACTGTTTCATTTTTTTATAGATATTTCACAAATATCCTAGAAAATATCTGTTATTGAGATATTATTTAAACTCGGGAAACAGGATAAAAAATAATAGAATATTGGTAATTTCATTTCAATTTTATTGAGAAATATTAATTTTTTCTACATTTAGAAAATAATACTACATCAATTGAAAATGACTCAAAAATAGAAGCGTAAAGGAGTCAATGAAAAAATATTAGTTTTTCCTTTTCAGACGTATGTAAATATTTAAGAAATTTACAAGTTACTTGCGTTTTAAAATATTTTCTAAAATAGATATACTAAACAAATGTAACTTTTATAACCAAAACACATTAATTTATATGGTATGTCAATAAGTCGATATGATCCAAATATTCTAGAAGACTTAAAAGTGTTACAATGTCATTAAAATGAATCAAATTTTTAGGGATATACCTGTGGACATGAAATACATTGCCGATCCCACCATGCACTCCATGCCTTATGTGACCTCATCGCCCAACGGAAAATGGTTGGCGTGCCAATCAATGGATAACAAGGTAGTCGTGTTCAGCGCGCTCAATAGATTCAAAATGAACAGGAAGAAAACTTTCACTGGGCACATGGTCGCCGGATACGCTTGCGGATTAGATTATTCGCCGGACATGAGGTGAGATTATTACCTCTCTTTTATATACGTATCCGTGTTGAGGTTGAAAAAATCCTTTAACCCAAATACAACTTGTTTCTGTATATAATAATGAATACTCAGTCGTGTGCACTTTTATTGTTCTACTGTCGACACATTCATGAGTACAGTAAAACCCCCATTTACACTATATTCGGGACCGTGTAATTGGGGGTGTGAATGTCATACAAAATAAGGGATTTGATTTTTTTCCGCGGAAAACGCAAAACTAAGATTTCCCTTAGTTTTACAAAAAAAACTGTATGCGAAGCACAGACGACCGTCTCTTAGTAACAGCAATGGAATGCGAATATTTCAAGCCGGCGCGTAATTCGGGGTAGTGTAATTGAGGGTTCCACTGTAAATGGCTATATCAGCATATAGGAACATTTATGAGGGACTGGACATAAACTGCTTTCATCACTAGAAATTTCTGACACGCTTAATGTATAAGGATCTAGTGAAGCCTTTTGTTTGTCTTGTGTTATTGAATTTCTCATTAGAAAAAAAATTTGTTTCTGGAAATTGTGTCAGTACAAGTAATTCATTCTATTTAGATGTTGTGTCCATGTTATTTCAAAATTGTGTTAAACGAGTTGAGTTTACATCAGCGATGCACAAACCGCGGCCCTTAAATCTTTTTCTGAAACATATTTTTTTTTACATAAAACATTTATTTAATAAATCTAAACAAGATTTTCCTTCAATCAAGGAGAATAAATCGGTTCATAGAAACAGGCTTACTGATGAAAAATTGGATTTGATTTGATTCTAATTATTTAACGATAAAGTCAGGGGTTTTCCTTGTCTACTGAACTCGGAGAGGGGGTAAAATAAAAACATTGATAGTTGTAATTACAATTCAATTATTTATATTAGCTAAGGTAAATCCCAACAGAAATATATTCAACGCCTATCTTATTTACTAATATTACAATTCTATTAATGACTATTAATTTCAATGAGGCGAAACACGTGTCACAGAGTCATCAAATTTAGTTTTATATTTTCAGTCATTTTTAAAGATCAATTGAAATAGTAAAAAATATAAAATGAGTGTTCTTTCTTTATAATACTTTTAAAGAATTTTACAAAACAATATTCAAGGTAGTCAAAAAGCGTAAGAAATCGAAAATAAAAAGGGTTTATTTCTGATGAAGTCACTCTCATTTAAACAGTTATCTGCTGTATACATTTATATTCTAAAAAACAAATAGACAAAATAAATGGCACCTCAATGTCAATCAACAAGTTTTATCAATACGTAATAAATTCGGTTGTTACGTCATTTATGGTGACATTATTGTGTGTTCAGCTGAAAACACGTCCTGGATTTTTTTAGCAGAAAAACATGGTGGTTTTTTAATGAATGTGTTTTTAAGACAAAAGTAAAGTAAAGTTTCATTTGTCCAAACAATCCATTTTGAACCTCGATCAGTTGTTTGTTTTGATTTTTTAACTTTTAAAATTATAAGCCATCTTGGGAGCATTTGCTCCATTGAAATAAGTAATTATTTTTTTATATAAAAAATAAAATACTCATTTGTACTGATTCCACTTTTATTTAATATGATTAGGGCGCCCTATTTATTTAATATACAATGAATATTTAACCGATTATAATTATTAAAATTTAATCATTTTAAATAAAAGTGGAATTGATACAAAATTTTATTTTTTTAAACAAGAGTTTATACGAATTATCCATTAGGGTTGTCATAAACAATCTACAATATAGTTTAAAAATGATCTTTTTTTCAAATTATATCCTGCTAGTCGCAAATGGTATTCAGTTTTTTCTGTCGTTCTCTTACGTTTTAGGCGCTAGTCTACAATTAAAGCAATAGGCGACCGATGAATGCTTACTATAAAAATGAACTAGTTTGGTCTCGTTATCACGCTGCCTTTAGTATCGACACATAGCGTTGGGTAATGTAATATGCAACCGTCGGCGCATATTGTAGACCGAGGACTTATAATCAATGGTTCTGACAACTCTTAATATCATGTATGTGTTTATAATTTTTGTCGAATTTTTAGTAAAAATTATCAAAAACTTTGTACTCAATGTAAATGGTGAAAAGTTGCTGCCCCCTAGCGGGTTGTTAGTGTGAGAGGTGATTACGCAAGGCACACAATGATGGGTCGTTAACTGTGAAGTTGGTTAACATGACGGTTGGCTTCGTGCTATCAAACTAATTTCATCATCAACCCTCCCACCATCAGTAATTAATAATGACATTATTTAGAACTTTGACTGAAAGTGCTTCAATATCAAATTTGAATCAAGTTTGTCTTAAGTGCACGAATGTACTTGAACTGAGTCGAAAACCGGGTCGTTATCTACAAAACTTATGGAAGAGTACAAAATCAAAATAACTCAAATTTAATATTGATATTGTTTGTCCTTCCTACTCTTAATTTTTCATTTGTAATATAAGTAGTAAAACTCAATGTTACAACAAAAGTATCACCACTCAACGTGTGCCGTATTGTGCGTATACAAAATTTTATAAAAATGACGAGTGGCGCAAATTTCAAATCGACTGTCACAGTTCACCTCACCCCTTATAAAATTTGTTATGGCACCAAAAAAAGTTTTTTGTATCCCAGAACTAACTAAATCTTTTATTTCGTTTTCTTTCGTTTCGTTTCTGGTTATTTCACTGTTAAATTTCACATAACTCTTGTCCAAAATTTAATACATTTGTATGCAATTAATTTTATGGTAAATTGGTGTATAACTTATTGCAAATTAAATTTAGTGTGAATGAATGGAGCTGTGTAGGAATTAGTTGAATTGTAGAAAAGCATTCAATAACATGAAATCAATACGCATAAATATTCATAAAATTTTATAACAAACTATATTTAATCAGATTCTGAAAAAGTAATTTATTTTATTGAATTTTTAAAATTACATATTGACGGCCAGAATTTAGCATGAGTTGTGAGCTATTTTTTATTAAATTAATTAATTTCGTATATTTTGATTATTTTTACTATTACAAAAATGTAAAAACATTTTTTTTTCGTATGGGATATAATTTTTTACAATAAAATATATATATTTTTAAATCCATATCTGCTCCCAATGTGAAGCATATGGCTTCCTAATGGAGGTATTTCAACAGAAGTATTTCTACGAGCACTACTCGTTACTCAGTTACTCAATCTCTCTTTCTTTCAAAAAGAGAGTAGGGATAGAATGGATAGGGCTAGGACAGGACTATTAGTTGGCTAATCACTTTTGTTACACCCTATTATTATAAGATTGGAATGGGGGGGGGGGATATTTTAAACATCACAAACATCCCATGCCTTTAAACAGAAATAGATAAATGCTGTTCGTACTGGGATTCAAACCCGTGAGGTCTGTCATGGAAGTCAACGACGTTGACCACTGTGTCATGGACCTGACAATTATACAATTACAAACATATCGACTGTGGAAAAGAAAAAAGGACGTAACCCACACATAACAAATTTTACAGGAAACACAAAAAACGTTTTTTTGATGATTTTGGGTCAAAGGCAAATTATGCAATATACAACAAACTTTTAGTGCATGGAGCCTGATAAAATGGTTTTTAATTGAGTTTATCTGATATTAATTTAATATTTTTTTCAAAAAAACCTTTTATTTAATCTTTTTTCTTGATCGCAATTTTCAAATACCCTTCTTTTTTAAACTTAAAAGCTAAATTTAGATACTAATTCGGCATTTTCAACTTAAATCATTTCTATATCATGTGTATTAAGTTGTATAGATTGTGATTATCGAAAAAAAGCTATTTTGAAAAAAACTGTGGGTTTCGTCATCTTTACAGTCGATATATTAAAAAAAACTCTTAATTGGCATGACACTTTTTAAAATCAGCTATTGAGTGATAAGGAAAATGATTCGTCAGTTTAAACATAGTTTATATGACATGGTCTCCACAATGTCAAAAATTCAATTTGAATGTCAAGATATCCAACCGAATCACTCGAAAAAATCACGTACATCATTACGAATAAATCATACTTATATATAAATATCATTCAAGGCCGCATGTACAACAGTTTAACTATATTGACCTGGATATTAACTTATTTTATCACGAAGTTAATAAACTCGCATTATATACCCATCTTTATTTTGGCATTTTTTATTTCACATTACTAGATCGTGGCTTATGAGTAACGTTATATAATAAAAGTATGCTTTGTATATTCCGCGGTGATACCGGCTTATTTCAATTAGTTATTTAGATCACTTAAGAAAAGAAATGTTATCTCTATTTTACATAATAAACGAATTTCGTGAATTAGCACATTATTATATTGGTGCTAATTAACTTAAATGTTTTCATTTTGTAAACAATCAAGATATTTTAATGAAATTACATAATCTAATTTGCACACATTTTCAACTGTCACTTCATTAAAATAACAAGTCAGTAAATATCAAAAATCTATAATATTGTTTTTTAGATGATAAATTAAAATTTGCACCGTTTGATAGTATTGATAGATGAATCGACATAGAAAATATAAATTGAATTTTAATGAATTAGTTATTCCACAGGTTGTGAGTTTGCAAATCATTACATAGAAAATGATTACAATTAAGATATGTCGCCTGCTGTGGCCCAGTTGGTTAGAGCTTGCTCTACCGATCATGCAGGTCTGGGTTCGATTCCCGGTAGGATCGCAGTTAATTTGAGAATTATTCAATTCAAAGTTTTGATTGAAGACTGAGTGTTTGTGATGTCAATTCACATTGTTTCCTCTCCTCCCATCCTTCTGATCCTTTAATAACTGGGTGCTAATAACCTTAAATAAAAAAAGTTAGGTTGGGCGATTGAGTAGCAAACAGTTCTCGTAGAAAATTTTCTGTTGAAATACCTTCATTAGGAGGCCATATGCTCCACATTGCGAGCAGACGTGCATTAAAAAAATAATGTTTAATACTATAAGGGTTGAGAATAAACAGCTTAAGACTTTTTGGAATCAATGAAATCAACAGTATAAATGAAACATCAGTAAACATTATTTTAAATAGAACAGGCGGCTCATCGTAGTCAAATTTATTTCCTTTTTGGATTTACCCATCCTCATAAATATAATTAATTTTTGATTAGTACTAAGAGTGTTACTACCTAAGCCAATCATGTGCTCATCAGGAAGGGAAAACAATAAGTATTAGAATCAATCTTAAGTTTAATTTTATATGGAAAATGAACTTCTTCAAAGTTATTTTACCGCCGAAGTCATCGAAAATAATCATTAGTTTATTCGTAAATAACCTTACGATAGTTTGTCAGATGATGCTTCTCATTGTAGCTAAACACATGTCACGATTTTTTACATAACCCCTAGAATGACTAAATTATCCATTTAATTTATATTAAAAATGAAATTCGACAAAATTACCTTGGAACAACGTTCCCTCTAAGCCGAAGGGTTATCTTCGCGGAAATTTCAAAGGCTGCGCGGACCGATCAAATATTAATTGAGCAACTGTCTTGTAGCGCGCGACAACCCGAAATAAGTGCGCGGGGGCTTCTCAACTGCTGCGCGCAGCTTAGAGGGAACGTTGCCGTGGAACCCATCGAAAATATCAACGTAGGAATATTTCTATTCAAAAATTCAGTCAATATAAAAATTGTGATTTTTATCCAATGCGCCAATGCGGCAAATAGTTTAAAGATCATACGAGAATTACTCGATGAGGATTAATTGTAAGTCACTCGAGATCAACTCAAGGTAAATTGACATCACAAACACCCAAGTCTTAGGTCTCAAATTTAAATATCTAAATTTCACATTGACCTAATCGAACCCAGACCAACGTTCGCTCTAAGCTGCAGTTGGGAAGCCCCGTGCACTCATTCCTGGTTGGGGCGCACTACAAGACAGTTATTCAATTAATATTTGATCAGTCAGCTTAGCCTTTGAAATTTCCGCGCAGCTAACCTCTTGTCTTAGAGGGAGCATTGACCCAGACCCACCTGGTCGGTAGAGCAAGCTCTAACCAACTAGACCACAGCGGGCGACTTATTCTGGTGAATTATTCTTACACCTATGAAGAAAGTCAGAGATAGGGTCTTTTGAGAAACGAAGAATCGAGGTTTTGTCTTTACTTCAAAAATGCTTTAGTATTTTTTACTGAATATTATTGTAGTATTTCCTTATTCCTATTGGCCGGATATACAAAATTACATTATTGTGATGTAACTTTAAAATTTTCCTTCTATTGTATTTTTTTCACCAATATTAATGGAAAATGTCAGAAATGTTTAATGAAGATAACTTTTCCGGTTCTAAGCTCAAGAAATGTGACCCCAATACCCATATTTTCTTAAATATCTATATATTAATAGCCGATAAAATAAGTTTTCACTTTTCACAAATGTGTGCGTACTGATGTCCACTTCGCCCAATGATAGCGGTTTATATTGAACAGCACATTTTTTGGCGAATGCTAACGTTTTATTTTGAATCGCATATTTCGTTCGTCCAATTGGAATGGACGTCTTTTTTATATTCAAAATTCAAATTTCCTGGCTTAGAACTAAAGCATTGTAATAATATTGAGAGAACTTTATTTGAAAGTTTGCATGGCTACAAAGTTTTTTAAATAATCAAATGTACTGATTCGATTTTTCGAAGCTATAATTATAGGGCTAGGAACTGATTTGACAGTGATTTTGTTCGGTGTCATCTTCTATTTATTAGTAGTCGATAATGTCCGTTTTGATTGCATGATTGTCACTGATTTCCCCTCCCCCTCCCCCTGAAGACGGTCCCCTTCCCCCCACCCCTCTGCCCGCTATCACCATCCGTTCATTTTTCTCTGACGTCTATTAGTGAATATTTGAAGTCATGACAAAACAATTAATTTTCGTACTGACCAAAAATATTCTGTCAAGCTGAGGATCGAACCCATGTCCCTTTTTCATTCTAATCGTTTGAACAAATATCCATTGTTCCACAAAGCGATTAAAATTAGTGAGGTGGAACGTCTACTTATTTTCAAACCAAGAGAAATATGTGATTTTATTGTGACCTTACGACATCTGTTAGTGAAGCATTGCACTAAACGAATTTGAATAATTGAAAATAGAATATGTCAAATACTTATGAGATATTTTTCTTTTTCTACGAAATATATTTGTTTGGATACTTGAAACATTAGCAGGGCTGTCGATATATGGTCCCAGAGTCTCTTTTTATATGGTCCAGAGTTTTTTTTCGAAATATATTTGTTTGCACACTTGGTTGTAAGCAAACTTGAACATTATTCCAAATATTAAATAATTTACGCAATTTCTGCTCCTACGAAAAATGGTTGTTAGCAAACTTGAACATTATCGTAAATATTAAATAATTTACGAAATTTCTGCTCCTACGAAAAATGGTTGTTAGCAAACTTGAACATTATTCCAAATATCAAATAATTTACGCAATTTCTGCTCCTACGAAAAATAGTTGTTAGCAAACTTGAACATTATTCCAAAAATTAAATAATTTACGAAATTTCGGCTACTACGAAAAATGGTTGTTAGCAAACTTGAACATTATACCAAATATTAAATAATTTCTGCTACTACGAAAAATGGTTGTTAGCAAACTTAAACATTATTCCAAAAATTAAATAATTTCTGCTACTACGAAAAATGGTTGTTAGCAAACTTAAACATTATTCCAAAAATTGGGTAATTTACGAAATTTCTGCTACTACGAAAAATGGTTGTTAGCAAACTAAAACATTATTCCAAAAATTAAATAATTCACGACATTTCGGCTACTACGAAAAATGGTTGTTAGCAAAATTAAACATTATTCCAAAAATTGAATATTTTACGACATTTCGGCCACTACGAAAAATGGTTGTTAGCAAACTTAAACATTATTCTAAAAATTGAATATTTTACGAAATTTCTGCTACTACGAAAAATGGTTGTCAGCAAACTTAAACTTTATTCCAAAAATTGAATATTTTACAAAATTTCGGCTGCTACGAAAAATGGTTGTTAGCAAACTTAAACTTTATTCCAAAAATTCAATAATTTACGAAATTTCTGCTACTACGAAAAATGGTTGTTAGCAAACTTAAACATTATTCCAAAAATTAAATAATTTACGAAATTTCTGCTACTACGAAAAATGATTGTTAGCAAACTTAAACATTATTTCAAAATATAATAATTTACGATATTTCTGCTACTACGAAAAATGATTGTTAGCAAACTTAAACATTATTCAAAAAATTGAATATTTTACGAAATTTCTGCTACTACGAAAAATGGTTGTCAGCAAACTTAAACTTTATTCCAAAAATTGAATACTTTACGAAATTTCGGCTACTACGAAAAATGGTTGTTAGCAAACTTAAACTTTATTCCAAAAATTCAATAATTTACGAAATTTCTGCTACTACGAAAAATGGTTGTTAGCAAATTTAAACTTTATTCCAAAAATTCAATAATTTACGAAATTTCTGCTACTACGAAAAATGGTTGTTAGCAAACTTAAACATTATTCCAAAAATTAAATAATTTACGACATTTCGGCCACTACGAAAAATGGTTGTTAGCAAACTTAAACATTATTCTAAAAATTGAATATTTTACGAAATTTCTGCTACTACGAAAAATGGTTGTCAGCAAACTTAAACTTTATTCCAAAAATTGAATATTTTACGAAATTTCGGCTGCTACGAAAAATGGTTGTTAGCAAACTTAAACTTTATTCCAAAAATTCAATAATTTACGAAATTTCTGCTACTACGAAAAATGGTTGTTAGCAAACTTAAACATTATTCCAAAAATTAAATAATTTACGAAATTTCTGCTACTACGAAAAATGGTTGTCAGCAAACTTAAACATTATTCTTAAATATTATTATTATAATGCAACAAAAATCTCACGTTGCTGTGCAACGGGCTTACAGCTAGTCTATTTTAATATGGGTGATACAATGTTGATAATTAAGGTATTCTTATATCATAGTTTTTTTGCACCTTTTGTAGTTTATATAAATACGTGATAAGGCGATAAGCGCCCGCGATAACGATCGTTCATAAAATAGCTGGGCTAAATTCGTCAGTTGTAATTTCATATGTGTGCTGGGATGATGTCTTTTTTACGCGCAACTTAAAATATGATTATTTATTTAAAAACCACGGATTTTTATAAAAAAATGTATGAGGAATGATGCAGAGAGATATTTTAAAGCCCTTAGACTATTTTTTTTTGAAATTCATAAGAATAAGGCCAATAATGAGGAAACCACTGGGGTCGCTTAACGACCCCCATCGGCAGAGAAGTATTTTTCTAGTCTCCGAGCCGCGAGAGATAATAATGATTTCGGTATTACCAATTTTATTTCTCATCTTTATTTATTTTTAATCACGGAATTTCCCTATATATCATTCTGTTTATTTTAAAAATTGATTAAACACAACAAGATGGATACAATTCACTTATTTTAACCTATTATCCACAAATAAAAACATGTTTCAAATTGCCATGTCAGGTTCTTGCCAATTAATTAATTGTCCACAATAACTCTAGCCTGGCTAACTTGCGATGCTAAACATGGTTTAGATTTAAACCAGTCTACAGTCAAATGCATTTCACTAAGTGCTGTTAGCGAAATAACTGTGACACAGCAATAAATTTTCATATAATTATTTGATATCTGGCAATAACCGGTGCAAACTAGATTCTTTCATCGTAATCCAAATGTGTTGTAACATCAGATGTTTACGATCCTACTAAATATTGTTAAAGTTTTTTAGATTTATACCTGTTGATAAAATCTTATTTAGCTTTAACAAGGTATATGACGATTATTGACATCAAGATTTCCTCAAATAGTTTTAAAAAAAACATCATTGCCTTTTTTTTTTAAATGCATTTTTGCTCCCAATGTAGAGCTCAATAGAAGTTTTTCTACGAGACTGATTACTCAGTTGCTCAACCTCCCTTTTTTTCGAAGAGAGTAGGGATATAAAGGATAGGGTAAGGATAGGACTAGTGGTTAGCGAAGGGGTGGGGAACTTTTTCTTGTCTTAAGGCCACATTCATTTTTCCGATTCAACATAAGGCCGCATTGACTAAGTAATCTTTGGCCGGAAACAATTTCATGGCAATTCAAGCCCAAAAAAATTTGCAAAAGATTTCCCAAATTCCCAAAAGATTTAGACATCCGAAATCCCAAGAATTTACGGATTTGCCAAAAAAGCTCTTCCAAAAATTTTCGAATCCAAAATCTCAGGAATTTACAGATTTGGCCAATCAGATCAAAAGGCCGCACCAGAGTAGCCAAAAGACCGCAGGTTCCCTACGACTGGGTTAGCTTATCACTCTTGCTACACCCCATTATTTTAGGATTGAATAGGTGGAAGAGAATTTTTATGGATCGCAAACATTAATACCTTCAAACAGAAATGGATAGAAAAAATGCTGTTCGCAGTGTCACGGAAGCCAACGACAACGGACCTGACTCGTTGGATTTAGTATTACCATATCCATTTATGAATGTTAGGTACTATATTTTTAGTATGTACAGTCAGGTGGTCAATAAATGTATGTTTGATCATTTTGATTACAAAATAAAAAGAAAATAATGATTTTATATTTCATTTTTATAACCATGTCCACTCCTAACTGGGAGCTCATAGAGCATATTTCAACAGAAGTGATTGTTATTCAGTCGCTCAAACTCTCCTTTTCAGAATAAGTAGAACACGGCTAGTGGTTTAGCTATTCTTATAGATTTTATATGAGTTACAATAGTTTTGCTTTGGACAGTAGATATTGAATCAAATTATCGAGTGTCAGACGACAGAAGTGATAATAATAAATAAATCAATTGAAGCGGACAGACCTAACAAAACATATATTGTTTCTCACCGCAATAATAAAATACCGTCGCCGTCCTTAATTACTGTTCAAAAATTTCTCGTATATTAAAACTGTAAATTTCATATGATGATTCGCAGAAATGGTTGTTGCATAACAGTGAAAGAAATGACTTTGGGGTTGAATGTCATATTCATTATCAAAATCTTCTGTGTCTAAAAATAGTTTGTTTAATTCTTGAGTGTCTTTAGATTAGAATCGGTTAGCTCGCACAATATAAGGTGCCATAAATTATTTGATATAAATTCGCAATCGAGCATCATTAATATGAATCCGCACATTTTTTTCCGCTTTCCTTGTTTCTATTATATCTGGTATTGCACGAATAACATTAATTCTTTTGAATTGATAAAATTCAATCAATTTTAGTTTAAAAAAAAACAGGTGTTTCAACATGCGAGAAATACAATCAGAACTGCGAATACATTCAACCGGGCGAATTGAGAATTATACATTTAATCATGTTTCACTGGCTATAAATTTCTACGCTTAATGAGACTTATTCTTGATATTTCAGTTACTTGGTGTCGGGTGACGCGGATGGAAAATGTTACATCTGGGATTGGAAAACGACAAAGCTTTACAAAAAGTGGAAAGCGCACGACGGAGTCTGCATATCGGCGCTGTGGCATCCTCACGAACCCAGCAAAGTCCTCACGGCGGGATGGGACGGACTCATCAAGTATTGGGATTGAAGCTCACGAATGGCATTGTTGACTTTTATTTCGTATTGAAGAAAATAAATATAATTATAATTTTTACAAAAGGAGTTTCTTTCATTGAATTTAAGGAGGGGTTAACCGAGTTTTTAAATTGAACTTCAGTGCCAGATCTAACGAGGGAAATATAAGCAAAAATGATAGCGGTATAGTATATTGCACGAGGTGAATATATTGATAAGTCGAGATTTATTAATTTATTAATTTTATTTATTGTTTAGTATAAAATCTAGAGTGAATATTGAATATAGGCCACATCGCATACTATTTATAAACATGCATCGTCAATATATTTACGCCACTTTTACTTCTGACCAATGTTCCCGATAAGGTGTGCGCGCGCACACCTCCCAAAATGTGCCCGCACACATTTTTCCATCGCCGAGCAAGGCTGCACATAGAAATATTGTAAAAAAAAGTTTGTTTCACCAAATTTTCATATTTGCTCACATTTTTTAATTTGCTGAAAATTTACTACTCACGGAAGTTGATGGTCCGCACACACAATAGAAAAATTAGAGGGAACTTTGTTTCTGATAGCAATTAAAATTTTCTTACATCAGTATATATTTAATAATAAAGAAAAAATAAAAAACTTTAAGCCATAATACACAAAAAAAGTTACACATTTAAATTACTAATATTCTTGGATTTAAAAAAAAATATTTGTTTTGCGAATACATTAGTATGAATGACGTCATTGATTAATTAATTTATGAATTGACCTGGCATTGTCAAAAGTGTGCGAGGTTTTCTATGTTTTTATTTACATTAATTAACTATTTGAATGCAGATCAATTTTACTTTTTTATAAGCAACTCGAGATAGCTGATAAAAATAGTTAAAAACAATTTTGCATGGTGTAATGTGTTATCGAAAATTAAAAAAAACTAATAAAGATACATAGATAAACAAGAATATATGAAAATTATAGTTTATTTGACTACCTTTGAAATCATTTTTATACTTATCGCAACGGAGGAATTTTCTTTCTCAAAATTATCAGCAACAAATTTACTAATGAAAAGTATCTAGATCAGGTCTCGGCAACCTTTTTTGGCTGCGGATCAAAGTAAAAAAAATGTGATTATTCGGGTCAGTGGGTATTTTCATATCATATTTTATAGTCAATTGAAATCATCAAACGGGTCACTTGGTGGCCCACGGGTCATATGTTGCCGAGGCCTGATCTAAATAAACAATGGACTGGTCACATGGCGCATACATTAGTTGCGATTCACAACTTGTGTCAATATCAAAAAGAGTCCTAATGCTCATCAGTACTCGAGTGGTTAAACTTGGTCAATACTTTCTATATGACTGCCTTGATCTTAAACCGGTTTAGTCGTAGCGTATTTTTTATCATCAATTCAATAATTTATTGTATACGTAACCGATATTGCGCATCTCTTCTTTATTGATTGTTATTTTATTAAAAAAAAACACTTAAGGTGTTGCCTGTCAATTCATTCATAGTGGAACAACAGTATTTCTTTAAAAAAAATACAATTTGATTGTACTGCTTCCATATTTTTTTAAAAAGATTAATTTAAGATTTCGACTGAAGGTGCTTGGTGGAATTTCAATATTAAATTTGAATCGTTCAAACTATGTACATTCCAGGGCTTATCCTTTTTGCCAGCAGTGGCTTTGGACTCAGTGATGCATTTATATCTTATATAAACACGAAACTTTCATTTACTAAGCGTCAGTTCAAGTTCATCCGTGCACTTGAATGCCTGAAGATGCCGAAAGGCGAAACCCGGGTCGTTAATGACAAAATTTGTGAGAATGTACATAGTTTGAACGATTCAAATTTAAAAAGATTAAGTTGACTATCGCTCATAACTCAAGTTCAGTTGACAATGCTAACAATGAGCGAAACAATGAAAAATTTTGAAGTTGTAAAAAATAGTTGTGTTTTTGTTTTTAAGCTTTGTATCTGACACTGCATGCTATTTAATTCGATCAGCATTTAATGCCATCCAAGCAGCCAAATCCATTATTGAAGTAAATATATTTAAGGGGTTCCCCTAATACAGAACGCAGTATGCTGAAATCGCTAATTGAAGCAGATCCTCAGCAAACCATTGAAGAATTATCATTGAAACTCTCGTCTCCATGGTTAACTATGCAGGGATATTTTTTAAAAAAATGGTCAAGTGAGTAGAAGGGGTGTCGTTTAAACTCTGTTCGGATAACAAAAAACAACAGATGAAGATGCACAGTGCATTTGTTGTCTAGGTAAAGAAATCATCCTTTTTTTGTATTGAATTGTTACTGGGGATGAGAAATGGATATTATAAGATGAAAAAGTCAATGGCTTTCAAAGAATGAAGTACCGGTTCCAATCCAAGCCAGGAATGTCACTTTTGAGTATTTGATGAGATTTTTCCAGTAAAATTCACTTAAAGCCTTGTGAACAATTACCGTATTCTCGACAAAGAGAAAGATTAACCATAAATTCTTACAAAGATATTTCTCTTTTAGGAATATAAAAAGAATAAAATCGATAGTCATTTTACATATCATCACTGTTCAGGCAGAAGTTGGTAAGTAACAGATTGATAGTTGAGGAGCAAACATTCAAAAAGTGTTTTGTCACAAATTTTGAAAAATGGCGTTTTATACCAATTCTGATAGCCCATAATAAAACCTATGAATGGAAATCAAAATAAGTGTTCAAAAAAGTTTTTTTTTATATTAAAATGAAATCATAAAGTTGACACATTCATACAAATCGTCACTTTTGCAACACTTAAATCATCATTTTCCAAGCTTTGTATTTGTGTGACAAAACACTTTTTGAATGTTTGCTCCTCAGTTATGAGTAAACAGCAAATGAAAAATTTCAGCTTTTAGGATAAAGTCTCTAACATCGATATTTTATGTTATATGTAACATATCTATGAATAATTATAATATCAAACTGTAGATGTATTAATGCCGATCTGACACAAATAAGAGTTTAAAATTAAATCAGTTGATAATGCTCGTTATGAGCGAAACCGTTCTCGATCTTATTAAATAAAAGTGAAATTATCACAAATGAATATTTTATTTTTCGAATTAAAATTTTAAGAGACATTGCTTGCCTTTTAATCAGCATTAATAATAATTGCCTATAAGAATAAATGCTTTTTTAGCAAACTGATATATTCACTAACCAAGAATCTCTTTCTATACTTATCTCATTTTTGTCAGTTTCATTAGTTACCAACTTCTGCCAGAAAGGTGACGATTTGCAGTTGGATGTTTCTGTACAAACACAATTATTTTTTTAAGCATGTTTGCCCAAATATGGATTGTATTGACCACTAATCGACCTGATCTTAACAGGAGTTTTTCTATGAGAAAGAGTTACTTGACCTCTGTTTTTTTTAAAGATAGTAGTTGTGGAAGTAGAATAAAGCTCTCGTATGTTTAGGATCGGTAAGGTAAGAAAGGATAAGGTTGTTTTAATGATCAGTTGGGTTAGATGGAATTTCAGACATGACAGACACCCATGTCTTTATAAAGAATTTGATTAGTCAATTGATGAAACCACAAAATATAAATTCTGATGATTATCTGTACAAAAGTGTACTTTGTTAGTTAGCTATTGTGTGTATATGAAAATGAGTATTTTTGGCACCTTTGTCAGTCAGACACTGAGATGTATGGTGATGTTAATTGATCAGGTATATTTGATCAAAAATCAGCTACATAAGAGTGTACGAAAAGAGAAGTAATAGTCTGGAATAAAATTTATTCTATAAATAACACAAAAATATACATCTATCGAGACAGGAAGACATTGTGCTTAACATTACAATCTTTGACTATAACATTCAATTATACTATTTTGCATGTTAAAATTAAAATTTAAAAATTTAACAAGCGATTAACGTTTGACGTCACAGCTGCGAGCCGGCGGAATTGTTTCTAAGCGTATTAACTTCAGAGAGGTATTACCTCTCTTTGAATTCGTATTTGCTCAGAGGTAATCCGAGACGGCGCCAAATCACCAGCATGTCTCGGATAAACTCGTCCATCATGGGTTCCGTGTGATGGGGTGTGGGAGCCAACCTGAGTTTTTCTTCGCCCCGGGCGACGGTCGGATAGTTTATCGCCTGAATATAGTGCCCGAACTCCTTCAGCAGCAGGTTGGATATTTTTGTAGACATCTCGGGGTTTCCAATCTTGATCGGGATTATGTGACTCGGGGTGGCCTCAACGGGTATTCCAACATCCGCAAGAGACCGCTTCATATATCTCACGTTGGCCTGGTGTGTCTCGCGGAGGCGCCGGCCCTCCGGTCCCGCCAGCAATTGCACAGCGGCCAAGGCCCCCGCCAGAATCGCCGGAGGGAGAGACGTGGTGAATATGAAACCGGCCGCGTACGACCTGATCATATCCACAAGTTGTGAATTACCGGCTATATAGCCGCCCATGTTTCCGAAGGCCTTGCCCAGAGTGCCAGATATTATATCCATATCTTGCCCCTGTCCGTCTCGTTCGCCAATACCGGCCCCGCGGTCTCCGTAGAGGCCCACGGCGTGCACCTCGTCCACAAACGTAAGAGCGCCGCGCTCTTTAGCCACCTGATTCATTCTCTCCAGTGGGCAGACAGCTCCGCTCATCGAATGCACCGTCTCGAAAGCGACGATCTTGGGCGTTTCCAGGGGCACCTGCTCCAGCAGTGAAGCCAGGTGGGCCGGATCGTTGTGGCGAAAAATGTGTTTTTTGGCTCCGCTGTTTCGGATTCCCTGAATCATCGAGGCGTGGTTACCCTCGTCTGAGAAAATGTGACAACCGGGAAGAGCCTTTGCAAGCGTGTAGAGGGTGGAGTCATTGGCGACGTAGCAGGACGTGAAGAGTAGGGCGGCCTCTTTGTCGTGCAAGTGAGCCAGAGCCGCCTCCAGTTTCTCATGGTAGAGAGAGTTACCGGAGATGTTCCTGGTGCCTCCGGCTCCAGTTCCGTGATCCCGCAGCGCCCCCAGGGCAGCAGCCTTGACCTCCGGGTGGCTTGACATTCCGAGATAGTCGTTGGAGCACCACACGGTGATGGGTTGCTCTCCGGAAGAATACTCCAGGGCGGCTGGGAATTTTCCCTCAGCGGCGAGTCTGTTCACCTTCTTGAACACTCTGTATGAGTGATCTTTCTTCTTAAGCATGATCTGATCCCTGAAGAAGTCATCGTAGGGAAATCTTTTAGAGGAATCGTCGAGGGCCTCCCTCGGAGCCCTGCTGGCGGTGGAAGCGGCGCGGTGGCCTACAGGACAGTCAGTCTCGGGACCCTCGGGTCGACCGTCGAACGTCGCCACCCCTCTGGAGATGGCGGGACAATGTTGGCCGTACTGCTTCAATATATGACCTCCATAGCTCTTGACGTAATTTATGCTAAGCGAGTTCACAAAAGGACAGGGCATTTTGAAAATGATAGTTTCTATGAAATATTCCAATATTTTCCACTTCGGATGCGTTCCGTGAATGACGACCGTCTGTTCAGATCGATTGACGAATTATGCAAGGCGCCAGTACACAAGCTGCTATTTAACTTGAACGACTGTATCTGTCACAATCAACTGTCAAATAGAATTCAGCACAAGATGGTGGGGTGGGAGTATCGGTGTGTCCAGTATCTATTTTTTTCATTAATATATATATAATAAATCGGTATACTTGGTCCTCAGTGTAATTAGCCATAGCCCCCTATACATATGGATGGAGGCGGTAATGAATTAGCCCAATTGACACTTTTGAGTTTATAGACGTATTAGTATATTTTTTTGTAATTAAAAAAAATACATGAATACCGGAAACTTAAAATCATGTAATGTGTAACTTTTAAATGAATAGCACATGCCAAGGTCAATCTCCTACAGGAGGGTATAAGTACCACTGATACCCTTAATCAGTTATTAAGAAAATCGAAAGATAGTGTTGGTAGAAAGAATGACCGACCATAATTTCCTTTAATAGGCGCCATCGCGTTAGCTCCATGCATAGACTAATATGGCTCCATAGCTCGGAAGTTAACGTCGTAAGCTTCCATGCCAGACCTCACGGGCTCGAATCCCAATACGAACAACATTTTTTCAATCGATTTATCGACTTCTCCTCGAAGACATGGATGTTTGTGATGTCTACAATTCCCCCTCACTCTTCCTATCCTAAAATAACGAGACGTACCGAAAGCGATTAGCTTACCGCTAGTCCTCTTCTAACCCAATTTGTTATATCCTTACTTTCTTCGAAAAAAAAGTTGACCAACTGAATAACAATCAGTGCTTGTAGAAAAACTTCTGTTGAAATACCTCCATTCGGAGATCTTCGCATTGGGAGCAGACATAGATTTAAAAAAATGTGCCACTGTCAGTCATTTTATATTTGTATCCAAATTGCTGACAACGAGCTGGTATCTGCGCATTGTGGGGGCTCGGTGGTGGCATATAAAGGCGTCAAATGGATAAAGAAGTCTTTGCCAGAAAAAAGTTATGGGATTCAGAAAAAAGTATGTTTCATGAAATAGAAAGTTTATTTTTTTTAAACGACCCCCAAATAAAGAGTTTAGTATATTGTTTTAATCTTCACCGGTTTCTCTACTAGATAACCTGTCACTCGACATTTGCTAGTGATGTGCTGACCTTTAATTTGATGTCAATACCATGAAATTTAGTATGTTGACCAATATTTAAATAACATATTTTTAATTTAAAACTAATAAATTATTACATACTTAAGTACTGAAAATAAATAAAACTGTTTTTGACGTGAATACGTTTATAAAATTGCTTCCATAGGGAGGCAATCCAAAAAAACGAATGATAACAAAATCGGGGGATACAGTTTGGTGTTGCAGCTTCATATCCATCATCTATCATCTCGTTTTTTTTTATTCGATAAACTTGTTTTTTTTCACAGCGAAGATAATATCTCCTCAATGATACATTTAAGATATATTTTATTTAGATGCAATTTGATAAGCAACAATAAATAATAATTACAAATATATAGATATTAATAAAGGTTAATTAAATACAAAGAATTGGTATGATAACAAGTAAAAAAAAAACAATTAAATAATAATAAGCAAGAATGATAGTTGAGGAGCAAACATTCAAAAAGTGTTTTGTCACAAATTTTGAAAAATGGCGTTTTATATCAACTAGCTGTAAGCCCGTTGCCCAGCAACGTGAGATTTTTGTTGCATAGTATTTAATTTAATGTTATTTTATTTTATGGTATTTAATTTAATTTAATTTAATTTAATTTTATTTTATTTAATTTTATTTTATTCTATGTTATTCTATGTTATTTTATTTTATTTTATTTTATTTTATTTTATTTTATTTTATTTTATTTTATTTTATTTTATTTTATTTTATTTTATTTTATTTTATTTTATTTTATTTTATTTTATTCTATGTTATTTTATTTTATTTTATTTTATTTTATTTTATTTTATTTTAATTTATTTTATTTTTATAGTTAGCAGAAATTTCGTAAATTATTTAATATTTGGAATAATGTTTAAGTTTGCTAACAACAATTTTTCGTAGTAGCAGAAACTTCGGAAATTACTTAATTTTTAGAATAATGTTCAAGTTTGCTGACAACTATTTTTCGTAGTAGCAGAAATTTCGTAAATTATTGATTTTTTGGAATAAAGTTTAAGTTTGCTAACAACCATTTTTCGTAGTAGCAGAAATTTCGTAAATTATTGAATTTTTGGAATAATGTTCAAGTTTGCTAACAACCATTTTTCGTAGGAGCAGAAATTTCGTAAATTATGTAATATTTGGAATAATGTTCAAGTTTGCTAACAACCATTTTTCGTAGTAGCATAAATTTCGTAAAATATTTAATTTTTCGAATAATTTTCAAGTTTGCTAACAACCATATTTCGTAGGAGCAGAAATTTCGTGAATTATTGAATTTTTGGAATAAAAAAAAAGTTTGCTAACAACCATTTTTCGTAGTAGCCGAAATTTCGTAAATTATTGATTTTTTGGAATAAAGTTTAAGTTTGATAACAACCATTTTTCGTAGTAGCAGAAATTTCGTAAATTATTGAATTTTTGGAATAATGTTCAAGTTTGCTAACAACCATTTTTCGTAGGAGCAGAAATTTCGTAAATTATGTAATATTTGGAATAATGTTCAAGTTTGCTAACAACCATTTTTCGTAGTAGCATAAATTTCGTAAAATATTCAATTTTTGGAATAAAGTTTAAGTTTGCTAACAACCATTTTTCGTAGTAGCAGAAATTTCGTAAATTATTGAATTTTTGGAATAATGTTCAAGTTTGCTAACAACCATTTTTCGTAGGAGCAGAAATTTCATAAATTATTTAATATTTGGAATAATGTTCAAGTTTGCTAACAACCATTTTTCGTAGGAGCAGAAATTTCGTAAATTATTGAATTTTTGGAATAATGTTCAAGTTTGCTAACAACCATTTTTCGTAGTAGCATAAATTTCGTAAATTATTTAATATGTGGAATAATGTTTAAGTTTGCTAACAACCATTTTTCGTAGTAGCCGAAATTTCGTAAATTATTGAATTTTTGGAATAAAGTTTAAGTTTGCTAACAACCATTTTTCGTAGTAGCAGAAATTTCGTAAATTATTGAATTTTTGGAATAATGTTCAAGTTTGCTAACAACCATTTTTCGTAGTAGCAGGAATTTCGTAAATTATTGAATTTTTGGAATAATGTTCAAGTTTGCTAACAACCATTTTTCGTAGGAGCAGAAATTTCATAAAATATTTAATTTTTGGAATAATTTTTAAGTTTGCTAACAACCATTTTTCGTAGTAGCATAAATTTCGTAAAATATTCAATTTTTGGAATAAAGTTTAAGTTTACTAACAAACATTTTTCATAGTAGCCGAAATTTCGTAAATTATTGAATTTTTGGAATAAAGTTTAAGTTTGCTAACAACCATTTTTCGTAGGAGCAGAAATTTCGTAAATTATTGAATTTTTGGAATAATGTTCAAGTTTGCTAACAACCATTTTTCGTAGTAGCATAAATTTCGTAAATTATTTAATATGTGGAATAATGTTCAAGTTTGCTAACAACCATTTTTCGTAGGAGCAGAAATTTCGTAAATTATTGAATTTTTGGAATAAAGTTTATGTTTGCTAACAACCATTTTTCGTAGTAGCAGAAATTTCGTAAATTATTGAATTTTTGGAATAATGTTCAAGTTTGCTAACAACCATTTTTCGTAGGAGCAGAAATTTCGTAAATTATTGAATTTTTGGAATAATGTCCAAGTTTGCTAACAACCATTTTTCGTAGGAGCAGAAATTTCGTAAATTATTGAATTTTTGGAATAATGTCCAAGTTTGCTAACAACCATTTTTCGTAGGAGCAGAAATTTCGTAAATTATTGAATTTTCGGAATAAAGTTTATGTTTGCTAACAACCATTTTTCGTAGTAGCAGAAATTTCGTAAATTATTTAATTTTTGGAATAATGTTGAAGTTTGCTAACAACCATTTTTCGTAGTAGCAGAAATTTCGTAAATTATTGAATTATTGGAATAATGTTCAAGTTTGCTAACAACCATTTTTCGGATTTTAAATTATTTAACAATTATTTCCAATAAAAATCAAAAGATCAAATCCAATTTTTCAATAAAAAATCAGTTGCACATTTTGTCCAAGTGTATGAAAAAAGCAAAATATTATTCTATGATATATCCATATCATAATTTGAATATTCTTAATGTATTAAAGAATTCTAACAGATTTTCAAGGTCAGACGTGAAAAGATTCATCATTATGATTCAATTGATCAAATCCGCTCCAAAAAATATTAGTCTCACATCGACTCACACGATCAAACGATTCATTTCGATAGCCCTATAATCATAGTTTGCAATAGTCGAATTAAAGTCTTTGATTATTCGAATATTATGATGTATGGTGATACAATACTTTAGCTCTACACCAAGAAATATCAAATTTTCAAACGTGGCGATATCAGAACATTCACGCCCGGTTTAAAATAAGCCGCTCCCATTGGATAGAACAACATTTCAAAAATGTGCTGTTCAGAATAAATCGAAATCATTGGTCTGTACCTTACTGCGGACGTCCTTACAGACGGACCTTATCGGCTATTAATGTTAAGATTCTGATAGCTCATAATAAAACCTATGAATGGAAATCAAAATTAGTGTTCAAAAAGGTTTTTTTTCATATTAAAATGAAATCATAAAGTTGACACATTCATACAAACCGTCACTTTTGCAACACTTAAATCATCATTTTCCAAGCTTTGTATTTGTGTGACAAAACACTTTTTGAATGATTGCTCCTCAGTTAATGGCACTAATAAAATAACTTTTAATTTTGGAACAGATGTGATTAAGGATTGAATGGTGAGGGGCAGGGAAGGTAAACCTTTTCTCCAAAAGAAGTAGCAAATTTTTTGAAGTGACAGAAATTTTCTGGAGACGAAACTAGATCTGGATGCCCGATAGGACCATCATGGCTATCCCTACACAATGCAAACAATATACCTCTTTCTACGGACATAATCGGACAATTCCAGAGAGAATATGCTCCGAATCTTGATTACTGCCACCACAAGGACAGTGTGGGCTAAGTTTGATTTTAAATTATCATCTCTATCCAAAATGTAATTACAACAGGAAAGTTAAAGAATCAAAGAATTTATTGGGCTATGTAAGGTATTGGGCTGTGATACATCACGCGGGGGGAGAGGGAAGCGTCGCCATTTTGAGATAATTTTGCTGCGTATCGAGATTTCTATTTCGTATAACTTTTGACTCAGAGAAGTAACGATGTTAGTTCAAGTTTTAATCGTTATCTCTTGACAAAATCTATCGATTGTAGATAAAACATTAGTGTTATATTGTGACTGTGACTATAATAAGGTGTTAAAATATTAAAAAATATATCGAAAATATATATAGTCAAACTATACGCGTCAAAAAGCCAAATCGAAATACAGAGATCGTATACGGTTGAAAAGGAATTCTCAAGAGCAATCGAATGGTGCCATTAAAACACCATATGACCGAGTCAAGCAGTGCCGGCAACGTAAAAATGGGGCGTAATATCACCTATTACGAGACGTATTCACGTACAACACACGGCCGTGTCCATGACACAGCCACACCCCATTTTTTTCTTTCAAGTTCTTGTATTTTATCATGTGATCGCAGTCCATGGTTCATGTAGATCTAGAAGATATAATGAGTGGTTCCATTACCGCCTCCATAATATAAGGGGCTATGGTGGTACTCGTGATAAGCAGACTTTTTATCAAAAAAATAGGTTTTTTTGCTAAATTGAACACCCTAATAATCCCTCAGCGTATTTGTTGTCACATGATTTTTGCAAAATGTCACTATGTGCGGTAACTTACTATTGAAAAGTTTTCTGGAATCAAGACAGTACGTATATAGATTAAATAACTTTATTATTATTTAAGGTTGGGTATATAGCTGATAAAATGTAGTTAAACCGACGGCATGGTCATTTGTTAATTTGGCATAAAAATAAAATAATGCTTCTTTTGGATGTGAGTGTATTTTACAAATCTTGTCTACCTTCTTTTTTGTCCATGGCACGTAGACTCTTTAAAGTTGTCGATATTCATTTTTGGCTCAACAATACTGTGATGTCACTGCTTTCGACATTTTTTAAAATAAAAAATACCTTTATAATAGGTCTATACAGAATTTATAAGAAACATTACCAAGACATTTTGTATATTTCCATATATGTAAATGATAAATGTATACCTACATTTTGATATAATTATAGGATTTTGAGAGAAATCGAAACTCAACTTACTTTGTAGCTAAATAAAGAAGCTTGACCAATGCATATTATTATATTTATGGTTCAGGCTTGGCTCTAACGTAATAAATGTATAAAATCTGACCTGAATAATATATTGGTACCCACAATCCACTGTCAAATGCATTTATTGTACACACAATGTGAGGCAAATGTATCAGGATTATTGAGAACATATGATTTTTGACTGGGTTTATCTTTATGTTTACTAAGATTAATGTGTGAATAATGATTACCTACCATAAATGTCCAGCTTAAACCCTGCAATGGCGCCAATCGCCATTTTCCACATTGCAATAAATTATTCTGGCAACACCGGTGGTGTATGTTTTCGTTCTATCAGTGGATCAAAAAAGCTGGGGAAAACTTTACATCGAAAATAAATATTGTTCGAAAAGTCGAAAGGTTTTCCGTAGAAAATAATATCTGCGCTGTCTGTTTCAGGCATATATCCTTCAGTAAATTTTCCTTCTTGAATGAATATTGTGACGTTTTATCTAAGTGACAAAGACATGAAATTGCCCTGGATCTATCTCATAACTTGTCATATTTAATAAGTTTAAGGATGGCGTATGGATAAACCTAACGCAAACAAAACCGCAACATGTCATGTTTTCTAAATGGAGTAAGTTTTATGTTTTCATGTCTTCTGACAATTTTTTTGAAATATTTTTCATTTGACGGGAAAATGTTACTCGGAGTGTTTCGTTCATACAGGGTGTGATATAAATCGGAACGAATTGTGGTTCAAATTGTTTATCAAGATCTCGCACACTCTGTTCGATTTGGGAGTAATAATTTCTTAATATTACTGTTTGTATGTTAAAATAAAACTTATAATAGATCCACATAGGTCTTTTAAAACCTACCCCCATCGTTTGGAAGAATATGATTCTAAAACTACCATTCAAAAAAAGAACTTGAAGGTTCTGCTGTATAATTCATGTTAAATTTAATTAATACTGGAACAAGACCTCGGTTCAAATCATAAGTAGCTGACCATATGTCCTGTTTTCTGGCTGTGCCCTTGTCACCCCATCATTTTCGTAAAAATGCCTGCCTTTCATTCAAATCATTGCTTGTAAATGGGAGCATGTGTGAAATAAAATGAGTTACATGAAAAGGAATCGTAGAAACTGAATAACGAATGTACTAGGGCAGTCAATTTGCAATATAGTCCAGCTTTGGGATGTTTTTTTTTTACTGATTCACAGTGTAATCATACACAGCAGTGGCGGTTGGTGACTTAAAATTTTGGGTGGGTTAAAAAATAGTTTTAGCATTGTATCAATCTGCGAAATTGTGATAGTTTCCACTTAATCATTGGCTGAGGCCTCTGTGCCTTTTTAAAATTGGCGAACTTCGAAAGTTTTTTCTTTGAATAAAAATACTACGTATTATAAGTAAGGTAAATGTACCAGTAGCTGACCTCTTAAGAGCAAAAATTCAACAAAAATAACGATTGCCGTTTAGCATTGGGCCGAATGATGGCAAAGCAAGTGTATTCATAATGGCTCAAATGTCTTAATTAATATGATAAGACAAAAATTAAGAAAGGGTCTGTTTCAAAAGAGTTGTGCTCAAGTATTAAGAACCATGTTTCAGTGTCAGTAGTTGACCATCTGAAAAATTGAATGTTCCAGTAGTTGACCATTTTTTCCCCAATAGTTGACCATGTTACTTCATCAAAGTAAAAATAGAAAAATGTATTTATTTTAGCAGCTAAGTACATACATAGTAAAGTAAAGGCTCAGTAACTTCCACCACAAGTGATTTTTCTCACACAAAAATCTTTAGATATTCAAAATAAAGTCCAATTCCGGAACTGAAAAAACCTTAGGAGTTTTGGTTACTTGTGTCGGGTCATTTATGTGGGATACTACCTCCATCCATTTATAGCTAAGTACATCAGGTCGCTCTGGCCATTTCCATAGGCTCCTAAGCTTTTGCATCAATGAAATAGTAGCTGCTGCTTTAGTAATATGGACAATTTTCCCCAGAAAGTATTTTCCTTCAAATAAGAATACTACATGCTCATTAATGGCTTTAATAACAAGCAGTCAACGAGTTTTAGACGCAATGCTTTCATTGATAGACTCGTGCCATTCACTTTTCGTTGAGTCTGAAATGTCAACACTGAAGAAAGAAGACTGAAGAAAATGCATTTTTTTCTGTACTGCTTTCAATTTCCCCTTTTTTTCATCCTTTGCTTACCCATTCAATTCTTTTTTCTTTGCCTCTCTGCAGCGCGTTCTTTCTTCAAACGTTCCATTTTTTCTTTTTTCCTCTTTTCGTGTAGGAAATACTCCTGGTACAGTTTTCCGAAATCAATGGTGGGGTTTTTTTTCCCTTTTCGACCTTTTATTGGATTTTTTCCTCCATTACCGGGCAAGAAAAAATGTCTCTTGAATCGACTAGGAACATTTGATGGACTAGCCACAGGTTCACTGGTAATTGGAGACGACATATCATTAGTCATAAGACCAGCCATAAGTGCACTGGCGATTGAAGACGAAATATTTTCTCAAATCGTTGGACCAACCACAGGTGTACTGGTGATTAGAGACAAAGCACTAACAATTCGTAGTATTCCACGCGGCCAAATTGCAATGATCTGAAAAAAATACACAAACATCCAGTAGTTGACCATATGTCATCTACTGGATAGAACAGTCCTGTACACTTCTAATTTATAAATAATCATCATTCCACACTTATTAATGACAAAATTGGTGATATAATTTTTTATTAATTTATCGAGTAGTTGACAACTACTGAAAAAGCATGAATAATGTTTGAGTAGTTGACCCCCCCCCCCAAACTCGCTTTCCTGTAAATATAACTTAAAATTAAAAATGATCTCAATACTTCAATATTATGACTGCCCGTAATGCATTAACTTGATATTATGAAGTCAAAAACATTGAATTGCCATATGATTATATTCACTCATGTCCTTAAAAATTTCCTTAAGAAATGTCAAATAAAATACTTACCTCACTATGTGTTGTTTTCAAATGGCTGCCTTAACTTAAATTATACTTAAATGACGTATATGGTGATGGGTTGATTTCTCAATCTGACCACAGACGGCTTGACTTGTCTGAACTTTACAATTTAGAGCAATCCCGCGTTTGCATTTCTTATTTTGGGAAATTTTATTGCTAAAAGGTCAACTACTGGTACATGGTCAACCACTAGTACATTTACCTTACAGCATGTGTAAATACTTCACACTGAAGACATTTTTTGTAAACGAGTACATTAAAATTCATTTTACCTTGCGGCCCGTACTCATCTTATTTTTTTTATGTGGCCAGCTGAAGGAGATAGGTTGTGCATGCCTGCCTTATACATTATGATCGTGATTGGTACTCATTATTATATTTAAATGGAAGATCATATGCATGGAGATATTGCACTCAAATTGTTAACTAGATTTTAGTGACAATGATCCATGAAAGGCCTATATGCACTTACTATACTTTAGTATAAAAATTGATAAAATAACAAAAAAGTAAATAAATTCATTCAAAAATAAAATAAAATATCACAAAATTCAGCCATACTTTAAAAAAATCTTTTCCTAAATTCAAATTTTACAATTGAAAATCTAGAACTGAACGATAACTATTTTTTTATTTAAATAAATACATAGTCTGAAGATTTTTCTGAAAAGCAAAGTCGACAATTCCTTTTTATTAAAATTTGGAACGTTCGTAGTAAATTATTTCTTGAAATGCAATTTATAAAGAGCAAGAAAAAATAGCAAATTCATATTATCATAACATAAATGTTTGAGATGTGTTTTTGTTTTTTTCATGTATGGAGGGGCTATTTTATTTAAGCCCACTTAGTGTATTTTAACGCAGTTTGGTTTTTGTTCTTTTGTGCGAGTTGAAAATTTAGTTGAGATATTGCTCTGATTGACATTAAGTTGTTTGTAAATTATTCTTTGTTGGTGTTTTCATGTATGTAATATTTTATTTTTAACCCCGCTCGGTTTAAATGTTAATGAATTTAAACAAATACTTATTAACGCATTTTGATGAAGTATTGTGTAAAAACATTTGTGTTACTATGGACTAATTTTAAAATAGCCCAGCTTTATTTCCTATTCTTAATATGCATGCTCAAGAGAATTTGAGAATCGGAGAATTGGCCTTATATTGATAGAAGAGAATCAGAGTTAAGATATTGTATGAATTTGTGATAGGTTAGTTACTTTGTATGTCTGAATTACTATTTTAAAGCATAAGATTGTTTGTTTACACATTTTGGCTGAAGATTTCGAGCTGAGCCCACCTAGTCTAGTACGTAGGACCGCCAATTATACACAATGATAATGATTTTATTCATTTTATCTTTAAGGTGGAGTGGCCTTGGCCTGAGTCAACACATTCATCATTTTGGTAGGTATGAGAATAAAACGAACATATTATTATCACTTCTGTCATTGAAATTCTGCATTTTCAATTACTACGATACACATATTTTGGATTTTTATTCACCAGGCCATAAGACAAAGAATATCATTGTTTATTGTGTTTTAAATTGCCAGAAGCAGTATTCACCCTGGTCCCATAATGTGAGATTTAAATTTGTCTACTAATACAATAAATATACGACTTTTTATACAGAGACTGCATAGGCGGCCACAATGATCGCCAACTTGCCGTTGCTGTTTGTTGCGGGCGCTCCGGCGTCGCTGGCCGCCATGGGGATCCCCGAGCTAGAACGCTTCGTCCCCTTCCTCGTGCACTGTTCCTGGGGTCACGACACCGCAGAGCGCATACGAAAGCCACCGTGGTGGCTTGACAGCGTACCGTTCTCCGATCCCTTTCTCGCCCCCGAAGTGGTCCCCGATGACTGGGCCGAACGCCTGCGGTCCCTCGTGAAAGGATGCTACGCTTATCACGGCAGCGAATTCCTGCTAACATTCTCAGAAGAATTGTCCCGCAACCGTCCCTCTTCCTTGCGTTATGTCGACAACTGCGACTGCTGTACCACTTCCCTTCACCACCGAAAGTCAGGCAAACTTCTGGTCACATTCCGGAACGAGCACATCCTCTATGACCGAAAACCGGACGCCGGCGGCCGAAAGTGTCTTCTGCCGCGGAGGGCCGCCGCCCCCGCCGCCGGGGACTCTATGGTGGAACCGGCGGCGACAGATCTATACCTGTGCGACACCTGCGACCGTGTCCTTCATAGCCTGGAAGAAGCGCAGAGCCACGAAAAAGTTTGCCCACAACGACCGCCGTCTCCTGATACAATTCCTCCCTCACCCGACCCGGACCCTGAGATTGACCGAGACAGCTTCATGAGAGCTCTCGGTCTCCGTCCACCCAACTTCGGCGGAGATGAGCGGCCGCCCTCTCCCGGGCAGCCTGGGCCGCTTCCTCAGAAGGACCCCGTCCGCGCAAGGCGAGCGACACTGCTCAGTCGTGTCTTCTGTTTTCCCTTTTCTTCGGAAGCCGGGAGGCGGCTATACGGGGATCGATCGAGGCCGCCTGAAGCTGCGGCGAGGCAGCGGGAGCTGCCGGACAGGTATTGTCGCGCCCCTCCACTCGGGTTAGAGCGTCCCGCCTGGATGAAGAGGCTTCCCGATCGGCACTACCCTGCCAGAGGTCACAAAAAAAAGGATCGCAGAAAACTTCGTAACCATACCTTTACCGGTCAGAGGGGCCGCCACGTTCTGGACCTGAAGAGTCAACTGCTCTACATCGAGTGCAGGAAACCGAGAGTCGTCGTAAACCGAATCACCGACAAGGAAATAGCGGATTACAAAAACCGACTGCTGCTCTTAGCGGAAGAGGCGGCGCGTGATCGGTTGGGCGGTGATATCTATTCCAGCGACAATGAAATCGAATTCGTGTCCGTCACGGTCTGCGACAGTTTCGCCCGCGAGCTCATCGTCAACAGGCCCCGTCCGCCGCGAGCCAGAACGCCTCTCGAGCCTCTCATCGCAGCCGGGGTGGTCGATGACGACGTCATCGATCTCTGCTCTGACGAGGACGAGGGCGGAGGAAGAGGGGGCGGAGACGAAAACCTTGTGCCTTCTCCTGGCCCTCGCCGCGCAGGCGGCTCCGTCTTCATCCAAAGCATGGCGCTGGTGGCGACACCCGAGGTGGATCGCCCAGCCGAGCCCGACTCCATGACGGAAGCGGCCCGCTACCGAGCGCCCGCGAAGAGAAAACCGCAACCGGGCGAGCCGTCATCCTTGAGCGCCGCCTGTCAGCCAAAGCAAAAGCTGCAGCCTCTGCAGCAGCTGCACGACAACCTCAACGGCCATCAGATAACGACGGTCATATCCATTGATTGAACTTAAAAATGTGCCACTGGCTTTACGGTTTAAATGATACAGTTCTGTTTATGTGCGAGTAAGAGTTTATTGAAGATGTTTGATGTGGACACAGGACACTCGAATAAGTATATCGCTTTCAAATGTGTTTTACCGTTCTGATTCTGTCGATGTTCTGAAAGATTTCAAATGAGTTACTGTAAATCAATCCTGGGCGTCTCTGAAGGCACGAAAATGTTTATAATGTAATGTATACTTTCATCAAAGTGCATTGATGTATGTTGAAATGTGTACATCATAAATTTCAAAATACTTATTCGCGTTCTAAATAGAGATACTCTGGTATGATCTGTACCGATTCAATTCATAAATATGTCACTTAAAAGCATTGAATATCCGCTTCAGCGCGTCAGTAAAATGAACCTGCCTCGCGAGCAATTGTTCAGTGCGAGGCACATTTCTCTGCCTACATTGTTGCGATTTTTGCTGTTATATTAAAATATTTTCATGTTCCCATTCAGCAATTTAGTATTCGACACATGAAAGGTTTTTCTCCTTCAACGATGATATATTTATTCCATTCAATTTTATAGTGAATTAGTTTGCTATTAATTAGACCCCTCTGACTATCATAATTTTATTATAGTAAGAATTAAACAGGGTCTAGTCAAATAATACAAAAACACGTTGTTATAGCTTTATTATGTCATCTTTTTATATTAATTTTTTGAGCTTGGCAACATTAAATTAAAATATCTTTCTTTTAACAATTACATAGTTCTCTCATATAGTAAAAACTTTACTGCTGCCTCTTTATCGCTGTTATAAACAAAAGTCGACCTATGACTAAATCTGTATTCCGATTGATGAAACATTAAACCTGCTATTTGAATTGTAATCATTTACTTTTTGGAAATTGAGTAAATCGCGTTATAGTTTACGATATTATAGAAGTCGTGAGCTCGGCGAGCTGGTGAAATAATTTTGAAATCGCAGCTAATGATTCATCATTAAGGATATGAGTTGCCATTCGCTGACTTTTTACAAAATTTGCATGTATTTAGAAGTCGAGAGATATCACGGTCATGTTAAAATGTAATGCGCTTTATAGTGTATAATAGCTACTACGCATACAAATTTTAGTGTTCCATAACATGTATTTAATCTCAATCTAATCAAAGATAAAGTAAATTTATTAATTATTTATGTAGGGTAAAAACCGGATATTCAATGTCCAATAGTGTTACAATTGAATCAATCAAATGCATTTTCTTCTTGACTTCATTCTCATCTGAGTTGTTAGACCGAGGCAAAAATTAGAATCTTTTCACTGAATCGTTTTCTATCTCAGTCCATACTGATAATACATTAATCAAATGAAACAAAAAAGTGTAATTTACAACAAGTATTTAAGAACCGTTGGCATGCCGAAGTCAAACAGCTTATTATTTCCAAAGTAATTCTGAAACCTGAAGAGCTCTATCAGTTGGAATTGCTAGTTATGCTAAATACACTATTTATTGAATAATCTCCTACAACAGACCTATCTTTGAATTGATAAATACTGTCCTTTACCAATAGTAGATAATGTGTCACGGTCAATTGTCATCAAGTACTGTAGTCAAGTTTTTACCACCGCAATCAATTGTGGCTGATTTCAGCGATTTCTTCTGCATTCTGGTGTAGTATACACTCATCCCTTGATTTACACGGTTGATATGCTGAAAATTAAAACCAAATCGCATAAAAAAAGATGCAGCTCATACGAAATGTGGGAAATACATGCGGAGAAAACGTATGAATATTTTTGATGGATAACGGCGGTAAGATTTGTGCAAGAATATTTTTTATCCTCTTCCCGGTCACGCCCGAGTATACTCGGGCATTGAATGTAGTCAAAACGGACACACAATATAACTCAGGAAAATTCCATTAAAAAACAATGAATTCTTTCATTAAATATGCATGTTTAATAAATATAACATTTGTGTTTGATATTCGAGCATAATAAAAAATATGTGATCCTTTTTGGAACATTTTTATAAATCAATTGGACCGGTAAGTGGTTTATATAAAATTAAAATTGAAAAGCTAGTTATTCCACGGGTTAAACCGGTGGCAAGTATAGGCAACCTGCGGAATAGCTCAATTATAATTTTATATTAAAAACATGTTATTTATTTTTTATGCCTATACGTGTTTTAATAACATAAGTTATAATAAAAAATATCAATTACATTATAAAACATTGAATTGATTGAATTTTCGCTCCTGTCTTCTTCCAAATTGGCCTAAGGCCAGACTGACTCCTCCACTATGTCCCGAGGGCCAAGAAATAGCTAGCTCATCATACCAACATACGCAGTTTATATTTTGGAGCAACCGCTTTTCTCACCTCAGCATTTGACGGTTCATAGTCGCAATCTTTATCAATAGAATCATAATAACAATTAAAACAAATGCAGAACCATACGACAATGTTTCTTTATTTATTTAATATCTCAATAATTTTATTTATTTCAATGTTTCAATTTCAATGGAGTTTGCAAGACTTGTTATTAGTAATAATTATTGTTTGCTAAACTCGGTCAAGTTTGGCACGGTGAACAAGCGGTAAAATGGCTAATAATATTGTGTAATATTTATTATATATAAATGTAATTTTTAACCCATTTTGTTTATCTGCAGGGAAAAAACTAGCGTAAATCAAGGGACAAGACAAGGGGTTGAATGTTTTACATTTTCATTTTTACACTGAAAGAATCTGTAACCCTACAAATTTATCAAGCCTGCGAGTCAAAACTACATGACTGATTCCATCACGTCTTATGCTAATCTTGAATAGACAACGTTCATGAGAACCAAGATAAGTATAATGCTTGTGAGAGATCAAACAGCCTAAAACACTGCATATTTGATTCGCAGACTTCGTCAGTAGAGGCTATCGTAGCATAGAAGAAAGTTATAATTATCGTTCTGATGAAACACGAGAGTACCTGTTTATGAAAAATTGTCTTTTTTAATGATATTCGAGGAAATTAATTCAAATATTTTTGCATGCCATCATTTAGATGTTAAGTCTTAAATAGTCTAATCTTTTTTGAGGTGTAAATAACGAAACCATTTATCTTAAAAAAATCACCGTTGAAGATGATTCAAATTTTCTCAAATCTGTGTGAACTATATCTTTATCTTTTCCAAACGCAATTGTATATTTGAAATACTCGATGTGTGATTTAATTAGTTATGATTTTTTCGCAGCATTCGGCTGACAAGCTTCATAAAATTAAAATAATCCGTTTATAGATCTATAGTTTTTGTATTATGACTTGGTTTTAATGTTTCAAATTAAGCTGTTGGCCTTTATTTTTACATTACTCACCCGAATATGTATGTTCTAAAACCGACATAAAAAGTAAATTAATGTTTAAAAGGAACGATGGTTCTGTATCATCACAATTTTCACCTTAACATGAGTGTTCCGGTATACATTTTATCGTCTTCGTGAGAACTGTACCAGGACATTTAAAAAAATAAGTGTTTTGTTTTTGCTAGAAAGATTCCTTTTCGTTCATTAATTTAGGTGCTGTGGCGGGATATCTGTTTTAAAGAGAAAAATCTTTCTTTTTTAGATAAACCACCTATACTAACTGTCTTAAAATATAGCACAGATTTTCATAATACCCCTAAACGAGAGTTTTTAGATGTCCCAGTACAGCTATCAACCTTATTTACCACAGACAATCATCCTTTTATGTGAATGGCATTAAAACTTTGATTCTGTACGAATTTTATTCTAAAAGATAAGAGAGTGATTCATTATTTTTATTACACAAGTGCATGTCGGCTCTAATTAATTAACAACATAAATATTGGTCATTTCTGCCATTCTCTGGTGATGATTGCAGTGCTAAGAGCTGGGATAAGTCTTCCGATAACATGTTTTTTTTTTATTTGGTGAAACATAAAAGTTTACAAATAATTATTACGTTTTTCATTTTAATTTTACTTTATCGTTAATAAATTATCCTTTTCTTTTCTCACTACAATCAGTTGTGTGACCTCAAGTGATACGGCACAAAGCATACGAAAATGTAAATTAATAAATATATTTGAAATGGATTAACACTAAATTGCAAATTACAGTTTGCAAGATGAACTTAACTGAAAGCTTTTAAACAAAAACATTTTCATAATTTATTTCGATTCCCTTAATTTTTTTTTCGGCCACTAAAAGTAATTTTCATTTTCGTTTTGTATATTATTGAAGTCATCACAGCGATCACTTAAGAGTGTTCCACTAAAATATCTCTCATTTTTAATATAGCACGATATCCAAATGACTTGTAAATAATTCTTAATCTCAATTAGCGCGTCGTTTATATCTTGATAAAAATAATAGGACTTGATAATTATAATGATAGATTTTTTGTACAAATAATAAATTGTTGATATCCTATGATTGTTATTGCATTTCAATAACCACCATGTGGAATTATGTATACTTTGTACAAAATATATCAATTTACTGTTATATAATTGTATGAGAAAATGAATAAAAAATGAAATAAAAAATTCAGCAGTCTTTCATACCATTTGGCATCGGACTCGCACCTTTAATTAACAAAATGGCTGCAGTCGTAAATTTTCAATGATGAAATGATTGATTGCTGGGTTGAGACTTTGCTTTGTTTATAGATTCTTAACTGTAAATTATTATGCAATTATTTGAAAAATAGCAAAGCTTATTTTACATTTTTACAGTGACAATGAACTTCTGCTTAGCTGAAATTGAAGAAAACGAATAAATTCTGGTCAATCCAAACAAAATGTACATACATAATTTTTAGTTTGTCTCGATGTAATTTTTTTTTGGGGTAACAAATTCCTAACGTTAATTAGCTACTTGTATTCCTTAAAACACCTTTGAGTTGAGATTACTACTATCTTATTTGTCAAAATAGAGCAGTGATGCACATTTGATTCGATAGTGGAGCCAATTTATCCATTTTCCAATTGTTGACGAGTAACAGAGGTTAAATTGTTTTAATCATTATATAATCTTTCCCGAGTCTGGAAATAAATATTTTTTTTTAATAACCGCATACCAGATACTCAAGACTGTGCATTGCGTGCGTGTGCTTATAATATGTCAGAAGATGACATGTGATTTCATCTGGAAAGACTCCTTAAAGCACTTTGTGGAGAAGGAACTCTACAACGAGTGAATGAGATGAAATTAACTACCTTAAAATTGACTACACCTGCATTGCAGATAGTGCGAGACATTTTTTTATCGAAATAATCAATAATAAACTTCTCACTGGCCAATATTGAAAATTAGTCTTTAAACTGTATATTTAGTCTGGGCCGCAATAAATCTCATTTTAGCCCATACGCGCTTCGCAGGCTGTGTATCACTGGTCTAGAGCTCTTCACATTGCTGCGACAGACAATAAGCTTCGCTGTTTTCTGACCTTTCCTTGAGCCAAATATTTATTAGCTACATCATAGACGAGCTATTACATTCGAACATATGGAATATATTTATTATATAAATTTAGAATCTTTACTTTAGTATTGTTTTGACAAATCTACGCGTGTTACGCATTATTGTGGAGAAGATTTAATTTTTTAATCTTATGTTTCTCGAGCCTGAGGTGATATGATATACCTAGTGTTTTAGTTTTGACATTGAGTGGGTTAAGCAGAAGTCTACATTATCATTAATATTAGAGAGGTGTTCGAAATTCAATACGCTTTTGGAATTCTTTGAAGAAAATTATAAAATAAGTAATTTTTAAGTATGATATACCAAATGATTATTATTATATTTGAAAATTTCAAAAGGTCTGTTTGATCATCCGAGAAATGGTCACTTATACAGACTCGAGATTGTTTATATGTTGCTTTTTATAAGACTGCTTGAATGATAGTTTTTTTTAGTAATAGTCTGCAGATCTGTCGAATCTACAGTAAACCATCTTAATTAGGCAACATAATGTTCTATTAATATTACTTTCAAATTTAAAATATGAAAATATCGTCGATGTGTTTATATTTGTATCTTTCTTATACTGAGATCTCATGGTGAAAATAATCATATTTTCTTATTCAATCGTATCAAAAAAAGCAATACATAAATTATCAGGTTTAAAAATTAACCTGTCGTTCGGTAGCGTATTGTGCTCTGTGTTTATTCTCAAAAACTATTCATTCTTTTATCAATACATTGGCGGGAGCCATGTTAATAATTAATGCTTGCTAGTAAGTTGCAATGTCAATTGTTTTACTTAAATTAAGTCTCAATATAGTGGATTCTCGATCTCTCCTTTTTGAAACGTCCTCGTTGTGACGTGGCATACTGCTGGCTGAACAGGAATGATTATTTCATTTCATATTATTTGTATTAACTCCAAGTTATATTAAAATTACTATAATAATAATTACGGTTTCCTAAATAACATATATATGAATACTCGTACGCCAGCAATATATTCCATGAACGGAGTTTCATAATATTGCACGAAACACTGAGGACACAGCGATAACGAACAATAAGGCATGAAAGAAAATTAGACCGAGCTTCCTCTCTATTGATAGTTCAAACAGTTATGTTTTATTCTCGAAATGATTGAAAATGTAAATATTTTTACATTGCCTTAAATATAAATCTGGTCTTATGTGAAATTTTTTGAAATATTTTCTTATTCTTAGAATATTTCTAGATCAATATTATGATACAGCAGATATCTCAACGACTCTTTGGTAATTTTCCAATGTATTGCTGTTGTTAATATTTTGATATAATTCACTGCGATAGACAATCCGTTTCGTATTTGTCGAGGTGTTATTGATAACTTCTTCAGTTTGATTTGACCTACCTAACTTAAACTAATAACAAACTCTATAATATGTAAACCTGTCTGGTACTGGATTAAAAATATATGTTATATATGGGTGGTCTACCGGTAAGGTGTAATGGATAGTCTATCTATCTACCTCTTGAACTACCGACTTGATGTCGACCATATTTTTCAATTCAATTATAAGAACTCGATACATTGTCAAAAAAAGGCGAGAAAGTACATGTACTGTCATAGTGCTTTTGATATGGTCAGTACCAACCTTACATGTACGGTCAAAGTATCAGACAGGTTAAGTATGATAATAATGACAGCAATATTGTGTTTGGCCTCCCGAGTTATCTGCTCAAAATATTTTTTGTTTAGCTATTTATTTTTGTGTATTATATTTTATAATTTACATTAAACTTTGAAAAAATCTTTAAAAAAATGTTAAAATGTATGGACACGAGTAATATAATAAGTAAGAAATAAATTTTGCATTAATGCTACCTACATACCCTATATTTCATGATTTATATTAAAATCTGTCAAAACAATCCCCGATTTTTTATTTACTTTTTTGCATGCGTGAAACGTGGGTCATATTCTTTAACCCCAACACCCATGGAAAGCAAGAGAACAATCTGGAAATCTTTTCTACAAGAACAGCTTGTTATTCAGTTGCTCAACCTTTTTTCTAAGAGAGTAGTAGGGATAGAAGGATAGGGCTAGGACAGGACTATTGGTTAATTAATTTCTTTCGCTAGGCTTCGTTATTTTAGGATTGAAAGTATGGGAGAAAATTTTTAGACAAATACACGTGCCTTTAACCCTCCAGAGACAAGAGCTTTTTTTCCGATAAAAATATTTTCTAAGCCATATTGAAGTCACGGATAACTTTTATTCCTATCCAAAATTTAAAAAAAAAAAAACGCAAAGTCGTTGTATAGAAACTCCGCATGACTATATGGTCATGCTCATCCTTTTATTACCGTGTAATATTGAGTACGGACAGTAGTAAGGACAAAAGTGACCGTATGGGCTTGCAAACATTCGGGGTTGAAATATAGCTAAACGTGATTTTTTTTTTAAATATTTACAATTTGACCTCTTTAGATCAACATAATTTCAAAACAAATATATTAGCAAAATAACTGTAAATAATTTTATGTTTTTATAAAAAAATATCTTACAGTTTCAAAAAGTAAATTAAAAAAAACGGAAATTCAAAAAATCACATGTGCTTTTAGAGACCGTTCCTGTTCCCACGGCTGATGACTAACTGTAGTCCGTACCCTTCTTAACCAAATATGAGCGAAAGCAACGATATTCAGGTAGAAAAAGTATGAATAGTGGGATCAATAGACAACGGTGTTTTGTGTGACCATATGGTGACGCTCGTCCATGGAGGGTTAAACAGAATTGGAAAAATGCTGTACATACTGGAACTCATGAGATCCGTCACGGAAGCCAATGATTTTGACTGCTGCGCTATGGACCTGAAACATGATCAATTTTTCAACAAACATGATCAATTTAATGGTGTTTTATAAAAATAAATACAATTTTTATTACTTATTTGTTCAGTAAATGATTAAGATCTTTAACCAGTTGTGATTGTCAGCTTAATTGATGAAAAATATATGTACAAATAGTATATTCAGTGTTCACCTGCAAAATGATTCTCGAACAAATTAATCTTCCAAATCAATTTTTATTTTAAAACACTTGATCATTGATTACAACTTAACAATAAAATAGTTCAAATATAAAATATCTCTTAAATAATGTGTTGTGATTTTGCGCTGGATAACTTATTCCTCAGCAGCTAAAATAATGATAATTTAGTCACTGTCATCGTCATTGTGACTGCGGTTGAGGGGTCGCCGGCTTTCCTCTTCCGATCCGTAGATGACGTCCTCATCCGAATCGTTAATCATGGAGAAGGCGGGATTATCTTTTGTTATTGAAACTTCTGCAAATTAAAACCAATATAATGTAAATAATTTAATCGGTTGACAAAGACATCAGTGAACTCGTGATCTTCATCATTAGATTGTGACCGGAGGTTTTTGGATTCACATCTACACAATTTTTGGTTTCACTACTACGGCTTCTACAAATCCTCATTCTTCACCAAGCTCATTGTCAAATTATGAAAGAAATAATCCCAATTTTGAATCCTTTAGTGAAAGCTTACACCAATGGATGCAGATCAACTCATTCAAACATAAACACAGAAGATCCTACACTGAGCGAAAACTCCGCAACTATTAATTTAACTTGTCAACATATTTACTTAACTTTGTGCGCTACTTGTGTAATTCAATCAAGAAATGATTAATTTTTATCTGTTTTTGTATCACAAGTGGTTCGTAAAAACATCACACACTTTGTAGGTGAAAACGAAATGATTGGGAATACTACAAGTATCATATAGTTCAGAATGTTCTTGCGTAGAAATTTTTTCCCTACTGAAAACTTAAAAAAGTGTCTGACAAAATAATTATCAGTAAATTAAAGATTCAATATTTACCGTGCGGCGGCTTGCTGGATGGTGAATACACGTACGCCATAGTGTAGAGATAAAAATTCAAGAGACCGTAAAACGTCATGAACTGAGCGGAGCTGTTGTAATGAGTCGAGAGCTGAGCGACGAAATTGTCTTCCAGGACGCCCGCTCCGAAGCGCAAAACCGTCACGGCAATGCTCACTCCCAACACAGTCAGCATCAGCAGTGTGAGGCATTTGAGTCTCATATCTAAAATAAATTAATCAATTATTAACAATCGACACCTCATTTTCATATCGGCACTGATATCTCCACTGTTGTACCGTGACAGAGGCTAAATAAGACTGGCATTTAAATTTTAAGCCATCAATTACATATTTCAATACATAATATATTAATTTTTAAGGCAAATGTAAAACTGAAGCTTCATAACGGTGACACCTATTGACAAGAATATAAAATTTGAAATTCGCACAATTGTAATTGCTGGAACCTACATCGCTATAATGCTGACAATGTCTCTGTTTTATCCTTGTGCACTCCCAATGTGGAGCATATGGCATAATGGAGGTATCCCGACAGAATTATTTCTACGAGAATTGTTTAGAATTTTAGGACTAGTGGTTAGCCAATCGCTCTCGCTACGTCTGTTGTAGAATAGGATGAGTGGGAGGGAATTCAGGACATCACATACATGCATGGCTTCGACAGATATTAATTGAAAAATCAATCTATAAAAACTGTCCGTACTGAAATTCGAACCAGTGATCTCTGTGACACTTGACCTAGATATTTGGCAATGTCTATGTTGTTATTACTGATATTACTTAATTGGCAAATAGGAAATCATATCATTTAAGAAAATATTTTTCTTAACGTTATTCACTGACAATGTTGAGTAAAATCGACTCCTAATGCAGCTTCTCAACAGAAGTTGTTTCCACGAGAATTGGCTGTTACTTAATTCGTTCAACCTTTCTTGTAGAGAAGTGGTTAAGAAAAGACTAATAATTTTCTAATCGCTCTCGCATACCTCGCTTTAGGTTTTTTTTCAATAATCACGATGTATCAAACTTGATACACGTTCTATCAAAAGGATACAAGCTGCAAATGCCAAATTAGTATCTAAATTTAGCTTTTATGTTTGAAAAAGATGACTAAGGAAAAAAGATTGAAATAAAGGTTTTTCCTAGACAACTTCTTTAATTAATATTAGATTATGTCAATTAAAAACCAGCTTAGAAGTCTCCGTGCACTTCAAGGTTGTGTATAATTCATAATTTTCATTTGTCACAAAATCATCAAAACACGTTTTTAGCGACTCCTGTAAAATTTGATATGTGTGGGTTACGTCCTTTTTCCTTTCAACAGTCAATATGTAACCATCACAAAGATTCATAGCTTTGAATACAAATCTATAAATTGATTGAAAAATCAACTAATGAAGCTCTCGGACACCGCAACTGAATATGACAAACGCAATTTAGTGTTGACAATTCAGCTACAGGAACGGCAGTCGTAAGATAATACAACGTATATAAAATTAGTTCACCGAAGAACGGCATGTTGCGGAGGTCCGTGTACGCTCTCAGTATCAGGAAGAGCAGATACAGCAAATATATTCCACCGAATGTGAAGAAAAATATCTTGAGTGTCTGAAATGAACAAAAAAAAATAATCATTTCCAGATACGATAACTTTCATGAGTCAAAAACGGCGTTAAAACAGTCGTGCATACGTAATAATGGGAAGTGTCAACGACGTAGTTATATGTGGGGTCACGCAATTCATTATACTTCTGCCACGTAGCCATTATGATTGCGGAGATCCAAATCATTCCAACAATCAGCACCTTCGGAAAGTAGAATGTCATTATCCGCCGCTCGTTCTGAAACAAAATAAGAGGCGTAAAAGTTAGTGCTGAGTGTAAATTATCAAAAAATTAAACGACTTTCAAATCTTTTCGTACCCATTAATTGAATGTAGAATTGAAGCCCAATTATTAAATTGAGCGTTGTTAATTTAAAAAAAGAAAGTCAGGAATAGTTCTGAAAATAACATGGTGAAAATAACATGGTGAAAATAACAATATTATAATTTGGTTCTGCCATAGTAAACGACAATTCAATCAATCAAAAATAGAAGATACCATCAGTAATCTATTCTATTCTGTTTTAAAATATGATTTAATAAAATATTACGTATGCATTTTTATCGAGTGGAGACGTAATTTGTCAAACCCTTTTAAAGTGCCAAAATTTGTGCAATGTTAGAAAATAATAATATGCAATAGCTAATCAAAATTTCAACATTTTTCGACATTTTCAATTTCTCAACAAACTGGCTTTGAAGAATTACACTATTGTTTATGTATTTTTCAAGTTTGTTTTCTCACTGAAAGCATTGCAAAAGGTTTAATTTTAGTTTTTGCTTCAATGGTATTATTAAATATTTAAAGAGAGTTATTACCTGTCTCAGTCCATGATACATGCAAAGCCAAAACATTAGTAACCCGCATAAAAACGTTGCCTGAAGAACGGCATCTAGCAAGCCGGGCACCCAAGAGCTCACTAGGAATGTCATGGGAAAGACAGGATCTGAAAAATTACACAATGATTATTAGCATTCACACATTCACTGACTAGTCATGAATTCATTCTTACGGTTCTGAGTTATTTATATAAAAACAATCATTTCTTACAACTCTTAGAAGTCTTACAACTCATTAGCGCATATTGTGTAAGCAATTTTTGCCTGTACCAACTAAACCGTACGTAATATCAATGAACTAAATGTATGACTAGAGCAGGGCTTCCCAAACTATGTTCCGCCGAACACTGGTGTTCAATGGGACCTTAATAGGTGTTCCGCGAAAATTTAGAATGTTAATTTACTCTGCAACACATTTAAACATCTTCTAGTTCATATTAAAAATCGAGTAATGGTAAATCTCACTGATGTTTCAAATGTCAAATATCTAGGTAAAGGCGGAGATTTTGAATCAACTAAGAGCTTTGTTTACTCGAATTTGTATGTTACTTGTATTAAAAAGAATTAATTAATGAATAATAAGTGATTTAATAACATATTTTTATTTTAATACTTTTACTATTACGAATTACCCGACCAAAAATATAATCCAGTAACATTTCCAGATTTGCGTAGTGTTCCATTGTACAATAAGTTTGGGAAACCCGGGACTAGAGGATATGCATGGTAACTCTTCTCATGGAGTTAGTAAATTGTTCGAGAAATATAATTCATGAATAAAAATTCAAAATAAAAAAACACCTTCCACTATCCTACGAACAAGCAAATATGCTCACTTTTTGGCAATTTGCAAAAAACCGTATTTGAAAATAATTAATTTTTCAATTACTTTGATTTTTAATTTATTCATTTTTAAACTAATTTTTTCAAGTTTGTATTTTTAAAATGATCAAGAATAAGAAACAGTCCAGTTTGTTAGGGATGTCGATAAGTGTATAAATAAAAAAAACTGTGTGAAACACACTAATTGAATATATTCCCCAGATTTGCAAGGACTCAGTAAAAAGGATGTTTCATTAATAGAAAATTTAAATTAACTTTGATTATTCCACGTATTGTGTTACTTACTGTGACACGTGTTTCGCCTCTTTCAGAGGCATCTTCAGACTTACTATCGCAAAGTTTGCTTAAGTAATGAAGCAAGATTGATTCTAACATTTTAAAATTATAAAATTACAAAATGGAGGTTTGGGTTTTTTTCCTTTTAAGAGGAGCAAGGAGGAGCAAAGTTAATTTAAATTTTCTATTAAAATGAACTTCCACAAAGTTACCGCCGAAACCATCGAAAGGATGTTTCATTGTTTATACTTACTGTTGTAAAGCAATAGTAAAGGTAGAAGAATCGATATCCACTTCTGTTCGATTGACCAGTCGTGAACAACGTATTTTCTAAGAGTGTGAGCAAACCAGCACTGAAAAGCAAAAAAATATATTTGTAATTTAACCGATACACATTCAATTTTAACATGTTATCTGTGGAAAGGCATTAATGAAGAATTCTTACCGTAACAAAAAATGTGCCCAGCAAAAATATAAATCTGAACCATATCTCTATTTGTGTGAACGCAGGATTGTAGGTCTTGAACTAAAAAAATTAATTATATTAGTGATATTCTTTAATATAAATTGTATGTCTATTGTTTACTGTATTAGTTTTAGGCACTCACGTAAAAAGTGACATCGCTAATATGGTAAAGTTGGTGGAACGTATCGAGGCTATAGAATTTGACTCCTAAATCATAGTGAGTGTAATCCAAAAAGCCAAGATGCAGCGCTATGAACTCGTCGCAAACCTTTTTTTCACATCTGAGATGTCTAGTTCTGCAAGAAAGATAAATTTACTAATAGAACTTAAGTTTTTTTTATCATGTCTGCTGCCAATGTGGAGAATACAGATCGCTGATGGAGTTTATCTCAACAGAAATTTTTCTACAAGAAGTGGTTGTTACTCAGTCACTCAACCTCTGAGAGCTGTTTCTAGAAGAATAGAAGAGGCTAGGAAAGGAGCAGCAGACTGTTTATTAGTTCGCATGGGTGATGGGTGTGAAGGAATTTAATAAGTTGCAAACATTCATGACTTTACTCATGACATGATTCATAAATCAATTAATGAAGCTGTCTGTAATGGGATTTGAACCTATGAGCACTGCAACCGAAGTCAACGTCATTAATCACTCGACTGCATATCCGGACTAATGTCAGCATCAAATAAAATAAATGCAATTAATCTACCTGTTCTTAACTTCATCTTCATGGATAATTGTGACTGGTTTATGGTCTTCTGTTAATCCTTCGATAGAGACGCTCACCTCAAAACTCTTAATAAATATTTCCTCTGAAATTTCAACCAATTAAATTTTCAATTTTTTTAAAAATTGTTTGGTAATAAACCCAGACCACTACGAGAGAGAATTGTACAACACTTTAGACCAGAGGTGGGGAACCTTTTCTTCTCTAAAGGCCGCATTCATTTTTCTGATTCGACATAAGGCCGCAGTAAACATTGAATATGACAGGATTGATTAATTTTTAATCCCTTACCCTACTTTTTCCCCAGATTATTTCCAAACCTCATTTTTTTTATTTAGCTCACCGAGGAATTTGAAATCCTCAATTCGCTATTTCATATAAAATTTCTATTTCATATATAAAGGCCGCAGGTTCCCCACGTCTGCTTTAGACTCTTTAGAGCAGGTTTCGTCAACATTTTTATACGGCCCAATTTGGGCCCACATTACAATAATTCAATCCAATTTAAGAGTGATCTAAATTTTGACAAAATCTTAAATAAATTTCAGTGTCCTCAACCCTAACCAAATTTTCAAAAAATGTTTGGAAAATTATTGTGAAAATCTTCAAAACACTGTCAAATTTTAAATCTGAAGGTCCTCTTTTCGGGAGATTTTCAAACAATTGTTCTGCTTGGTCATAATATAAAGATATTTTCGATAAAAACAAAATCACCCACCGCCTACCATGGAGTCTGTCCCGCTATTAATAGGCAGTACAAACCAGTTTGACGACCCCTGCTTTAGAGAGTTGTAGGAAAATCTAGTAAATCTCAACTTTTAGAAGTTTTCCCATCACTTAATTAATCTTTTCAGCACAAACAAACATTTCAGAAGCCATTGCACTTAATTTTATAAACTTGCTTATTAGACGAAAGAAAAATTAAGAGTTGTTTGCATAGAGCAGGCTACAGCTTATCTTTATGGAAATATGGTATCTCAAAAAATGCCAGCGTACAAATAGTTCTGGGAAATAGTACTGACCGTCATTGTTTTCAATGCTGATCTCAGCAATGAGCCATAGTTGTTGACAATAGGTACCAAGCGCCGGACTCCTCATAATGAATGGACCACGAGGCATAGAGCTTTTATTGCCTAATAATGCTGAACCGTGCTTGATAGATTCTGTGGTTATCGGCGGCCCTGCAATCAAAATCGAATGTTACAGAGGGAGTCATTTATTTGTCGGTACCTGCATTACTGACATTGCAGCAATCGGCAAAACAGCAATCATATATGTATATTTTTTAAATCCATGTCCGCTCCTAATGTAGAGCATATTGCCTCCTAATAGAGGTATCTCAACAGAAGTTGTTTCTACGAGAACTGTTTGATACTCGGTTGCTCAACCTCTCTTTTTTCAAAGTGAGTAGTAGGGAATGAAGGATAAGGCTAGAACAGGACTAGTGGTTGGCTAATCGCTATTGCTACTCCCAGTTATTAAGGGATCAGGAGGATGGGAGGAGAGGAAATGATGTGAATTGACATCACAAACACCCAGTCTTCGATCACAACTTTGAATTGAATAAATCTCAAATTCTCAAATTCACTGTGATCTGACCGGGAATCGAACCCTGACCTGCGTGATCGGTAGAGCAAGCTCTAACCAACTGGGCCTCAGCATGCGACAATACGATGCATTATATCCCATCATGTGCAAGGAAACAGATTAGTTTTTCTATCAATCATGCAACACGTTACTGTTTTAAATTTTTGTGCTGCGTGATAACTGTGGCTAATAATAGATGTGGCTAATAATTTTATATTCATTCGTATTCTATTTTTTGTTTTTTAACTACACATATTACTGATTTTTTATGTTCGTATCTATTCACAATCTAAAAGTCTTTTTGTGATGTATTATCTTTAGAAATCAATTGATATTAAATGAGCCCCTGAGCGGCGAAGTGAGCCAAGTGATATTTTAGGAAAACATGAGTTAGATGCATTATAATGTCCTATGTGTCTACAAGTGTCTTAAAAGTGAAGATAGCTCAGTTAATATACACTACAATAGTGTTATTTCCCTAAAATTAAAAAAAGCAATCCACCAAAACACTAAGTAAACACGTGATTGTACTTAAAAGTCCAATTGAATAGTTAAGCTATTTTACAGCTTGGCTCACTTCACTTCGTTAGGGCTCACTATTTTATATAAAATATATATTAAATTATTGTTTGTCGCATTACTCCATAAGAGCAGGAGGCGCACATTTAGTGTCTCTGAACCTAAAAAGCCTCAAAAATAAGTAATATTCTATATTTATTGTTATTATTTCAAGTGAAATTTTGGGACTTATCTGAAAAACAAGGCCACCAAATTATATTGTCCCTGGGGCCTCCCAAGTGCTTCATCTGCCACTGGTAATTGATTATTATTCAAACAACACCATTAAAAGAAGTCATTGAATGACATAGGAAGAAACTAGATGATTGACAAATAAAAGCAGGTGCAATGCTAAAAAAGAAAATGAAGGGTAATCAAAGCATAGTGTTTTGGCTATGCAATATTGCTTACCAGCCAACCCGATGAATACTCCCAAACCGAAGCAGGCAAAAAATGCAATGAAAACCATCACAAATTCCCCTTTGTTCATGGAATATAATCGCATCTGGACTGATCTGTAGAAAAGTACAATAACTATGTTATCTTACAATTTTAGATATTTTGACTTTTTGTAATGAATTAATAATTCAATGTATCATCTTTTTTATTTCCTTATAATGTGGATTTTTTAATAGTAATAGTGATTTTTAAGATATCTGATTAAAAACAGTTGTGTAAGCGTAAAATACCGCAATGGATATGCTGCAATGTTATAGTATTTGTGCAATAAAGAATTCCTCATATTTACATCTTATAAAGTACTCCCATTTTGTATTTAACATACAAGACGAACAAAAGTTTACTGTACAGTTTTTGATCTGATGGTAAAATATTTTGATTTGACACCATACATATTTATATTAATATGACAGGTATAAACCTTCATATACTGTTACTTCAGCACTGTTAATAACTTTGCCAATATTTAAAATATTTAAATACTCCCAATTATTTATGGCGTTTATTCGGTCAGAAACGTGTATTATAGACCTACAAAGTATCCTGGGAGACAGAAATGTTTTTGAACTTGCTTTAAATATAGGTACATTAACTGTAAAAAAATAATATAGCATCAATAAATTTTGTACCTTTCACATCTATCATGATGGTAAGCCGGTGCGATATATTTATTAAATTCACTGAAAATATCACTGAACTGGGAGAGTGCATTTCTAATTTTGACGCTCAAGCCAGCAGATGGAAGATGATATGAATATCCTAAACTACCGGTATCCATGATTTATTTGTTTACAGGGATACCTTATTATATTTTCAGAAACTTCTGTCGTTTTCCAACGCTCAATGCATTGCCCATTATAATAATAATCAATTTGAATGATTGTTTTTAAAATATTTTATTTATGTCGCAAATTATTGTTATTATTTGTTAATATATCGATTATGTTTAAGTTTCGCATCAGTGACGGATCTTTTTGGAATATAACATCAAACTATTATAAAGTAAACACTGTCAAAAGAATATTTATAAAATAAGGCAAACAAAATCGTCGTACTTCAAAAAATTATTGATCGATTCAATACGAAAACAGCGCCGTATTTAAGTATGTTTCGAAATGCGCATATTTATATTGTATCGGGCAATACCATTTTATTTTTCTTAGAGCTGCAACTACATAGCTACGAACAAAATATATTCAAAATAAAAATTACTGTAAAAAATGCATATGATATTATAATATAAAATATTTTTATGTAAGAACTTCAATTAAATATAACAGTTGAAGCAATTTTAAATATATAAACATACTACAATAAAATTTATCATTTAATTACTTTTATGAATCCTATTTATTTTAGTTCATAATATTTTTGAAGATGTTGAATATACAATTCATTACGGAGAAAAATTATTTAAAAGTGAAACAACTATAGTTTATCAACGATATATTTGTAATTTTATTTACATTGTAAAAAATTAATGAAACCGTTTATGGTTTTTCTTTAATGCGACATTTAAATTATGTCTATGCCGGACGTCAAATTTAAAATGTCAAAATAGTCTCACAAAACCAGCTTATTCGTATATTCCGTATATTTACGAGATTTCTATCAATGCCGGCAGTCAATGAATACAGAATGGAAGTAAATAACAATATATTAATTGGCCGAATAGCTACCATAGAAAAAGTGCAAATCAATTCCGAAATATGGCCCGATATCGTAATAGCGGTGGACAGTTGCATGGTTCCTGGATTGATAAAACCTTATGATGAATACAATGACCCTTTAGAAAAAACTTTAGTTTCCTTCCGAAAAACAATCGGCCGTCATTTGAAGAAACTAGATATTATTCTCAAAATGATCGAACCGAAACTATTTGAAAATTCATTAAATTACGATTTCATCGCGTCAATGCTATTACTGCTTGAAGAAATGAGGGCTGACGATTACTGGGCGAACGATGGATATGCCAAATATTGTAAATCTACCTTTGATTGGCTTCAAAGAAACACTCACACTAATTTGATGTATTATACGACAAATAGTGCATCTTCAAAGCACTTTGATGATATTTTTCAAATCTGCCTTAAGAAGCTGTATTTGAAACTTACGAAAGATAAATGGAAACTTTATCCTGCAGAAATGTATTGCTACAGAAGTATTATTAACAATTGGATAGAGGTATTCATAGAACAGACTATACTGAAAAGTTATTATTTTTGGAAGGCACTGTGATTGGTGATAATCACTTGATGTCTCGAAAGTGTTAATGATTTCATTTATCAAATATTATGCAGACGATAAATGTATATTCTTAGAAATAATTTGTTTTGTAGGAATTAATGTTCAGACAAAACATTCGAGTTGTTGGCCAATTATCTTGCATTAAAAGCATCATTAGTTTTCATGGAATGCTCAGTAACTGATGAGTAGAGTGTTTTAGTGAGTGTGCCACCACTATGCCGACTGCCGATTATAACTAATCATAGCATAGTCTCTTCCCAAAATAATAACATATTAACCCTTTGACCGCGGTTGACTGCTATAGCAGCCCAATCTGAACCGATTTGGATCCGAGCCGCGGTCAAAAGGTTAAAAACAAACTTTGAAAGCTTTAAATTTTAATATAAGTTTGGTATGCAATCAACTTTGCTGATATCGTGATTTCAATCCTGGACATAGATTTCGCTTCATATTCAGGAATTCACTGAAAAATCACAGGAAAATCGTGGCCTTCCATGGTTATGAAGTATGACTATTTTTATATAACCAACTACAGTAGAATCCGTTGATGAACAATGATTTCGCTTACCAACCATTTTTAGCAAAGTTGATGCAAAACCTCAAGTTTGGTTTTTGTACAAATCACTATTAAAGTAAATCCGTTTAGTGCAATGACCGGTTAATACAATGTAATATAGCCGGTCCCTTGACCGTTTTTCTATCCAGATTCTACTGTATGATTAAGTAAAGAAATCACAATTTAAATATCTAAACAAAAAATAATATTTCACTGATACTATATATATATTTTAAAATAATATATCAGTGCTTGAAATTAAAAAATATCCAATTTAAAAACAATAATATTATAAAGACATAGTTAAAAGAAAGACTAAGGATAATGAATTGTATTTTTTATTACCTGTTGCTTTCCCACTCTGAAGGGAATCAAATAGGCACAAATCTTTTGTCATAGCCATTTTTTTTCTCCTTTATATCATTAATCATTACTAAAATACTTTTAAACTATCACTCTAAAGATTCTAATTCCTATTCTTGAAAAAAAAGCTAAATTTTTAAAATTTTAAGTTAACAGACTAAACTTATCGAGTTTATTCCAATTTTTAGAAGCAATATCAAATCTTCTTTTTAATTAATAATTGCTAAAATCCAAACAATTGTTGGAGTTTCCACGATATATTTATAATAAATCTTGCTTAAATTATATTTCACTTTGTTTCAGAATCACAGCTTCAACTGTCCTCTGCCATTAATATTTCCCGGTACTCTAATCCAAATTGATGACTATCACATAGACAATAAAGTCGAAGGTTTAAAATGCTGCTCATCAATACTGAAGAACTTGGTTAGTACACTATTTTAAAAGTGATCACAGAATTATATACATTTTAAAGCAAGTGAGAGAGTTCTACTATTATAATAATTACCATCAATCTGTTTCAAAATATAAATTCAGAATCTAATTTTCAATTCTGAAGTTAACAAAGTAATTTATTTAATTGGAATTAAAAATAAAAACGAAATTATCTGCAGGTATATAACAAATTTGACGGAACTGGTTATGAAGTGGCAGTGTACGAGACGTTGATAAAATATCTGAAATATAGAGAAGTGTGCATCCTCGATGAAACATTGGAATGTCTCATTTCAATTTTGCCATGTTTTCATAAAGAGACATTGGCAGGACAGGTTTGTTTATTAATTATGAATATCTTTATATGCTTTAACCATTGATATTTTTCAATTCTCACACCTTCATGTTATTATTAATTCCAATGATATGTTTCTCGCTTATGCTTTTTGTTTTACTACATATCTAAAACGTGTGGAGCATTGCTATTTAAAATTTTAAGCGTTGATATTATAGTACATGGAAATAAATATTTTTCTGATATAAAAAGAGACAGATTAATCAATATTTATTTAAATGAATTTTCTGTTATTATTTGAATTGGTATTTATATTTACATTTTCTGTAAATAAAAATATCATTATCATGTTTTTGTAAAAATAAAAATGTGCGGTTTCATGTTTTCAGTGGTCAAAATGTGACGATATACTTGGAGATCTTTTGACAGATGTCTACATGGAATCTGATTCGAAAAGAAAAATAATCTATTTTAAGTATTTGCCGCTGATAATTAGTGCCAGCGGAATTTGTGCCATAAGATGGAAAAAGAAACTCTTCGACGTGATAATAGACAATCTGGAGATATGTTTGAATGACAAAATTCAAAATAAAATTGTATTTCAAAGCATTAAGGTAAACTTTGCTCTTATGTGTTTTTTTCCAAATTATTTCTATACAAATAACAGCATTGAAAAACTGAGAATTTTTTTATTTTTTATTGCTGTTGAATAATAATTTTTCATCAGCACCTCATAAACCGGTATATTTCCTTTACAGGCGGCTTATCCCATGCCTACGATAAATTAAAACTGCTGTGTTGCTGAAAGCATCATACTTTTTGTTAGGGACATATCTCTGTTTAAAATTTTTGGGGTATTTAAAATTTACTGAATTTTGTGTGATATTTGTATTATAGTACGAAGTAGGTTCTTTTATGTCGCTAAGACTAAATTATGAATAACCCAAGCCTCGCTGGTAAATTTTCTGAAACCACATGAACACACTACCGTGTCTTCCGTGTCCATTGTGTGATAGCATTATTGCAAAAATAGCTCTTATAGTGGATCTTTTAAAATCATGGAAAAAACTGATAAGTAAAAATACACAACTGTTTATCTGTGTTTCTTATATTTCTTGTGGACTTTGTTACTGTGGCCAAAACAATATTGTTTCATTAATTAAAATTGTTCTCAAATTTGTTTTTTAGTGTTTGAAAAATTGGATTCAGGTCGGATGGTCTGTTTGGGAATATCCTCAGGATTCAAAGTTAATTTTGACACTACTCAAAATTATTTTGGTGATATGCGAGGAGCCCTTTATTAAATCTGACTCATATATGGCGGCCGTTGAAGATATTCTGTATCCGTTGCTATCTCTCTGGACAGCAGAAGAAAAACTGGAGTTTTTCAATGACGAGAATCAAGAGATCAGCTCGTTCAATGAGGAATTTCGGAAAAAGTGGAATGATATAAAGAAAAAAGCTATGGAGGAAACTTAATTGTTCTATGTCAATCAAAAAAAAATGTAAATAAATATATCTCTACTGCAAATATATTATAAGTGTCGTAACATAAATGTGTCATTGTATTTATTTCATTCTCTTTAAAATCAATAACAGCAATACCTCGAATATCGCTATCAGAGCTGAAAAAAATACATTAATTGGAGTTAACTCATCTATTAAAAGGAAATACACCTATCCCTCGATTTACACGGTAGATAGGTTCCTGAGAAAAACGTGTAAATCGAAATTGTATATTTTTTAATGTAAAACCGTGTAAATCGAAAAGTACATGAAAAACGCATAATTTGGGTGTTTTCTAAGATACATAAAAAACAAAATTATTAAAAATTATAAACATACGTATTCTTTTATTAATTAAATACAGGTAAAGCTTATAGAGTAACAAAAAAATGAAATCCAAAAGATTCATTAAAAAAATATTGCAACGGTTGGTGGAGTTTTTATCATTCATCACTATCACAAATCACTGTGACTTGACTTGATGACTTGCTGTGAAAGTATGCTTCTTTTCAGATGAAGAAGAGGATGGTATATTCTATTTTTTCATAAATCCGCAATGCTTTATTTGTAATAGCATTGGTATCAATTGGCATCCGTTTTTGAGTTCAGTCCTCTATCTAAATCATTAATGCTTTCTCCATGTTTTCCATTGCAATATCTCTGATATATGAAGTTGTGTTCGTACTCGTAGTGCCAGCTGATACACTCTTTCTAATTGAGTTTTCATTTTTTCTAATGGTTCTTATTGTAGCTTCATTCATGCTATAATAATCTAGCAACATCTATTACTCTTTCTCCGTTTTGTAAAAGATCCAAAATTTTTATTTTTTTGCTAACGAAATAACTTTTCTTTTTACTTCTTTCGACATAATAAGGCTACAAATATTATTCAAGATATATAACACGTAATTAAAAATTATGTTCTCGTTTTTTACTTACGAATATGAAGAATTAAAAATTTTAAGTTAACTTTTTTAAACCGTGTAAAAGCGAAAACGTGTAAAAAAGGTACCGTGTAAATCGAGGGATAGGTGTATGTAAGAAAACTCACAATGGTGTCAAATTGATGTTATTAAACAAAATTATACTGCACTGTCTTTGGCAACCTAATTCTACAATTTTAATTACCAAGTTTTTATTGGTACTGGGTAAATTTATAACCCAGTTAATTATTATTCCAATTTCAGTTTGCGTGTTGTGCAGTGCTGCGCTAATCGAGGGATTGCTGAGTATTTTCAAGTTTATGTATGTATTATCATGTTTTAAAAAATAAAATACTTGTACTAATTCCACATTATCAGGAATAGAGCAGTGATCCGGTCCTGATCTAAAATAAATTATGTGGAATTACTACATCATTGTTTTATTTAATACCTTTAAAGTGATTCATGTTTGTAATCTAGGGAATTTTGTTGTAAAACAAAAGCAGCTGTCAAAATCGATTTGATGTATCTAGTTATTTAGTAACATGTTATTCTTATATATGTAAACACCATCCAAATGTATTTTATTTTTGTAATTATTTACCTACTTGTAAAGCTTTGATTTTGTACCTCAATAAAAGTATTTAAAAAATACAATATTCTATTTTCAACCAATGCCCAAGTTAATCCAATCGATGATTTTCAATATAATTATGTTATTTGATGATTTGTGACAAAGTTGAGATGGTTGTAAAAATACCAGTAAAACAAAAAAAAATATAAATTAATTTTGTCCAAAAAACTGTGCGAAATTCGTTCAAAGTGCCTTCATTAAAAAAAGAAGTTGAAATTACAATGTGAAAATTTCAACAAAGCATTGATTGGTGATCTAAGCATTCTTTCTTCACTTCATACTTTGTTGTATAAAGTTTTGCTTAACTTTACCGGTTCTAAGCTCAAGAAATGCGACCCAATACCCACATTTTCTTAAATATCTATTTTAATATGGGTGATACAATGTTTATAATTAAGGTTTTCTTATATCATAGTTTTTTGAACCTTTTGTAGTTTATATAAATACGCGATAAGCGATCGTTCGTAACATAGCTGGTCTAAACTCGTCAGTTGCAATTTCATATGTGTGCTGGGATGACGACTTTTTTACGCGCAACTTAAATTATGATTATTTATTAAAAAACCACAGATTTTTATAAAAAAATGTATGAGGAATGATGCAGAGATATATTTTAAAGCCCTTAGACTATTTTTTTTTGAAATTCATTAGAATAAGGCCAATAATGAGGAAACCACTGGGGTCCCTAAACGACCCCCATCGGCAGAGAAGTATTTTTCTAGTCTCCGAGCCGCGAGAGTTAAACATGATTATTATTATTTTGTCTTCTGTCTACAATATTAGGATAAATTGATTTGTACATAAATCATGTTTCTTACCTTAAATATGAAGACATAGTTGAGATTTATCTTTTTATTTATCCCACATTGATTATTTTAAAATAATTTTCTACCTTAAAAATATTTAATTTTAAATAAATGATTCCTGTCCTAAAGTCCTGCTGTTCTAAGTGGAGAACGGAGGGTAAATTTGACATGCTCTCACTTAAATATACTTTGCAAGACTACACTAGCAGACGTTCAAGTAGCACATTAAATATATAAATAATCAATACTTATTAATATTCATACTCCAGGAAAAGAACTAAAAAGTATATAATTTTTTACTACCATGCGTAAACAATACAAAAAATTTAATATATATATATATATATATTTAAAAAGCTTTTTTACCAGATACACTACTCAGAAAAAGAGCAAACAACTCTTAATTTCAAATGGCTTTAAATAGTATTATTTTCCAAAAATTAAATATATAACATCAGTCACTCTGTAAAATAAATCTTCTGTTTTCTTCCCATTTGTCTTATCTTAATGCTTTTTTGTAATATATTTTCTGCTTTGAGATGTAGACAATATTATAATATTTTACAAATATTTTTCAAATATCGGTCAGAAAATTTATTTTAAATCATAATTTTCAATTGATTGAACTCTCTTTTTTTGTGATTTATTCAGAACCAAATCTCAGTAACATATGTAATACCTAAAGGTTAAGCAGTGCCGGCGCGAGGTTATTTGGCGCCTTAGGCAATCCTGGGAATTTACGGATTTCTAAAAATGTAAAAATGTAAGTCCTTTTAATAGCTCTCGCGGGGATTTTTCAAAAAAAAAAATACTTGCTGCCCGATCTTAAAAACCCAGGAATTTACGGAACTCTCCAATTCAAAAATTTGGGACCTTTTTTAGCTCGCTTAATATTTTGTTGCAATATCTAGAGCAGTTCAGTGATAGCAAAGATTTAAGTTTTCGAGCTACTGCTTGAAGCTCACTGCATAAATGTTTTATATTATTTAAGTATAAAAAAACATTTTACTCCTCCATTTATGCCTAATTTCCTAATTCGTCTGTATGGTGGCGCCGGCCTTTAGGTTAAGCAGTTAATATATATCCGAAAGACAGGTGTGGACTCTGCTATAAATGCTTCATAATTTTACCTATTTCTATAAACAAAATAAATGGATTAGTGTTAACAAATACTTAAAAAAAACAAGTTCTTAAGATTTACGCTTAGCAAAAATCGAGTCTCAGAAACGATTTTCGTCCGCGACATGAATTTGTACTGACTGCTATTAATGTTTATCATCCACAACACCTCGGTTATTAATATTTGCTAATTTGTAAAAGAAAAGACGATTGTTATAATGATCAATAATCATTTTCATATTTGTCTACTTGCCTATATACTATATAGTATATGGCGTTTCATAAACTAAAAAATATAGTATACATATATTATATTAAATTACTTTTTATATTCTCAAGAAATCTCGAGAATTTGGAAAACAGAAAGAATACCTGATTCTAAAAACGGAATTCTCGAATATCGGGAATGATATTTTTAAAAATATGGGTGGAAGCGGACGAAAAAATATTCAAGTTGAAATCATCTAAGAATCTTTATAAAATTAAAATTTCGTATATATAAACTTATCATGTCGTGGTGCAGTGATCAACGTCGTTGGCTTCCGTGACGGATCTCACGGGTTCGAATCCTAACATTTTAACGTAATAACAGCATTTTAAGCAGATTAAGCAAATTGAGTTCCCAGGCGCAATCAAATATGTTTGCCCTTATATGCTATTTCGAGGACCGTAACATTAGAGGCCCCAAGCGCGTGCCTCGTGCGCTTTGAGGTAATCTGCTACTGGTTCAAAGGAATTGGTGTTGGTAATGAAAATCTTTGGCTGGCCATAGTTTAGTGACCGCTGACACGGTTGGATCGTAAACTGTTAGATCACCGTCAGCTATTGTTACAATTTAAATATTCAGGTTATTTGGAACCAATTCATTATTGAGGTAATATCATATATCTTATCAGAAAATCTCTAGGTCAAACAAGAACGCTGTTGAGATTTGTGTGGAATACATATATCAGTTAACCACATATGCCAGGGATGGCGAACCTATGGCACGCGTGCCCGAGGTGGCACGTTTGAGAATTTGGATAGCACGCGAACGATTTCCTATTTCAAAAAATTATAAAAATAAAATTTTGATTAAATAATCCGTGAATTATAAATTTTTCCGTTTTGTTCATTTTTAAATAATTTTAAAGATAAACGACTATCGTTTTTTTAGGGCACGCCACACACACGAGAAATAAGATTTGAGGATTTTTGAGGTACGCGGACCCAAAAAGGTTCGCCATCCCTGACCTATGCGATGAAATATTAAAAAAAAATCGAAATCGGTATATATATATATATATATATGTATACAATGGAACCCCTAATAACACTACCCCGAATTACGCGCTGGCTTGAAATATTCGCCGCAAATCCCCCAATTGCACTGTCGCATTCCACTGTCGTTGCTACGAGACGGTAGTCTGTACGGCGCATACAGTCAAATGTTGGCCAGCCTCTGTGTATTCAACACGTGCCAGGCTATACACGTATAGCCGGGCGACTGTCTATGTGTTGGATTTTGGCGCGCTTTGCATTTTATCACTTAGTAACTAAATATTTCGTCCATATTATTTTTTTTTGCAAAACTAAGGGAAATCTTAATTTTGCTTTTTTTGCGGAAAAAACCAAATCACTAATTTTGTATGAGATTATCTTCCCCAATTACACTGTCCCGACTTTGGTGTAAATGGGGTTTTTACTGTATAGGTAGGTTAGAAATTGTGCGAATAAATTGAGCAAAAATTTTATCGCCGGCATTCGTTCATAATGATATAGAAAGAAGGTAAAATGCGACATTATTCAAATGGCTTGGGCAAACAATAATTCCTGCTGAAGTTTGTTCAAGCCGAACTCGGTAAACTTCACACATTTCATTTAACTTTATTCAAAGTTGGGAGTGCTGATTGTTCTGAAAAATTGCATTAACTCGACGTTTTTTTCTGTACATCACCCGCGAAAAATAAATTGTCTGCCTCCTGGAAACTTTTCCCATTCTATTCACACGTAGAATACCCGTGGAAATGTTGATTAATATTTTTGCGTAACAGCCGTTTAAATTAATACGTAAGTTATAAAAGTTATTGTAATTTTATTCCGTCTTGTGGGATAATATTTGAGAATGAAAATTAAGATCTCTCGTAATATAACGATTTTGAATTTGAATGTTGTTATTCTTAATGGTAGACCCCGTTATGCAAATCATAAGAAATCAGGTCCGTTATATTCCTAGGAAATCAAGTACGGTCTCAGTATTGGGACTATTCTAACACTTTGTTTACATACCTACCGAATGTATAATAATATCTCAAAATTCAAGAGTAAGGCCGATTTCTTTCCACATACGTTTTTGTAATTTTGCCAATCATTAATAATCTAATATAAAAAAATATTTTTTTGTTTGATCGCACTTTATGCGCTGCCACACTGTTCATCCGATTGCAATAAAACTTTGACAACATTTTTGCTTGCACTTCCGGGAAGATTACAGACATAGTAAAATGAACTTACAGTAGGTATTATATGTAAAAATCAATGCTTGTATGCAGTAGCGGCCGTTTATTTTGGCATTGGATCAATGCACCCCTTGTATATGCAGGGGCGGTTATATTTCATGAAATAATATTCAAACATAACATTTCACTTATTTTAAATTCTTCATGTATTTATTGTCTAAAATAAAATGCTTAGAATTTAGAATTTAAAATGAGTGAATGGTATAAATGTTATGTAGGAATATCATTTCATGAAATATAACCACCCATGCATATACAAGGGGTGCATTGATCCAATGCCACATTGACCGTCCGCCACTGTTTGTATGTCTGCCATACAGTTCATTTTGACAACGTATGCTTGCATTTACCTACTAACAGTAGGTGGCGCGTGTGTCGTACCATAGACAATCGGCAGCAAACGTCAAACGTCAAAAAGACATAAAAAGAAAACATGCCCTTTAATAAACACAAACACTTTCTTTCTTTCTTTGAGTGGCATTGCAATGCTTGCCGGGAACCGGCTAGTATATAATAATATAATTGAGTTTTATTGTATAACATTGCTGCCGACACACAATAATGTTATAATATTATATTGATGGATCAGAGCAATACATACGTTAATAAATAAAAATTTGTGACTTAAGTTTGCTTGCTTGAATCTTTTAATTTTAAAAAGAATTTTCCGTGGACCCGTTATATCGTTGTTAGCTCTGTTCTTCTGCGTACTTCTGACGGTTTGCTTACGGCTATTAAACCATTTTCGAGTTAGAATCTAATTCGATGCTTTTAGATTATAATTCGAAAACAGTTTGCAAACCGTCAGCACACCATCAGAAGTATGCAGAAGAACAGAGCTGTTATTGGTCGTCATTGAAGTCTCATTGGTCGATGTACTTCAACAAGTGTCAACAGATTAGTAGTTTCTCCTTCCTCACTTTCAGCCTCATTCTCATTCTATTCTGTTTGGAAATAATATCCGCTTCAATCATTATTTTAAAACTTGAATCACACAAATCATATTTTAACCACTCTTCAATATTTTCTCTTTCAGCATTTTCAAAGCCATTTATTTTTTTCACTTTTAAAGTGTTCACTGTCAATACTTCATGGAAAGGCATTATATTAATAAAACCACAATATTCCTTTGTACTTTATTCCACTTTATTTAAAGGTCAGGACCGGTTTCGCTCTTTGCGAGCATTGTCAACTGATAAGACATACAATTTAACAGTGTTATTTATACAAACATAAATTAAAATGAAAAAGTGTAAACAACAATTGTGGTGTTATAATGCAAAACTATTTCCAAAATGACCGATATTGAGTTAGGTGTGCAGATAGGGTAATCCAAGCCTATGGAATCGACTGATCCTATTAGCTTTAATAATAGAGAAATTGCTTCTAATATACTTCAAGTAATCATAGAAATCAAGCGACGTGTACTCTGCAATCTTTGAAATACAACTGAATATTTCCTCCTTTAAATATAACTCCTTCATTTTGGGTCCACTACCAGATAGTCTTATTTATACCAATTGATGAGTTAAAATAAATAGTTGTCGTGAAATCACAACCAAATCATAAAATTTTATAAAAGTTACATGAAAAATTTATATAAAAAAATCGGGAAATTTTGAAAGGCCGGATGAAAACGTTTGGCGGGCCGTAGTTTGCTGAGCGCTGGATTACACAGTGAAAAAATCCACATTTCTCTGCGGACCACAGAAGCTCTCTCACGAAACACCACTTTACCAACCTTTTTGCAGTTTTTTTTTTATTTCATTTCATAAATATGCAAAGAAGATCAGTGAATAGGAACCTGCGGCATTTTGGCCACTGTGATGCGACTTTTCGACTTGATCAAAATATTCACTTGATCTCTAATCAACTCATTATATGTTTGACAGTCGAAAAAAAGGGGGTGTCAACGTTTTCTTTACTGCGGCCAAATGTTGAATCAGATAAATGAATACGGCCGTTTGAAATGAAAAGATTCCCCACCCAATGTCATTATTTTTCTTGGTAGGTATATTCATTTTTTATTATATTTATTCAGAAGTTTATTGGACTTTGAATAAAGTTTCCGTGTGTATCGTTTTTTTACTATTCCTTTCAAAATATCGAATAAATTTCACGAAATATTATTCATGTAATACAGAATGTAAAATACATTGAATTGATACGTTAGATTATAAAATGTACTAATTACCAGTTGGTTTCAAAACTTAGTATATAATTTTAACCTTTGAGTATATTTGTTAAAAGCAGATTAAAAAACATGCTAGGTACTTAAGAAGAAATGTAGTAAAGGTAGAAAGAAAAGTGGGCGCGAGTGGAAATCGACGGCCAGGGAAAGTACCGGAAGAATAAAAATCTTAAAAGAAAAAGAAAATGTGCAAATGTGAAAAATGAGTTTACTTTACCAGACATTCGGTTTTCACTTCAAGCAAATGAATATTTTTTATAAAATTCAAAGCTTTTACTCGCCGACCGGTTAATTTATTACGTTGTATTTACTCAGAGTCTCTCCGTACATATCTTTTATACTAACAGAATTTTTGCTGTGAAAAGTTTAAAATTTTTCATCTGCGTAATATTTTTGAATCGAGCTGAAATCAACATCCTTTACTTTGGGTTCATTATTTTTGAATATTTTCAGTTTTATAAAATACATGTTTTTTTATAAATAAAATATTTACAACGAACTTATGATACGTGGCATAATAGCCATTGTGTCAGCATTGGACAACTATAGGTTACGCCAGGGGTTACCAATCCCGATTCAGATGCGCCCGCCAACTATTTTGAAATTCAGATTCCCCGGTTTACTAAAAAGAAAAAACGACTTTCGCAGATATTTTGGGCAAAAGTATAGAGAATTGAGGATCTAGGGTTAAAAAAAGTTTGGTAACCCCTGGGTTACGCTATATCTCGAAACTCAATTTGAGCATTTTGATTACCGAATTTCAGTGTTTTTGAGCATTCAAAATGTTTAATTTTAGCATCTATTTTGTATCTACTTCCATTAGAAATTAATTTAAATTATTTACCAATTTTAATACATGTTAACATCATTTATTACATTATTTAAAAATATTGGTATTAATACGTTTTTTAATTAAAAATCAAATAATCTTAATTTTTTATGAAGGTTATCGGTAAACGGCAAGCGTTGGAATTCGACTAAAATGGATGATTCCGCGGCTCATCTCGTGGCCTTTTAACAAGTGATATTTTCCGTCTCTCGATTTTTAGTAATTTATTACCTAAGTACCTCGGCAGATATAATAATGTCTGTATTTCACGGGTCACATCTCACAGTAGGACCTCTCTAACAAAGAGATTTCCTACCATTGTCCCGGAGACGGCAGAAGGCGCTTCAAAGTGACTGATGATGACCGAGCACTCTTCGCATCTTCTTCGCGGTGTCCCACATTCATTTTAACGACGCCTCTTGTAAAAATACTTGCAATTATTGTAACACATCTATAATATGTATTGTCTACTGTACAAATTATATTTTATAACCATGTTTCGGTAATGTAAATTGAAATAAAAAATATTAACAAGTGTGCCACCTTAGTCCTTACTAGGGATTCTGTGTCGAGACGTCCCGGGACAAAAATCCCGGGACTTGTCGGGTTCTTCACTCTCAAAAGGACTGATGTGTATTGAATGAAAGCAGACATAGGAGGGAAGCCCCAAGAAAAACGGACACGACATGGCACTTACCCGGAATTTTAACAAAATTAAGTATGCATATACAAAAAGGATCTGATAGAAAACAGATGTTTGGGGTTTATAATTTCGTAGAAGTTTCAAATAACATGTGTTTATATATTGTAATATAACTGTAGCAAAAGCATATTACAACATATTAAAATTAAATGTTCATACCTGATGTTGTTTTATGTACAAATGTTTTTTTCACTATTTCACAAAGGTACCAATGTCTCAGTTAGACAAAAAAGGTCTAAAAGCTGTATTGTGAAGTCATAAATTTACTCCTGACGGCGGCTTTATTGATACTTTTCATTACATGTACCGCTATCATCCTTTCTTAATAAAAATTAACCGTAAGCATTGCACACATCCATTACATAAGAAAAATAATAATTATTAAATATTGTATTAAAAAAACGCGATTTTTACTAGTGCGTACTTTCAAAACGCCGAGTGTATGTAATACATAACAACATACATGCAAATATTTAATTTTAATAACATTATGATTTTATTGAAGGAGAAATAAATGTCTCGAGTCCCGGGACTTTGAAAACACCGAGACTTCAGAATCAATAGCCCTTACACGTGCGCTACTAAATAAAATAATTAAAAAATATTCCCATAGAGCAGTATTGGCCAAACTGTGTGCCGCAAGAAGAAGCCTTAAACCATTAATTTTAAATAATGACAATTAAATTCAATTTTAAATAAATTCAACATCTTCATGTCATCAAAATGAAAGTTTAATATCTGGGTTACTTTTGTATGATTTGCATATCAACACTCTCATACGAATTAGTGTCAGTTCACAGTAAACTTCAACATCATTTGATATCAAATCATTAACCAGTCGGTCATCAATCCACTCGCAAAATTCAATGGTGGTCACAAATGGCACGACATGATACAGACCAGAGAATTTATCAATGTTACTCAAGATTGACTCGAGGTGAAGACATTTCATACGCCCAATTTTTAAACATAAAATACTTAATTAAAAAATAATTCCGGCTCCGTGGTCGAATGTTAACACCGTTGACCTAAAATCCGAGTACGGTTGGTTTTTAAAGATTGATTTTCCAATAGGTTTATGGATTTCTGTCCGAGGGCATGGATGTTTGTGATGCTTAAAAAAACGGGCGTAGTGGGAGCGATAGCTAATCACTAGTCATATTTTTTTTATCCCCATGACTATTTTATATAAATTCTGACCATTAATTATTTATTCTGCCCTCTGTCATTCCGATCGATACATTATGACCATTAAATATAAAATTAAACATTATGACCGAAATTGAATTAAAATTCTTACCAGTTAAATACAAGCCTTAAATTAATGATGTAAACGCTACAAATCAATAGGCACGTTAAGTGTTACAATGGACAGGTGACAAAAATTCAAACAAAAAAAGGATTCTTCCAGCGGGTGTTGTACGAAGCGATATAAATCCTCATGTATATAATTATTATTCTATGTCACTTTTACATGATATAAGAATTTAAAAATATATAAGCAGCCTTATGCGGTATTTCAAGGGCAAGATCTTAACGAGGTGATCATAGCCAAACGTTGAAATTAATTCCTAAACGGATAAAAACTATCACAACAATGTTTGGTTCGCCACTCTGTTTCCAATGACCGAATGAGATTAGGTTTTAGTGGTTTATGCAAACATTATGTTTAACTCGAGTGTAAAGCTCTTTTCATATCGAAACCATCCCTAAAAAAATGTTAATACTTACCAACATTGAAGCGGCTGAAATTATTTTTCCATTATCACTCCCCTATATTTTCATTTTAAAGGTCTTTGAACTTGAACATTGCAAGATAGTTACAAATACAAAGCTACCTAACTTTCCCTACAGCATGTTTCACAAATCACAATAATATTTGCAAATCGAAATAATGATATTTATAACAATTAATTAATACATTTGAATCGTTCAAATTATGTACATTTACACGAATTTTGTCACTAACTTGAACTGAAGCTAAGTTAATGAGGTTTTCGTGTTTATATAAGAAATAAATGTATCATTGAAGATTAGCCCACAGATTTGAATGGTGAGTAGTTTTAAGAATTACATTTATTTTTGATTGTTGGAAAAAGTTAAGTTATGATTATATTTATATAGGGTATAAAAGTGGAGAACCCGGCATGTGCGTCTGTTCATTTAACTTCTTCTAGTTTCAGTCCAAAACTTAAATAACAGATTAATTGATACTTGATCGAGTTTTTTAAAATTGATATCGGGTCGTATTTATTACAAAACTGATATTTTCAAAACTCTTGTATAAGATATGATATTTCAATTCGATGAAAAAAGATCATCTCGATAATCACGTGCAATCTGAATTTCTTGTTCTTTTGTTTTCTGGATAACTTATTCAAAAATTGAAATTATGGTACCTTGTGAACTTTGTAATCAACAACGACAACTTGAGCATTGTCAACCAACAATCAGTTGACAGTGATCGCCATGAGCGAAACCGGTCCTGACCTTAATAAATAAAGTGGAAATAAAATACAGAGTAGTATTGTATTTTATTATTAATAATGAAACTAAGTAAATGTAAACTCATCAACTATCCTCTAATGAAAGGAGCGAAATCCAGTTTTTAAAATATCAGAACCTCTCTATTGTTAGGAATTTAGCTGATTCAAGGTTGTAGTGATGTTCCCTACCTTATAAGTAGATAGGTACGATCGAAAACAAGCCCTTAGAAGGTTTTAGCAGCCCTCAGTGTTCAATAATGTAAGGGAAGTGAGATTTTTTCGTTCATCATAACATCAATTACGTTGCACTTTTTTACCCACCAATTCACTAAAGCGTGTTCACATAAAATATTTTAGAATAAAGAATGCAAATTTCTGTTCGTGCGGAAAGAGATTTTGATTTTTCATATTATTTTAGTGTGTACTAATGTTTACTGACACATCGATACAGTTGTACCTGCAGGTAAATATAATTCGCATCATAGCAATCATTTGAATCTTAGGTTTGGTAACTAAAATAAATTGGTACAGATGCCTCATCAGGAATGATTGTGGAAATTGATTCAACTGTTCAATAGCAAAATAGTCATGATTAGAATGGGCGATAAGGAAACAATATGTAATAATTCATTTGTATCGAAATAACTTCATTCCAGATCAATTATGTATTAAAATCGTAATAAAAGTTATTGAAAAATAATGTGCTACTTATAAGTGTCAATTCGTAAACTTCACTATTAAATACCTACTATGCATTCTTATTACGTTTCCAAACACTGCTTTTGTATATTTAAACCAGGGATGCACAAACCACGGCCTGCATGAGCCCCTTTGATTTTTTGTGGCCTTCTAATGTTTAATTTTAAAATTCAAATATGTATAGTACATATTTTTAAGTAAATCTTTGAATTAAGTAATTTTGAGTAAGCTTTTGCGAAGGAGAATAAATCGGTTTATAATAAAAATAATAAAAGATTTTTAGTACTTTTTCCACATAAAATTTATTAGATCAGGACCGGTTTCGCTCATCGCGAGCATTATCAACTGATTATCAGTTAATCGCCAACTTACAGTTACAGTCAACTAAAGTTACCTTATTGAAAAAATGCCTTTTTAAATTTTTTCAATAAAGGAGTCGCCAGCCGGAAAACGTTGGGAACGTACGGGATAGATGATCTAGAAACTAACTAGTAGGCTGAAAAACACAAAAATATTATGCGCTAAAGGAAAAGGTGAGACAAAAAATAGTAGAAATGTTGAAAATCCATTTTATTTTATTATATTTTTACACATAGATATTTAATATAACAGTGACATTTTCTTATTTAAATTAAACATAATGTAATAACCCAAACTCCTGTTACAAAGCTTAAATTAACAACTCTATAATTACAAATATTACACTCATATAAACTATATAACATTTTTTTTCATAATTTTATACAATCATACAATATTATAATTTACAAAAATATTGTAATAATATACATAAGTATCGGAAATCTTTATGAAATGATAAATTCATATTTTATAATTAAAATTGTACATTTAATGAGACCTTTAGTAAATCTTTTAAAGGTTGACAAAAATATCTAAGTGTTCTTGCTTATTTGTTAAGTAAGGGGATGGATAGCTATCGTAATATTATACGTCCATCTCTCTGCAATAATAAGGCATGAGACAATTGACTTATTGGAAAATGTCGACTAGTGAAAAAACTATTTATATTTTTTTAACTTTGGACATAAAAACGGAAAAATCAATCATATCATTAAAACGTGTGTTTTTAAATAGCACTATTTTTGGCGAATTTCTATCTGATATAATCACAATGTTTCAAAATTTGAATGCGTGTTTAAAAAATTATGCAATATTTAAATATAATGCCATTACATACACAGCAACTTACTGTCGTATATAAAAAATGTATTAATAACTTTTGTGTACTTTTATAGGATTATAAATCAAGTTATGATTGTCTGCATTTAAAAACTGAATTATTTATATAAGAAGAAAACTTCTTCGCAAATCTTTAAAACAAAAAGAAAACTATATGATGTACATTTTTCATTACAAAAGTTACGTATTGTCGTGAATTTATAGAGATATTATATCATAAGAACGAGTCTTTGAAATACTAAATATTTTACATTATCGCTAACTACCTGCATTAGAAATAAATCAAATTGCACAGCATTAATATAAATAGTATATGCATCTGTCAAATTGCACAAACCAAAATTATTATAAAACATATTAAACTATTTTAATTTTGATGTAAACTAATCATTTTTTTAAAAAATTCCGTTTACTTGGCGCTTAAATTAAAAAGAAAAAAAACATGGAGGCAAAAAAGAAAAGATATTTGTAATAGGCAATTCAAAAGGTTGTTTAAATTAATTTTACACCTTTATGCAAAATAAAAAATGGTAGTACAGTAAAACCTCCATTTACACAAAGGTCGGGACAGTGTAATTCGAGGTAGTGCAATTGGGGGAGTGAATCTCATACAAAAATAGAGATTTGGTTTTTTCCGCAAAAAATGCAAATCGCAATTCCCATATTTTTGTAAAAACAAAAAAATGGACGAATTATTTAGTTACTAAGTGATAAAATGCAAAGCGCGCCAAAATCCAACACATAGACAGTCGCGACGTGTATTGCCTGGCACGTGTTGAATACACGGACGTTAGCCAAAATTTGACTGTATGCGCCGCACATACGACTGTCGCGTAGCAACGACAGTGCAATTGGGGGATTTGCGGCGAATAGTTCAAGAAGGCGCCTTATTCGGGGTAGTGTAATTGGGGGTTCCACTATATTTCATAATGAATATCATAAAAAACTTTATTGTTTACTTGGTGAGAAAAGTTTGTAAGTGAAATTTAATGCTTAAGTGTTTTAAAAAGATGAAACATAATAATTATCAATAAATTCTACGGCCAATGTCATAGAAAATAATAATGATCGATAGAGTAACAAGAACACATGTATATTTTATACCCAACGATTTATTCCACGCATATATTGTTTGTGTATATGTAATGTATAATATTATGATTCTCACACACTCGATTCAAGCAAACGAACGATTCTTACAAAATTAATGCGTACTTATTATACTTATGTTATATAGATTTTAATATTAATTGTGCAAAATAAAATATCTTTTTTATCAAAATATGGAACACTTTCAAGATTCTGGTAATCTTTAATATTTTTCATAAATATTTATTTATAAATTATACTTTAGTACTGCATAAGAAATCTTTTCTATTTTGTTGACATAAATTACTTGCATCATAGAAACAACATACATAGTCAAATTATTCATGAACAAAATTTAGGAGAGTTAAATTTTGAACAGATCATTGTACAACGGCATGGTCAAATCGGAACACTGTTTTTTGTTTATTACACAAAGAAAAAGAAATATGCTTTTTATGATTAAAAATAAACACAAAGTAATGCGCCAAACAATTCATTCGCGTATACAAATCTCATCCTAGAAAATGGTTCAATAATAATCATGGTTTGACCACTAAATCATTCAGTATTTTTTACATTCTAATATTTTGTATGTTCTTTATATTATATAATAACAAACTACACAAATATACAAATGTTTTACGTCAATTTATAAATAAAATAGGAAATTTTTAAATGTACATCACGTTATATCTGCTTCGATTAAAAAAAAAAACAAATAATTTTGACTCAATTGATATACTTAATTACGTTTTTTGTTTTTCAAATTCAACTTATTATTTTTGTAAATCGTCTTTCATTTTTAAAAAAATCTATCTGATACTTACACTAGCTCCGTCAAAATATTTCGTTTAGGGTTATTGAAACAGTGGGTTTAGATTTTAAGCAAATAATTACGTCAAATGCGCGTACACCACTAAGAAATTACTTATTCATTTTGTCTACGAAGACAACGTGTGAGCCCAGTAGTTGCAATCAAACTAAAACGTTAGCTAAAATGAGAATGTATTGTGTTTGGGGTTCTTAAGCAAAGCATAATACATTTACAATGGGTTAAATTATAACATTAATTGAATTGGAATTTACTTGAGGAGTCCATTTTAATAAGGTGGAAAAATATTAAAATATGTAATTATTGTAATGAATTTCTTGGAATAAGATCGAATTTATATTAAACTATTTTTTATGAAAAAGATTTTGGTTACATTAACAAAATTAATGCACTTGACTGACAGATATTGAAAAAGATGATCAATTGCACCACCTCAATATGCAATGGCATTCGGATTTAAGCAGCAAGATAAAAACGCACCCATCACATATGTACAATGAAAATTAACAATAGCGTAGACCAAATTGCAACATTGAATCGTTAGCTGATAGATTATTATTAGACTTCAGAGTTGACACATTTTGGGAAGGCTATTCATTATAAACAACTAAGCATGTATCCATATATAATATGTAGGTTACGTTCACATATTATTTCGAGAGGTAAATCCTTTTATTGTGGAGAGAAAACTCGTTTCATAATGGACATTCTAGCGCAAATAATTACAAACAAAACTTAAACGAAAATCGCGTCTTATATAAATAAATCTATGGCACTTGTTTGCAATGAGGTTTGTTAAATAGTTTATTAATTTTCTTAACATTCTGTCTAATTGTATCGTTATGCAGACACATCGAGATGTATGTAGTAATAAACGGATATCAGTAATGAATCGACCAAGGCAGTCCTTTTCAAGCGGTGTGCAAATGATTACGTAAATTCCAGTGGTGAACTGATACTATCGATATACTACACTCGACGAAACAGATAGTTTTGCATTACCAATAAATCTAAAAATACAAAATACTTAGTTTTTTTATAAATTGACATTAGTATTCGGCGGAATTATGACTTAAGGTTTATCAACAAACGAACTTATTCATTAATAAAGCAGATTGCGTTACAAATATTATTAATTTTGTTGAAACTTACAATCCATCACAGAGGCATATGTACAAAAACAAAGTTTTAAGTTCACTAACGTACAGCAGGTGATTTAATTTTGTTGTTCTAACATTATAATTTCATTTTTTTATATATCATATACTCAACCGTATGTTGTTAACAGTTCACGACCCGAGTACTACAAGGTTCTATGTGATTTTTTTAACGAAACGAAACAAATAATGTATACCAATAATGGTACTTGGAAGAATATCGCATTGTTACTTCTGTTTCGACAACATTTTTCACATATAACCTTGTAGTCCTCGGGTAGCGAGTTAATATGTACGAGATATAGCTTTGTTTCACCAAATAAATATTATTGCCAAAACCGAGCTTAGCTCAAAACAATCATTTTTGTAGTTAGACCCCTGTGATCCAAGGTTGTCGAATTTAAGTCGTTAATTTTAAAAAAATATATGCGCAATTTTAAATTGATATTTTAAATAAAGCACTTGCAGTTGTTATCTGTCAAGGTGGAAAGGCAATACGTTTAAAAAATAAAATACATTTTTTTTACGAATATTGACATAGTAAAAAGGACGTAACCCACAGTTTTTCTAAAACAGCTTTTTTCGATAATAATAATGTATACAACTTGACACACGTTCAATCGAAAGGATGGAAGCTGAAAATGTCGAATTAGTATCTAAATTTAACTTTTAAGATTGAAAAAAGAAAGGCTTGTGAAAATTGCAACAAGGGAAAAATACCTAAAATCAGGTTTTTCTTGAACAATTTATTAAATTAATATTAGGTTAAGTCGATAAAAAACCAGTTTATCAGTCACCGTGAACTTGTTTTGTATATTTCATGATTTGCTTTTAGCCTAAAATCATCGAAACACTTTTTTGTGCCTCCTGTAAAATTTGATATGTGTGGTTACGTCCTTTTTCCTTTCCACAGTCGATATTACGAACTGCTTCAGTCATCGATGATCGAAACCTCTCCTGATATTTATAAAAAAGTAGTACAAGAAAAAGTGTTTTATTTTAAAAATTAAGTAATTCAAGGATCAACGAGGATACGAAAACCAAATGGCGTATTTCAATATTGGATATAAAGAGCTTGTTTTAAAATCAGTTTATCAACGTTTCTAGCACATTAAAATTTCGTACAGAAAGTAAGTATATCTTATAGAATTTGATTTGAAATTTTTTGACTAACCAAAATCAGGAGAAAAATTGACTATTTTTTTCCTCCACTAAGCAACATCGACCCTAAAAAATATATTTACACGCGATTGTATCTATAAATTCATTTAAATATTCTTTTAATTGTTTAAACAAGCTTTCATTTTTCTAACCACATTTTCCCTAAGATTTCAAAACACACATTTCGACATTTTGCTAACAATTTTCGATATAAAAGAACACATGGCTATAAAATTCATCACTTATTTAAAAAGAAATAACAAAGCACGAGTTCATTTTATAAAAAAAGTTATAAATAATATTATAATAATTGAATGTCGTGCATTCAAATAAATCATAGGAATATTATAATTTACGTGTGGACAAAACAAAATAAAAATTATAACTTATTCGCAAAAAAATATTTAGAATAGATTGGTTACGGTCTGGAAGTTATGCATCCAATAGATGCCAAGTCACATAATTATATATTATTGTATTCGTAGTGAGATCTTACGAGGTATGAACAATCAACAGTTTTAAGATGGCACCTTGGAAGAAGGTAAAAATAAAAATAAATAATCAGATAAATTAAAATTCCTTGTTTTCCACGCTCTGAGCAATTTCGTTTAACTTACATACAAACATTGTATAGAAGTTTGCAGAGAGTGTCTAACGAATTTACTTAGAGCGCGATGTTTCGTAACTCTCGAGTAAGATATGCCGATAAGCTTATTGTTGTGTGTTTGTAAGTCAAAATGACAAACGGTATGATTGATATCATAGAAGGCATACTTATTGGTAATTTAATCATTTTCAGTACGCAAAAACACCTGTTGAAACATTTAAAAAAAACTGACATTTTGACAACGCATATGCTTCAAACGACCTCAACTTTTTTCGTTGTGTTTTATGTAAATTTGTCCGGAGTCATTTGCAAGTAAATATATTTAAAAAATCTGAACGGTTTTCAGTGTTGATAAAATTGATTATGTTTCATTGCATATTAATATTATATGTCGGAAGCACTGACGCTAAATGAGGTTAGTCGACAAAGCTAAACGCAGTCATTTCGCTGTGAGGTAAAGCATTCAGATAAAGCTTTGTGCCCATAATCAAAATAATCAAATACTTTTTATTCTAACACCCATTAGATAAAGGGGACATAATCGTGTCATTAACCCGACGAGACCTAATTTTATATCAGCTTGTTTTGTAAAACAAAAAAGAATGTATGTTTTCGTATTCATTTAAACAACAAATATTGGTTACTGATCACCTTTGGTTGGAAAGCCTTAGAATATATTTTAATGAAAGCGATTGTTTGGGGGATTTCTATTCATTAACCACTTGAATACCAAGCGGACACAGGTGTCTGGAACATATGCAAGCGAACACGGATGTCCAAGACATTTAAAAAATCAAATATTTGGTATTCTAATAGAATAAAAGCAATATTTTGATGAATATGTCAAGTGCTATCTATACTGAGTCAATATAGGTTTTTAAATTATCGAATTCGAGTGTATATTAGGCAAAATTATTTTTCTCAAAAACACGCAGTATCTCTGGGACATTAATGATTTATTTGCGCAGTATTAAAACGGTCAATAGGCTGAACATCATAACATGAAAGTAAAGCCCATTCACGAATCAAAATGCTTTCCGTTTGTTAAAACTTATACGTTATTTTCATTATATTTATCTGATTTTGATGAATTAGGTAGAATTCCGTTGTCAATATGCACATATTGTAGTTTTTCGTATCGTCACAAATGACAAGCTGAATTGGATAAACAAATTAAAATTTACGACGAAGAGTTGAACGATGTTTGTATGACATGTACATAATATCACGCACATATTTAAATGAGCTTATCGGGTATGACTGATTGAATTGCCATCTTAAAAACTTCTGATTGCACTCTTCTCTTGTAAATTGATACCTAACTCGCAAGGCACAGAGATAACAATATGACTTTGCTAAATCGCGTCAGTAATAAATTTATCCGATATATAAAAGTGTCGGCTAATTAAAAAAAATTGAGCCATTTCGTATATTCAATACGAACGATTTTAGTCAAAGACTTTTTTTTCCATAATTTTACCTATTCGGCTGTAAATTGTAATTGACTTAATAGAAATTAATGAAAATCCCATTTCAGCACCTGAAACAAAAGAAAAAACAAATTAGTAACGAAATTTAACAATAAATTCTAAGAATTTAAAGATAATTCATTTCGAAGTATTTTATTACTCAATTCAAGATTCGTGATTTCAGTAGACATCAGACGAAAAAGCTGATATACCCTCATAGACTGCAGTAGTAGTAAAAATCGATTTTGTAATTAGTTCAATTTTTAAATAGAATAAGCAAGAGTTGTTTTTTCAGCAACATCAATGTCCTTCAATACTGGATTAAAGATAAACCACTGACATTTAATTTTGTGAGAATACCTCTTAGTGTAAACAAACTATTTTTGCAATTGCACTATTGCACTAATGAATTCCGTGAGCCATATTTTAACCTTATAATTTCAAAGTAGTTTTGAAATTGAAATTTAAATCGTTAAAATTTTACGTTTCAATGCGTTAGTTTATGTTCATGTTTATCCATGCATTTGAATGTCTACAAATGTCAAAAGGCAAAACCCGGGTTTTTAGTGACAGAACGCATGTTAATCTACAAAATCTGGAAAGGAAAAAAGACTAACCCGCACATTTTTTTACAGGAGACGCAAAAAAGTGTTTCAATGATTTTGGAATAAAGGCGAATTGTAAAATATACACAACGTCAAACGTGGAAGTGCACGGAGACCGATAAGCTGGTTTTTAGTGTACATAAATTTATTATTTTTTTCAAAATAAACCGTTTTTTAAGACTTTTTTCTTGATAGCATTTTTTTCAAACATAAAAGCTTAATTTAGATACCAATTCAGCATACATCCTTTTGATATATCGTGTATAAAGTTGTATACATTGTGATTTTCGAAAAAAAAGGTGTTTTAGAATTTTTTTTAACTAAAGGCTACAAGTTCCTAATTCATCGCGAAATGTTTGAACTAATCACTGAAGTTGTATCAAGCTCAAAAACAATCGACTTAAATCGAGCGTGAATTGATTATAAAATAATTTGTTCGGCCAGCGAAAGAGTGAATTTTTCGGCGAATTTTTCCGAGCAAAACCTTTCCATTAGCAGGTTGACAGGGCAGCATTTAAATAATTACTCTGCATAAAGAGACCGCCGAAGCGGTAAATTCCACCGCTTAGAAAACAATTAGACAGGATAAAAATCTGCAACCGGGTGAAAATAACACATTTTTTAACCTTTTTGGCAACTTAAATACGCTTTTTTAATTTAATTTCGCCTTGAGATAATTTTAAATTTACGCCTTTCTTGCGCTCAGATGGTTCATGGCGTTTTAAGTAAGTATTAATTGTTACAGAGTGGGATATTATTTATTCGGAAATTATCATTCTTAAACTTTTACTATCCGCGCGCATTACATCATTAAAATAATATTATTCCTACCTAATTATAATATCGACTGTGGAAAGGAAAAAGAACGTAACCCACACATAGTAAATTTTACAGGAGGCACAGAAGACGTGTTTGGATGATTTTGGGTCATATGCAAATTATGAAATATACACAACCTTGAAGTGCACGGAGATTTCTAAACTGGTGTTTAATTGCCATATTCTAATATTAGTTAAAGAAATTGTCTAGGAAAAAAAAATTGTCAAGTCTTTTTTCGTGGTTTCAATTTTCACAAGCTCATCTTTTTTTCAAACTTAAAAGCTAAATTTAGATACTAATTCGACATTTTCAGTTTACATCCTTTTAATAGAACGTGTATCAAGTTTGATACATTGTGATTATCAAAAAAAACTGTTAATAAAAAAATGTGGGTTACATCGATTTTCCTTATCACAGTCGATATGATAAATAATACCGCAGTATTTCTTGGATTATTGCATTGAAAATTGGGCCAATTAGAGGTAAGGTGAGCCAAGTAGTATTTTAGAAAAAAAAATATGGATGCGTTATAATATTCTACACGTCTCAAAGTATAGTAAAAGTGAAATAACCTGTCAATCTACATTGTAACTAAGGTATCCAATCCCGGAGCCTTTTTGTAATCCCGGGATTTCGTGATTGATTAATTTTCGGGATCGATTGAGTAATTTGAAAATCTCAAAACCAATTTTTTTAGCTCTTCCAAATCTAAAATCGTATAAACTTTCAGGTTTTGTTAAAAAAAAATTCAATCCCGGGATTGGAGAGACTAATTGCAACAGTGTTATCTTCGTAAAATAATATTCAATCCACCAGAACACCAACTGAAGACGGATTGTACTTACAAGAAAAAAGTTTTACCATTTTACTAGTTGGCTCATTTTATCTCTAGAGTGCCCATACTATAAATTCCAATCGGATAGTATAATAAATTGTTTCTGGCATTATTTTGTTCAATACTTGACGTTTACAAAATTAAAAGTATACACACATTCTATCACAAGCCAAGTTTATGTAATAAAATAATTAAACACTGTTGTTTGAAATATTTAACAAGCATTTTATAATGTAACAGATAAAACACGACGTGTCTAGGAAAAAAAATGAATCGTCCTGCGGGTTGAAGTGAACGCACTGATTGTGTCTAAAATAATTATAATGCAATTTTATTAGTAGGTTGTTCTTACGAGTTAGTGATGTCTTTTCACATCGGCTCTATCTAATTACAATTACTTTGATCAAATTTCATGTATCTTTAATTCTGGAATGCCATTTTATATAAATTAAAATGAATTCAACTAGAAATAAAATGTTGTGACAAGTGATCTTTTAAATAAAAATCTTTGCGTCCTAAAAACATGGATAGCGGTTCTGTCAGAAAAATTCAAACAATTTACGCACCCCTTTTATGTATATTCGAAACTGTAAAGGGTGTATTATTTGTTATCCTTTATTCTACCTTTCTATTTATTTTATGGTGTAATATATTGATTTGATTTTGAAGATTTATTGTGTAATAGACTTTCCTCACACTTTTAAAACAGATAATATCTAGAAAATTATTAATTTCACAAAGTCTACTTACGTTGTACTAGCATTGTAAAGTTTAGATCTGGTAATTAACTGATCAAAATATACTTGGCTACAAACTATAATGTAATTTGAATTAAGCCTCTAATCCGGCATTCATCCAGTCGTTTTTTAATTAAGCGATCAGAAGTCTCGAATCAAAGAATTAGACATTGTTTATGTTAAAATTTTCTGTAACTTTACCTCGTAAAAATATATCGACATTTGACGAGATACTATGTGCCCGAGCACCGACAACCTCTTTTGTGATGACAACTGGCAGACAGTTAAAATATTTAGTTCAATTAATTGTTTTTAAAAAAATATCATGTAACCAGTATAATCGATTGTTTTTATTGTTTATGACTGTAAGCGGCAACACCGCAACATTGAATTGTTCGTCGGGTACAACATTGTGTATCAATTACGTATTTCTCACAATGAAATAAATTCACTCAGAGAAAAATTACGAGTAATGTTTAATATCTCTAAGTACGTGGCGGAGAATTACAATAAGTTGTATTCAAAATTTTAAGTGAACTATTGAACAATCATTGTGAACATCCTGGTTGTTCTATCTACGAGGGAGCACTGGCTTGGACAAGTAGTCGACGGGCGCATTTCAATGGGTAAGTGTTCACCGCGGCGCCGGCGCCTGAAACCACCCTTTCACTCCTATAGCCGCCCCTGAGCCCTAACTACAACAATACCCAGAAACCCCGTGATAAAATTTCAGACAATCATCAGAAAATTCGATTATTTTAACTCTGAGATGATTGCCGTCTAAATTTAGCGAAATTATTTTTCAGATTATAATTATGAACATATTAATTTAAATAGCAATCGAGAAAAGAAATATGTATTTGTTTAGAATAAGTCTAAATTATATTAATGATGAAAAAATCTGAATGTGAAAACATCTTCACTGACACAATCGCTTGGACTCGGTGATCAAGTGCAACATAAAATAACATAGGGTTACTATTTTGTAAAACCACCATTAAGCTCTTAAACAAATGAATGATTCGAATTTCGCTAGGTACAGTGGAACCCCCAATTACGCCACCTCGAATTACGCGCTGAACAGAAATATTCGCCGCACATCCACCAATTGCGCGGTCGCATTCCACAGTCGTTGCTGCTGTACATACAGCCGGGCGGCTGTCTGTGTGGTGCATACAGTCAAACGTTGGCGAACGCTATGCATTTTATCAGCTAGTAACTAAATATTCGTCCATATTTTTTTTCGATTCTTCTTAGTTTTGGCAGTTTTGCATTTTTCACGGAAAAAAACGTAACCCCTAATTTTTGTGTGAGATCTACTCCCCAAATTACAATCCCCTCCCACTCCCAATCACGCGGTCACAACTTTTGCGTAAATGGGAATTTTACTGTACACAGATAAGAATCTATTTTTTTTTTATTAATATATCAACGGTATATACTTTTAAATCAGATATTTATAATGACAAAATAGCAGCTTGTTTCAATTCTCACTCATATAGCTATTTTTCAGTAAACAAAAAAAACCCAAACCTCCATTTTGTAATTTTAAAATGTTAGAATCAATCTTGCTTCATTACTTAAGCAAACTTTGCGAGAGTAAGTCTGAAGATGCCTCTGAAAGAGGCGAAACACGTGTCACAGCTAGTAACACAATACGTGGAATAATCAAAGTTAATTTAAATTTTCATTAACCAATGTTTGCCCGTAATTGATGCAAATAAAAAAAACCGGTTCAAACCTGAAAAAATACTACATTTGCTAGCTGTAGATTGATTGAGACTAATGCAATCTCAACTTTTACTGCGTCATGCATAATGGAGTTGAAGTAAAAATACTAAATATTCCAATATCGGAACACTGGGAAAAAATGTTTTATGAGACTAATGATGGATTAAAGAGGGTTGCTTGTATCAAAGATAAAAAAATATTGAATTTATTCTGCATCGGTAGTTTCCCAAACACCCATTGACAAGGAGTGAGATATTAGGGGACGTAACAGCCCTCCTATGTAGATGGCACCACCCTGGCATGGCGCCGCGTCGGTCAGCCGCTCGAGTCATCTATCTCCCGATAGTTTAAGAGCTGCCCGTTATCTGCGCGCGGCCCACGTGAGCGGGCGGATGGAGCGCGGTGCCCGCCGCCCACCAAAACCAGGAAGTGGGCCGGGCAAAGTAGAATCGTAAAATTTGATAGAATTAATAAAATGTGTGTCATTCGCGGGTGACGTCACCGGAAAACGCTCACTGTAAAAAGGCAGCGCGAAAAGCCAGCGTTGCGTAAGCTGCCATTCAAAGATATCCGTTTCAGGGATTTTTAATATAACGAGAAAATTGTATCGAATGACGCTGCGAATTTTTTAAAACAAAATGTACGCACTATTGAAAATATTGCGTATATTTTGGTTATGCTTTATTTTACGGTGGACACTTACTACTTTGTTTAATGAACATATTAAAGCAGCGATTCCCATCCTGGGAGGCACGCCTTTCTGGGGAGGCGAAGACTATTGCAAAGAGAGCCGCGAACAGCGCAAAACATTTATTTACCCTTTAAAACGTGTCTTTATTACTATATGAAATAAAGGATGGGGAGGCGCGAAGATATTTTTTCTTGAAAGGGAGACATAGTAACATAAAGGTTGGAAACCACTGTATTAAAGCCATTAAATAATATGACGTCGATAATATTCATTGACTCAAATATTTAAAATAGTAGTTTTCACTTTTCAGATCGGCAAAACTCCTATAGAAAATATCAATCGTTAAATTTACTATAGACATAATAATAAGATCTTGGCTTGACGTAAGATGTACGATACATAAACCATCGAATAATTAAGTACATTCGTATTGAAGAGGACCAAATATTCAATTAAAAATAAAAACGTCAGAATTATAAAGCTATTAGAAATTATGTACAAGAAATAATACATATTATTTTTATTTAAGTCAAGTCGAACAGTGAATATAAAATCTTCTGGTAATCAGTCGCCGTGTCTACCATTAAGTTAGTTATTACTGCATAGTTGAATTGAAAGATAATAATGTATCACACTCAGAGGGCTTTGTTGAGTTTTCTCGCAAAAAAATACTAAAAATAACCCATGACAAATGATGTAATACAAACTTATAGAATAGAATTATGAAGCCTGAAATATTTATTTTTATTTTACTAAAACGTATCAAACTAAAAGACAATGTTTTAAAACTATTTACCAAAGTTATTTTACATATTTTTACTACTATAGTTTTTACTTTATAATCACGTCAAAAAAAAAAACAGACGTTAAATATTTGAAAGTTGTATGGTAAAAGTTGCACTGATAAATAAAGCAATATTCTCTATGAAATTGTGAAAGCGATCATTCGGTTGATATTTTCGGGTGTTTTTAAAAACATATTTTATCAGCTTATTTCAAAAGAATCGTAGCACCGTCTCAGGAAGCATAAGTTTCAAAAGTGGTGGACCATTTGAAAAGCTTGCAACTTGCAATTCATTACGTGGCAGAAGTGAAAGCTTGGCAGTCTTTGGTAGCCGGCAAAACTATTTGACCGTAAAAGCTCCGACTTGTTCCACTTGCAAAGATCTGGACGTGTTACTAGAAAGGTGTGACTTGAATTTTCTTTTTAAGATTTAATTAATGATCATTATCTACTGTGATATTTAGTAAAAAAACAAGATTTATTTCATGAATATTTTGTAATAATTGTAATGTTGATAAAAAATTGTAAAACTATCAGCCATCATTTGCAGTAAGCGCTTAATGATTGTAATGCATTCGGAAACGCAGACATGTTTAGAAAGAGTTTTAAACGGATGAAGAAAAATACACAAGTAAGAAAAGCTTCGTTTAACAACCAGAAGAATCTAAATTCCCGACATGAAAAGGTAAATTTAGAATGATAATTTTTGATATAGCATTTTCTGTCCGGGGCATTTGCATTTTCTTATCGAGTTTATCCTGATTGACATAGTTGAATTTTTCCTTAAGTTTATCTCAAGTATTAGTACACAGCCAATTAGCTATAATGCGAATGTATTGTTCACATTTGTAATTTAAAAAAAAAACATTACATTAGTCCGCATATCTACACCAATAAACGTTGAGATAATTGATATTTTACGTGTTAACTTTTTCTGTTTCGGGTTATTTTAGATTAATAAAATATAATATTATGAATTATCTATTCTAAAATATGAAGATGGTGGAACGAACACTCTTGTGTAGAAGTTTGCTTTCTAGGTTGACGATATCAATGTAGACTTTCGTAGAGGACGATGACGATGATGATGTACACCAACGGAGATTAATGCTACATATATTTAACTTGTAGTTATTTGACAAAATAATAAGTATGTTGCAGTTTTTTCAATAATCAAGCCACGACCATTTAAAACCGTGTTTAGATTCTGACAATAGATTATGTATTATAATGCGATTTTCGCGTTTTGCAGTTTTATAAAAAAGCTCTGGTTTGTGAAACCGCCTTGAGTAAGTAATAACCCTTCGATACATTAACAGTAATAATTGTGCAGCCGATTAGAATCGCTGTAGTATAATATTAGTTCGATAGAAAAAATGCCATAATGTAAAATACATGTTACCTTTGGTAAAACGGATGGTAAAGATTTTTTCCGACTAAAATGTAGTGGACGATAACACAAAGCTGCTTGTAATTTTAAAACATATTAGTCGACAAAATAAAAAAAAATCCATACGAATGGTTAAAGCTTTAGTTATCAACGTTAAGTTTATAATCATTGCATTATTTTAAGACTGTGGAGTCGCGGTGATTCGGGTGGAATCCAACTTTAAAAATAATACAGACAGTAATATAATTTACTTAAAAAATACTCTTATTCATGATACTTTGATCAAAAAATGATATTTTTTAAATCGGAATTTACCAATAGTAGAAGTCGAGAATGTTTGTTACTCAGTTGGTTAACGTCTTTTTTTTTCAAAGTGAGTAAAGATATAATAATAGAATTAGGACAGGCTAGTGGTTAGCTAATAGCTCACGCTACGCACGTTTTAGGATAGTTCAAGTGGGAGGAAATTTAAAACATCATAAACATCCATGCCTTTGGACAGAAGTCCACAAATCGATTTTATAATCAATCTATAAAAACTATCCGTATTGGTATTCGAGCCGGTCACCTCCGTGTAAGTCAAAGACTTTAACACTCGACCACGCAGCCGTACAAATAGCATTTTTTTTACCATGTTCGCTCCCAATGTGGAGCATATGGACTCCTAATGGAGTTTATCTCAACAGAAGTGTTTCTACGAGAACTGCTTGTTACTCAGTTGCTCAACCTCTCTTTTTTTCCAAAGAGAGTAAGAATATAAAGATAGGGCTAGGACAGGACTAGTGGTTAGCTAATCGCTCTCGCCACGTTCGGAGGATAGGGTGGGTGGGGGAAGGGAATTCAAGACATCACATACATCCATGCCTTCGAACAGAAATTCATAAATCGATTGAAAAATCAATTTTTAAAACTGTCCATACTGGGATTCGAACCCGTGGCCTCCGTAGCTGAAGCCAACGATGTTGACCACTCGACCACACAGGCGGAATTTTATTACTGTATATTATTATAAGTTTTTAATTCTCACCATAGGCGAAGCCGGTCCTGATCATATCGACTGTGGAAAAGAAAAAGGACATAGCCCACAGCTTTTTTGACATAATCACAATGTATCAAACTTAATACACGTTCTATCGAAAGGATGCAAGCTGCAAATTCTGAATTAGTATCTAAATTTAGCTTTTAAGTTTGAAAAAAGATGAGATGGTGAAAATTGAAACCAAGAAAAATTACTGAAAAAAAGGTTTTCCCCAGACAACTTCTTTAATTAATATTAAATTATGCCAATTCAACACCAGTTTAGAAGTCTCCGTGCACTTCCACGTTGTGTATATTTCATAATTTGCATATGGCCCAAAATCATCAAAACACATTTTTTGTGCCTCCTGTAAAATTTGCTATGTGCGGGTTACGTCCTTTTTCCTTTCCACAGTCGATATTAAATAAATGTGGAATTAATACAAAGAAGTGTTTTATTTCTTTCAAGAAGCATTTTTTACTGATTGGAAGTGAATGACTGTTTTGCGAAGCAATGCGACGCGAAAGAAGACAACTAATAAATATACGCGTTTGAAGTTTATGGCAACCTGTAATGATGGCGCGAAAATAGAGAGATCTCAGTGGCATTGCGGTGCTGCTATGGCAACCATTCAATGGAGCCGAGGTGAATAGGGAACTCCCTCCGTAACTTACTATAATGATATCATTTCCCATGTTCAAACGATACAAGTGCGATGGAAAAAAACTTTTCCGTGAACATTGCCGCACGTCATTCGCGGAGTATTGGCAATATGATACAGTATAACTAGGGGCTACAATACCGGAGGATTATATAAATACCGGTATTCCGCCCTGATAAGTAAGAAAACGGTAATTAGAAGATTGATTTTTTGTCAGAATCAGGCGTCAAATTTTCATGTACAGTATTTTAGTATAGTATTATTTATATCGACTGTGGAAAGGAAAAAAGACGTAACGCACAGTTTTTTCAAAATAGCTTTTTTTCGATAATCACAATGTAACCAACTTGATACACGTTCCATCAAAAGGATGTAAGCTGCAAATGCCGACTTAGTATCTAAATAATATAATAAATAAAAATATACATAATGCCAATGCGCCAAATATCTTTTAAGTTGAAAGATCACACGATAAAATCTCGATGAGATCGAGATCAACTCGAGGTAAATTGACACCACAAATACCCACGTCTTAGGTCTCAAATTTAAATTGAAAAATCTAAATTTGACGTTGACAGAACCGGGAATTTAACCCAGACCCTCTAACCACTTGGACCACACATTGATGTTATCGATAAAACAATAAAAACAATATCTAATATCGCAACTTTACATTTAAAATAACCGGGGTTTCGATCCGGGTTTTAAAAGCCGACAAGCCCTAATAGTCATACTAAGCTGAATTTCATAAATGTAAAGTATTATTTAAATACTATAATACACTTGGTTACATTGAATTAAAATAATTCATTACAAATACTAGTGCATGATTGCAGGAATCTTTCAATTTGCAATCAAATAAGCCATTTAAAATTTCTAAGAAAAACAATTGTAAAATAATTTTACCGGTATATTATAGTGTACATCAAAATAGAGGTAGTTTACATTTTCCAAATCGGTATTAAGTATAGTATTGAAAAAAACTTTCGAAAAGCGGTTTTGCAACCCTACATACAGCAGAGTATCGTTTCTTTGTCAGAAACGTCAAAAGGAAACGAACGGAATATATTTGTTATTTCTTTGTGAACGCCCCTGTAATGATTACTAGTAAAATTTTAGTAGTTCATATTTATATTTGAGTCTCAAAAAAATAAATAATAAAAATATCCCGAAATGAAGCTTTCTATTATTTTACAACTTATGAAAAAGTACGCCAAACTTAAATACAGTATTTTTCGAGAAAATATTTTTTTAAACGCTGACGGTTGTAAGGAGTGTGTAAATTTTTTCAATACAATAATGGGAAAAGCTCAGCAATTTACTCTTACAGAAGAAGATATTCTAAGAGCAAATAAAATTTACGTGGAATACTATTTTTGTACAAAATATAGTATGAACATGATAGTAAAGTATAACGTACATTGCTTGTAAAGAATGAATGGAATCGATGTCAGTGTAATACTAACCCAAATAAATAAATCGAAATAAATATTTAAGTAAATGAGTATTTCAATAAATATTTCTGCATACGCGCTTTTTTTTTTTTGTTACTTGGTGCCATTTTTATTTCCTGTATTCATATATTCATTTTAACATAAACGAATCGACCGAAAAAATATGTGTAACAATAACCGCTACGCACGAGTCGTCAACCTGGTCCGTACCGCCCACTAGTGGGCGATAAAGGCTTCCGTGGTGGGCGGTGGGCGATTTTTATTTCTCCTAAATTTCTTCTGTATTTTTTTTCACCCATATACTGGATTGCAATATAGCGATGTTGGTGGGCGGTAAGGAAATTTTACCATGGAAAATAAGCAAAAAATGGCTGCAGGCATAAAAGGATTGACGACCTCAGGGTTAGGGGATTCGAGCTCTGACTGCACGTAAGCCCTAGATCAGGGGTTACCAACCTTTTTGGACGTTAAATATTAGTAGGGCGGCGAGCACCACATTTTTTCAAAATCTCAAAACCCAGGAATTTACCGATTTGCCCAAAATATCACCATGACACGTTTCTTTTTTTTTAGCTCACCGAGGAATTTGAAATTATCAAAGCCTTATACTTTTCCCCCACAATATCTCCGAAACTCGTTTTTTTTTTCACCGAGGAATTTGAGATCCAAAATCCTAGGAATTTAACGATTTGATAAATTAGTTGGCGAGCGCATCGGAATCAGTCGGCGGGCGCCACGGGCCCGCCCGCAGGCACGTTGATTGGTAACCCCTGCCCCAGATCAAGGGTGCCCAACCTTTTTTTTTTACGCTGGGAGCTGTTTTTCTTCATAGTTTTTTTCGCTTTTTTAAACTGAATTGTTTTTATTTTGAATGCGAAATATCATTAGATATAAGCTTACAAAATAATTAAACTTAAGTTATATATATATTTGTCGCCTGCTGTGGCCCAGTTGGTTAGAGCTTGCTCTACTGATCACGCAGGTCTGGGTTCAATTCCTGGTAAGATCACAGTGAATTTGAGAGTTATTAAATTCAAAGTTGTGATTGAAGACTGTGTGTTTGTGATGTCAATTCACATTATTTCCTCTCCTCCCATCCTTCTGATCCTTTAATAACTGGGTGTAGCAATAGCGATTAATTAACCGCTAGTCCTGTTCCAGCCTTATCCTTCTTTCCCTACTACTAACTTTGATAAAAAAAGTGAGGTTGAGCGACTGAGTAACAAACAGTTCTCGTAGAAAAACTTCTGTTGAGATACCTCCACTAGGAGGCCATATGCTCCACATTGAGAGCGGACATGGATTAAAAAAATCATACATACAGGGAGCAATAATAGTTATCGGAATCGACAGAATTATAATTTGCGATCGACCGGTTGGGCATCCTGGCCCTAGATTTAATAATAAATAAAAACAAAACATGTTTTAAAACATGTATTGTTTTTTCTATGTTGAATGATTTTTAAAATATTTCAATTTTAATAGTGTAAGAGAATCAAATAACAAATATTGTACAATGCCAACAACGGGCAGTTAAAATAATCGTGCTTTAAGCTCTCTTTCTCTGTGGCAATACTGGTTGTATAGTAAAGTGATACGGATGGCATGGCTGTTTGTAAACATAAACAGAGCTTTCAGTGAGCGGGTAATGCTTTTAACGTTTACTCGGTAAACCTACAGCCAGCTTGTTGAGCGCTCTTCTCAATGGATGTGTGTATGGACGAGTACGTTAACATTAGCAAACAACCAAAACACTGCCACTTGTTGCTTTACATTACACGGATTTAAACTTTTTACCCGCATTTACGCGATGACAGCGCGATAATACAGTCACCGTTTAAATTCTTAATCGTCCAATGAAATATTTTAGGAACAATTACAAACCGTAAGACAACACGGATTGCGTTAATAATTTAATTATCAAGCACCAGGCAATACAAATATGTATATATCAACAGTGTAATATATCTAATATATAAAAATGAATGTTTGTTTTTTCGTACTTTATGCGTTGCCACACCGCTCATCCGATTTCAATAAAACTTTAACGAGCACCGTGACATAGTAAAATGAACTTACAGTAGGGTCTTATATATAAAAATCAATGTGTGTATGTCTGTACAGTTCGTTTAAACAACGTATGCTTGATTTTAGTACAATTAACTTACATTAGGTGGCGCGTGTGTCGTAACATAGACAAACTCTATCAAAAAACGGAAATAATAATTGACATGTAACTGGCCAAATTTTACATTAAATATACCGATCATTCGCTTTGTAAATTAAATAACCATTAAACTTTTTAAATGCTTATCAATTAAATAAATACATTTTATATTGATAGTAAGCAGTGAAAGATGTTGCTATACAAAAAATTCTTTACAATACGGGCAACACAAAAAAATATTTTTTCGGCCAAGTAAAAATTGAGTGTACGAAATTCAGAAGTCCTAGTGGCAGTGGATAAAGAAAAGTTTGGCAAACAATTTAATGACGTGTAGACGATTAACAAGCTGAGAAAAGTTTTCCGGCTCATTTCCACGAGGATATGGCAATAGGGGATGTTGTGGCAATTTTAAAACGGCAGACCGACCTTATAAATCAAGACAAAAGAAAAAGACGGGAGAAAATGGCGGGAATTCGGACATCGCTGTCGTTAGCTCAATTGCTTAAGTTAAAATTTTCAGCGATCGAGCGCAACGGAAATATTTTGATAGAAAATATGGTTAAAGCGACATGGCATTTTACGTTGATAATATACGAGATTTCATCACACATGAATGTTTTCATGGTATTATTTTAAATATTTATTTATTAATATAATTTTTTTTTTTTTGGTAAATAATAAAAATAATTACATTCAAAAAACGACTTTTTTATTATTAACCACTTACCAGTTTACTTTTGGTGAGATGAGTGTCGAAAAAATTGTCAGTTTTTTTTAAACATTACATTATAATAAAAAAAATACGTTTTTTTTCCGGAATAAATTAACGCTTAATTTACAATGTTTAAAATTGTATTGAAATTAAAAAAAAAAACAAATTTTCTTTTAACATTTTTAGGATTATTTTTTTTACATTTTATCAGAACCAATATGTAAGTTTACAATATTTTAAATTTCACTGAAATAATATTGCATTACGTTACCAATAAATGAAGCATTATATTACGTAATTTCAGTCAAAAATAATAAAAAAAAAACTGAGTGACAAGTTGAAATATGATTTGCCCGAACGGGACTCGTGTTAGCACTCCTGGCAAGTCGAAAATAAAAACGCCCGAGTGAGACTCGGGCTTGTCAGCGTGCGAAGCAAATCAGCGCCCGAGTCACGCTCGGGAAAAACTGTAAAGTGGTCAAAGAATGTTATTATTTTATCGTGAAAATGAAAAAAAAACTTGTACAAAATACACCGTCTCAATCCACTCAAAATTCTAATTTATATTTAATAAATTGACTTAAGTGTTTCGGAATGTTAAGTCAGAACGATAAATAAATGTTACACGCAAAAGAGTGAGTAAATATATTTAAAAAAAAACTAGCTTGTTGAATTGAATTCATTAATTAACCAGTTACCACATAGAGGTAACGTAATTCAATTGAATTTCCCCGAAATTATAAGACCAAAGCGAACGTTGGGGGGTGGGAGGAGGGATTGACACTTTGCAAAGAATTCATAAATAATATTTTTCGTGAAAAGCACGGGGGGTAGCTAAGGGACCAAAAATTCTCCATTAAAACTTCTCACTCTATTCCACCTTCTTTTGTATAAAATTACGTAGTTGCGATTATAAGTCGCAGAGTAACCGAATCAAAGAGTGGGGGATATTCCAAGTGCTGTAGCTCATTTTATAAATTGCTGAAGAAAAATTCTGCAAACATTATGCTAAACGTACTTCCTTCTTTTTCATGAAAAATTTTCTAATATACAAAAACGAATGTTTGTTTGTTCGTATTTTATGCATTGCCACACCGCTCATTCGATTGCACTAAAACTTTTTGCTTGTATTGTAATATTTCATAGTATTGTTTCCAAGTATGCATGATGCTTCTCAGAGGAGCGACAAGGTTTTACTCTCAATCAATCAAATACGTGGCTCTAACAATTAACAAAGGATAGCTTTTATCGGGGACTTTTTATGTAATTCAGCCGCTAAGCTCTGGTGAAAAGAATACGTCACATTTGAATAGCTAGAATCTAATATATAAAAATGAATGTTTGTTTGTTCGTACTTTATGCGTTTCCACGTCGCTCTTTCGACAAGGTTATAGGCATAGTAAAATGAGCTTACAGTAGGTTTTATATATAAAAATCATTTTTTGTATGTCTGCCATACAGTTCATTTTGACAACGTATGCTTGCACTTGTGCGAAGGTTATAGTACAATTAACTTACAGTAGGTGGCGCGTGTGTCGTACCATAGACAATCGGCAGCAAACGTCAAACAGATAGAAAAAAAAACATGCACTTTAATAAACACAAAAACTTTCTTTCTTTGAGTGGTATTGCAACGATTGCCGGGAACCGGCTAGTACTATTATAAAAATATTTTTTTAATATAATTTTGATAACTATCCATTTGAATGGATTGCTATCAATTTATACAAAAAAGGAGTTCTCAAAGTTACATTAATAATTACAAATTATAATATAGTATTAGATTTTTTTCAAGAGTTAAGACTTTATATTATTTAAATTATTTTACTGTTCAAGTGGTGACGTCTTGTCTAGCGACTGAATTAAACATACAATTGTCAGTTTTTTCAAATCTAAAACAATACGAAGCCCATTATCATGCTTCATCAAAACTGAAATTTGAAATATTAAATGCATTTAAATTCACGGGTCTAAAAATGATCATATATTGTATAAAATAAAAACATATTTATAACATACATATTTCATGACAAAATTCTTCCCGATGGGCCGCGCCAGTGAAATAGTCTAATGCCGGTTAGTCCACATTGAATAGAAACTTTAGTAGCGAAAAAAATCTACATTTTAAATTTTGGCTTCCTCGGCACATTTTTACTTCTTCTTTAAAAGTCACCAAGTATTGGTAGGAAGTAGGTTAGTTCATTTGACTAAATATGTACAAACATGATTCCAGATGTACCGTCTTTTATTTGACTTTATTAAAACAATGTAAGAACATCGAAAAAACAGACGGAGATTCATTTTTTTTATTGCCAAGGATTCATCAAATGAGACTCACTTTTATGTATATTTTAGATGGGAAGTGAAATACTTAAATGATAAACATAATAATATTCGTCTTATTATTATAGTCGTCGTAGCCGAGTGGTATTGCGACCAATTAGGTGAAGGATTCAAGCTTCCCACACGATCATATATTTCGATAGATGTAACCGGGCTTGAAAACGCAGCATATCGAAAGCAAATAATGGCTATATAGATATTCTTGGCAGATAAGCCTTTAGTTTAATTAACGCTAATATTAACCACTTGAATACCAAGCGGACACGGGTGTCCGGAACATATGCAAGCGAACACGGATGTCCAAGACATTTAAAAAATCAAATACTTGGTATTATAATAGAATACAAGCAATATTTTGATGAATATGTGTAGTTCCATCTATACTGAGTCAATATAGGTTTTTAAAATATCAAATTTGAGTGAATATTAGGCAAAATTATTTTTCACCAAAAAAACGTAGTATCTCTTGGACATTTTAACGATTTATTTGCGCGGTATTCAAACGGTTAATTTGTATTTATAGATTTAATAAACAATATCACAATAGCTCGAAAATGCGAAACAAAATTCAAAAGATAGTTAGCATATTTTTCAATCATTGTGCTTCTTTCATTCATCAGAATATTTCGTTTGTCGGTAGGTTGTTTGAATTGTGATTGTAGAATATTATAATTAAGATATTTATTTTTTCGATGTATCTCAATATAACAAATAAAAATGGTTTTATAAATATTTACAAGGTAGTTTACTGTGATACACGCGTTTTCGAGCCAGTAACGTTTTCCGCAATAATTAGTCTTTACCCGACCCGTTGAATCTAGAAAATTTTTCGACATTTTCGGTTGGAAATGACAGAAAAAAGTTTCATTCAAACGCAAAAACAAGGAACAAGTTTGGAGCGACGGAAGGTGATCGTGAGTGATCCCGAGAACAAAAAAGTGTCTAAAAAAGAAAAGAGTCCGACCGTAAAAAGAAATGCCACGTCAATGCGCCCAAGAAGATGGACTCACTAGAAAAACGCATCGGTGATTGTTTATTATTCGAATTGAGCAGATAGCCGCGCGTCATATTATTATATTTAGATGGTAGTTTCAAAAACAAATATAGTGGTTTTATTAACCTTTCAGCTGCCGTAGAAAAAAGAACGTAATTACCTAGCATGCTGCCTATAATTTGCAATTATTAATTTATTTAGTTATTGACGAGTTAACTCGTAACTGGCGTGTTGAGCACGAAAAATTTTACGAGAAATCTCGTCCGTGTCAGCAATCAAGTAAAATTAGCCGTATTTAAAAACTTTACTGGCTCCTATGTGGTAAAACCACGACTGAATGTTTATTTGAAATTGTTCAAAAGCTTCTGTCAGTTTACAAACTCCACAGCACTATTTTACACATTTTCGTTCAATAAACGCTGTCATGTTTCGATTAGCAGGTAAGCGTTATCAAATCAATAAAACTATAACAAAACGGTATAAAACTATAAAGGTATAAAACTATATTCAGTTCAATAAAGTTTTGTTGTATGTTTATATTTCTCTTATAGTACTAGATAATGAGAATAATTGATGAACTTCATTGAAGTGTAAATAAGTGTTTAAAGTATTTAAGGTAATCTCTAAGCCTCGCAAATAGTATCAGTTTATGTGATTATCACATTTCTAATTTAGAGAAAAGGGTATTATTATTAATGCATTTCAACCAACTTTAGTAAATTGTTTGTTAAACCAATAGTTTTCATTCAAAAACAAGGAGGCGGTGTAAGAATTACAGATTTTTTCAAGATGCACCTGAATTACATTGATTGCTGGAACCATTCAACGAGTATACAAACGCAGCAAGATATTAGCTCCGTATGTCAGAAGCTTGTTACCAAAGTTTATTTCGCACGATTAAACATTTTTAAATTACATACTTGATGTCAATGTCCTTTTTTTAAAAGAAAAAGCACAGTGGAATTTTTAGTAAATCCAGCCTTCACTGTCGCCACGAATGGATTATTACAAAATAATTATAACACCATAACGCTTGGAAGAACACGCACAAATTTGATAAATTAACCGAGCTTCGGAAAACGCAACTTCCCGCGTAAGGGAGGGACCAGTTAAAACCAGTGCCGCGGGCTTTGCCTCTTTGTAAAAATCTGTTTTTTAACGTAATCTTTTTTTAAATATAAATTCCCGTTTTTAACCCACAGGGCAACGAACGATACTTCAATAGGCGGAAAAAGCATCCAAATTCATACTGCGTTGTAATCTAAATGTTTGGCAATTTTAAATATTTTGGTTTTATAAGGAATAATTTTGTCTGATGATTTCAACAAAACTAAAAGCTGTGTGCTTTAAGCGAAAACAAAATAAAAATATAACTGTATTAAATTAAAAGCGCTCTATTAAATTAAAACAATTCTATCGATATTTTAGTTACACAAGAATAATGTAATATTTCTGATAGCTTAAAAAAATCACGCCATCATCAAAACTAACTGAATTGGTGTTTTATCAAAATACTGCGCAGGTTATTTTTTTACCATGCTCGCTCCCAGTGTGGAGCATATGGCCTCTTAATGGAGGTATTTCAACAGGAGTTTTTTCTACGAGAACTGTTTGTTACTCAGTCGCTCAACCTCATTATTTTCAAAGTGAGTAATAGGGAAAAAAAGGATAAGGCTAGAACAAGTCTAGTGGTTGATAAATAGCTATGGCTACACCCAGCTATCAAAGGATCAGAAGGATGGAAGGAGAAGAAATAATGTGAATTGACATCACAAACACCCAGTCTTCGATCACAACTTTCAATTGAATAATTCTCAAATTCACCGTGATCTTACCAGGAATCGAACCCAGACCTGGATAATCGGTAGAGTAAGCTCTTACTAACTGGGCCACGGCAGGCGACAAAGTTAAGTACATTCTATGTTTTTTTAAACTTTAATGCAATTGGGATTGGTTAAAGGTTAAGGGATTACTTAAAAATAAATGACACTTTGTCATGCACGAGCACTATTGTTATATCCCTAAGTTCTTCGAAGAAAACAGGTTGAGCAACTGAGTAACAACAATTTTTGTAGAAAAACTGGCGTTGAGATAGACAAAATGACTGTATCGTCGCCAACGCGAAAATACGTCCTATGTGATCGATTTTACGAAGATAAGTTAAATATGACGTTGCAGAAAGATTCAACTGTTCTACCGATTAGTAAAATCTACCATGTGATATGAAATGCTGTTATTCAATTAATAAAATTTCTCTGCATCTTCATGTGGTCACAATAAAATGTTATTATTATTTATTTATACTAAATTTGAGTTTTTAGTAATATTCAGATCATAAGTCGAGAGAGACGTAATGGTGAAAAGGTGAACAAGGAGAAACAACAAAGCGTATTATTTAAAAAACAATCCCTCAAACTGTTTAAAATCAATTTTTAGTTTCTTTTGAACAATTACGTTTTTGACACATAGGAGGTATTTTCGCGTTGACGACAATATGTTTTATAATGAAAGCGAACATGGTTAACTAAAATTTATAAACTTTTTTCGTATACAAAAAAAAACGCCACTGTTTAAATGGAAACTTGAAATCTCTCTCTCCTCGAAGATATTTTTTTTTCTTCAGCCAACTATGACGACACTGGAATCTTTAATTGCTTTTTTTCATCCCTTCATCCGCGAATTAAGTGATTAATTATGTGCAAACGCTGAGCGTCCTCAATGAAGGACGGCAGAGGATGAAAATTAATCTTGCTCGGGTTTCGCTTCGAAGATTTTTGAATAGGTGCGAAGTGAGGGACGAAAGACGATGGGAGAGATTCTTTTTTCGAATATTTTTTACACCATTAGTATGTCGTCGCGCCTGCGCACACGCACTACAAATTTAAGTGGAATGATTTTCTAAGCTTTCCTTGACACAAGAAAATGATTCGAGGGAGATCAAAGATAACAACCATATATATATATTTCGCACAGGTAAGGTAGGTTTTTAAAAAATAAAACTATAATATTCAACCAAAAAAATTCGGATGTAATTGAAAGTAATTGTTTGAAACTTTGGTTTGTGTGATGGATAGTATCCATTACTCAAAAAACATCAAATTAAAATAAATAATATCTTGTTGTGACACGTGTTTTTTGTTTCCGAGAAACATCTTTACATGCATTCTAATAATGCATTTATAAATGAGATATTACAAGATTCAAATATATAGTTAAACGCTCTTTGTTCTCTATATATGTCGTTTGTCAGGTTCGTGGTTGCATAGTCAAAGAAGTTGGCTTTGATTATGGTGCACACAGGTTCAAATCTTAGTACGGACAGTTTCACAAATTTATTCGATGTCTACATAGTCTAAAAATTTTCCCACCCATCCAGTCATACAAATGGGCCACAGCGAAAGTTATTAGTTAACTAGTAATCTTGTCTTAGCTCTACTTTTGTCGAAGAATACAGTTTGAACAACTGAGTAATAAGCATTTCTTGTATAAAAACTTCATTATGAGTCCACATTTCCCACATTATGACATGGTTAAAAAAATCTTTAGATTTGTCGATTCTTATTAAACGTTTTTCTAATAGCTTATTAAATAAAGTGTCAAGAAATTATGTATTCGTACAGAAAATACTAATTGTTAATTAAGGACTACTAGCAAGACTACAACTGCCATTACGTTTAAGAATAAAAGTGGCAAAATGATTCAACTGATGTTACTTTTTACTTTGAAATTTCACAAACAAAATGCGACAGAGAAAACGCGCCCGAAAAGTATAACTCAAACAATTCCGTTAGCGGAAAAATTACATTAAAGTCATGCAAATTTTCGGCAGAAATTTTAGATTATTTTTTCAATTCAATATCCCTCGCGCTGCTCCTCTTCTTTCTTTTTATAACAAGCGCGATTTAGTCTATGGTAAAAAAATATATCAGCTTGTTACATAATAACATCACTCGGAACGGCGTCTACAATGTGAGAGGCTTGAAAAGTTACCCCAAATTATCTTCCCCTTTGGCCCCACTCTGTTGAAAAAATACCGCAAATCTGATGTAAACACGTCGTTTAATTTGCACTTTCGCTCCCGGACTACCCTTAATCCAGTGCTTCGAAAATATGCGACCCCAAAGACTTGCGGAGGGTGCCACAACACGAAAATTCATTACCCGTATGCTAATCCGTCAAATGACACTGTATGAGAGGTTATATGTATATTAATCTGGATTAGGTTCAATTCATATTAAGTACGACTCTGTTGGGCGTTTCGGAACTAACTAATACGTGATTTAAAATATTGCCAATACTTACTAGCTAATTAATTGGAGTCGCGTCACATTTAAAAATTACATATATTCACTATATATGTAGAAGCAATAATCAAAATAGGAGATGTCGACTATGGAAAGGAAAAAGGACATAATCCACAGTTTTTTCACAAGTTTTTTTCGATAATAACAATGTATCAAACTTGATACACGTTCTATCAAAAGGATGCAAGCTGCAAATGCCGGATTAGTATCTAAATTTAGCTCTTAAGTTTGAAAAAGATGACCATGTAAAAAATGTTTTTTTTTTGCCTCCTGTAAAATTTGCTACGTCCTTTTTCCTTTCCACAGTCGATATTTTATATACGTACTACATTCAATTATATTATGTTTAGTTAAGTTTGAATTAATTGATTTTAAAAATATTATATACTAAGAGAGCTTAATTAAAAATTCTGTAATAATCTAACGACGGCGTTATTGACAGTATAAAAGACAAAAATAATAATTGTCAAACTGTGAAGATTGAGAAGCTCATCTCTAAGCGATCGCCTCCGGTGCAAAAGGCCGCGGAGGACTGCCAGTTAAGGGCGCGATTTTTTTTTCTTGGTGAAAAAGAATGTCTATTCTTGCATTAATATTTAACAAGACCAATGCCAAATATTTTTTCACACACTTTGGTGTGATGTCATTTTTACAATAAGTACACGAATTACACCGTAAATTATAATTTTAATTTATTGGTCGAGATCCGTATTAAGGGTTTTATAAATGGAAGATGTTTTTTAAGCTGGATTTGGTATGCGTAATATAATATTTAACACCTGAACTGGCGCACCGTAACTGAGTTTAATTTAATTTCGATAGGTTTTATCACAGGTTTCGGTTGGTTTAACACAGTTAATATAAAATAATTTAGATTATTCCACGTATTGTGCTACGAATGTGTTTCGCCTTTTTTATAAATGAATAAAAGTATTAACAAAAAAGAAATATTGTTAAATATCTTGGATAAAACAGGTGGTTTGACACTGCTAAATTTATTTTCCAACGGTCTAACCCGTCTTAATTGATGCAACTCATTAGTTAATGATTTATTTATTTAGTGATATATTTATTTATTTAATTAACATTGCACAAGGTTGACAAATTATAAATTTAAAACTTTTACAATGGAGAAAAAAAAATAGTATAATTTAATATTAAAAGCAGCAAAAAAAAAGTGGCAAGGAAGTCAACTGAGTAAGCTCCGACGAACTCTACTTTAATACATAAAAAATAGTATGCGTCGGAACTCACCCACATTTACGTGGAATATGTGATACAATGTTTATAATTAAGGTTTTCTTATATCATAGTTTTTTGGACCTTTTGTAGTTTAAATAAATAAGCGATTACGCGATAATGCGATAAGCTTCCGCGATAAGAGATCGTTCGTAAGATAGCTGAGATAAACTCGTCAGTTGCAATTTCATATGTGTGCTGGGATGACGTCTTTTTTACGCGCAACTTAAAATATGATTATTTATTAAAAAACCACGGATTTTTATAAAAAAAAATGTACGAGGAATGATGCAGAGATATATTTTAAGGCCCTTAGACCATTTTTTTTTTTGAAATTCATAAGAATAAGGCCAATAATGAAGAAATCACTGGGGTCCCTAAACGATCCCCATCGGATGAGAAGTATTTTTCTAGTCTCCGAGCCGCGAGAGTTAATGTAAATGTCATTTGTATTACCATTATTGTTTAATTGTTTTTCTATCATCCCCTCTTTGCCTCCTATTTTTATTTGATTTTTATTATAATATGTTAGAATAGTAAAATAAAATTCATTCGTAATTAATCAAATATTTGTGAAAGTAAGTCGGTCTGAGGATGGCTCTGAAAGGGATGAGGATGGTCACAGTTTATAGCACAATACGTGGAATATTCTCAGTTATTTTATAATAAAATGAACTTCCACAAAGTTACCACCGAATCCATCGAAAGAACCAACACAGTAAATTTGTGCATACTTTGATTTTGAAGTCGAGAACAAAACACACACCACAGTTAAAATAAGTATGAATATTAAAAAATAAAGACTCACCTTAATGTTATAAAACATGTTGTATCGGACAGGACGTAAGCGGCTGCCCTAAATCTCTTCATTTCTACCAACTATAAAATCGAAACATATGTTTAGTTTTCAATAATAATTTTATTCGCCAACACATTTCACAGAGGCCAAAATTAGCGATTTGGCGCACAAGACTTGGCGTGGCGTTATTCATAAATGTGGCTTAACCTTAAACCGCACTATTAATATGTGTCTCTTAAACAATGGAATACAATAATTGTCACTGATTAAAATTAAGCAGCATTTATAAATAGGACCACCGATATAACAAAACAGTCAACAACTAACAACACAATGTCAATAAAGGCTATTATATAATGATTCAATCAATCCCTTAAATTATTTAATTAATATATTACTTCATATATATTCATTTATATAGCATTCAAACTTATCATTTATTAATTAATATGTACAGCTTTCACTTATAACGATACAGATTTGTTTATTCCATAGAATTCTAGCAAACTACTGAAAATCTATTTTGGACAAGTTTATCAGAGTTGCTTGTCGTAAAAAAAACATTATTACTAGATATCAATTGTTTTACTGCAACACGGATCAAAAAATAAAATGACATCGGTTTATCAGCGACCAGAATTTAGAAGAACAATATATCAAAAAAATGTTTCTATTCGATTAGAATCCTTGTTACGTACAACTGATTACTGTACGATCATGATAATATTATTATGTCATAAAACGTTTAGAGTACAGACGTGTCTTGAGTTAGATATTTCTATAATCAGGTGGAGTAAATCATCTAATATCTAGTTTGCAACAATGCCACAGACATTAATTTAATAAAACATATGTTTTTAGGTCTTTCTTAGCTAAACCTCCTCTATCTTAAATGCGTTGTATATCGATGGAAAGTTTCACATGTTAGTAATTGAAATACGAAGATATCACAATTTATATTAATTGAAACCGATTAATAGCACGGTCGGGTGACAGGAATAACTAAAAAGAATCGTCAGCAATGTTTAGATTTCACTATGACATTTAAGATAGGCGGCGTACAAGACAAGTATTAATTAAGTAAACAGACGTAAAAATATTCCTTTTATAACTAACGGCAAATTAATCGTAACCTTAATTAAGAGAAAATTGACTATTCAGCATTTATCTAACTATCTACTTATCGTCCACGTGAAAACATTTCGCATATAATTCCCTATAAAAGCATTTTCACAATGAGAATAATGCGACAATAATTTCCTAAAATAATTCTTGTAAATGGTAACCCGTTGTGTAGCGTAGCGAAACCTAATCTATGCATCCTACTCCACTCGTACGTTTCTATTCGACGTTTTCGTTTGTTTCAATAACAGACACGGTAAAATGCGAAGGTAACAAAACATAAGATCTTCATACATTCACACATAGTCGGCTCCAACCCTTTCGCCGTCATTTTCATATCTAAATTCGGCTCGTCGGCCGCAGTTCCAAGCGAAAGGGTTTTAAAAAATTTAATTAATTCCTCAGTTGATTTTCTTGTACTCTTGTTATCGAAACTGATTCAGTCGGTTTTGTCAGTTAACGACTATTTAATAATTAATATACATATATATATAATAATATTTATAGTAATATGGGACGAGAGGGCGCGCAATTTGGAGGCGCCCGGTGCTTGTTTTATTCAAATCAAGTGTACGGAAAGTGATTTCAGATTAGAACACATGTTTTTCTTCGTCTTCGAGAAGTATCCGGTTCAGTGTACCCAGGAAGGGGCGACAGAATAGGCCGGCGGTCTCTGTTGAGGAACTAGCGTGTCTTCTGTGACGCTGGCGCCTCCAGAAGGGAGATTGTTGTGGTATGCAATCTGTTGTGTCTGTTGGATTTGTTGCTGCTGCTGGTGTTGCTGCTGTTGCTGAATGTGTTGCTGGTGCTGTAGCTGATGTTGGTGTTGCTGCTGCTGTTGCTGGGGGAAGTTGAAGTCCAAGGAGCCTTCCATCGAAAGTTCGTGCTTGATGACCTGTCGTAATAAACATGTGCAATAAAATAATACTATTGGAAAACGTAGTAGACATTTCTGGCTTAAATAAGTAACACGCGAAATTGACCATAGAGAGTTTTAAACGTTTATAAAATTAACCGTTTGAATGCCGCGCAAATAAATCATCAATATGTCCCAGAGATACTGCGTGTTTTTGAGAAAAATAATTTTGCCTAATATACACTCGAATTCGATATTTTAAAAACCTATATTGACTCAGTATAGATAGCACTGCACATATTCATCAAAATATTGCTTATATTCTATTAGAATACCAAGTGTTTGTTTTATTGAATGTCTTGGATTCCGTGTTCGCTTGCATATGTTCCGGACACCTGTGTCCGCTTGGTATTCAAGTGTTTAATAAGTTAAAATGAGCCATAGAGAAGTAAATTAAGTGGCCAAACTTTTATATTAGATTTAAAAGTATAATAACGTCGTTATAAGCTTAGTGTTTTGCGGATTGTACATTTTTATTTTAGAGAGACAAAACTATTTCCGTGTCTATTTACTAAGCTCACTTCACTTTTAAGATACTTAAAGACATGTAAAATATTATAAAGCATCGAATTATTTTTTCCTAAAATGGCTTAATTCATTTCTCAGAGGCTCAAATTATGTTTTTAGAGCCGCTGTTTGAATTTAAGCTTAATATTAATTAAGATAATACGACAATCTATATCAGTGTATCATAACCTTCGGTCACTTAAAATTATTAGGAATTAGTCTATTAATTATAACTATTTGATGCAGAAGAACTCGAATACACTTACGCAAAAGCCCATTCGTATTTCAGCAGTATCTCTCATTTTTTTAAACCCTGGGATACGAGGAATAATGTTTAACTGTTTTTACCTCATCTACATTACAATCGAAGCCCCCATGCTCCAGCGTCTCGATATTGATATTGAGGTCGTCGAGGAGGGCTGTATTGTTGAGCGCGCCCATCAGCTGACCCATCATGGTCGACGCAGGTAAGTGGTCGTGCTGAGATGACAAAAGGGCGCCGTTCAATAAAGGTGACTCATGTCCGCCCCCTACTTGACTCACATTACCTGCAAAAGTAATATTACATGTAACAACATAAATAAAAGTACGCATCGGAGTAAATGGAATTTTCTAATAAAACAAATTATCATAATAAACACAAAGTTTAGTCAATAATCGATGAAATGATAAAGAAGAAATTCGACATTATTCAATAGTAAGTTAGTACCCTGTGTTTTTCTGACTGGACATTTTAGGTCTTTAGTATCGATGTGGGGGGCAGCTCGTAGACAAACTTAAGTGAGAGAGCTATTGAAAGAATTTTTTGAAAATATATTTCGTCGGTCTTTAGGTAGAACTTTTTAAAGTACTTTACATATCGACTGTGGAAATGAAAAAGAACGTAACCCACAGTTTTTTCAAAACAGATTTTTTGTGATTATCAGAATGCACCTTGATACACGTTCTATCAAAAGGATATAAGCTGCAAATGGTGAATTATAACCTAAATTTAGCTTTTAAGTTTGAAAAAATATGAGCTTGTGAAAATTGAAACCAAGAATAAAGACTGAAAAAAAAGTTTTTCCTAGACAATTTCTTAAATAAACAGCTAAACGACCGCGGACGCGTATTTGAGTCTTTGAAAAAAGAAGGTCTGTGGCCGGCGGACACATATATGCGTATAGGCGAAGTATCTCGAAGCTATGAAAATTAAATTTTGTAAAGATATCTCAATTTGTTTACAAATTATAGTGATTTTAGTAAAATTACAATTTTTGCGAATTTTTTGCAAAATTTTACTTCGCCAGGTGAAATTTTATAAAAAAAAAACGTGCGGTCGTTAAGCTGTTAATATTAGATTATGTCAATTAAATATCAGTTAGCCGCCTGTGTGGTCGAGTGGTCAACGTTGTTGGCTTCGGCTACAGAGGGCCCGGGTTCAAATCCCGGTACGGACAGTTTTATAAATTGATTTTTCAATCTATTTATGAATTTCTGTTCAAAGGCATGGATGTATGTGATGTCTTGAATTCCCCCCTCTCACCCATCCTATCCTATGAACGGGGCATATCGAGAGCGATTAGCTTACCACTAATCCTGTCCTAGTCTCCTATCCTTCTATCCCTACTCTCTTTGGAAAAAGAGAGGTTGAGCAACTGAGTAACAAACAGTTCTCGTAGAAACACTTCTGTTGAGATAAACTCCATTAGGAGTCCATATGCTCCACATTGGGAGCGGACATGGTTGAAAAAAAAAATAAATATCAGTTTAGAAGTCTCCGTGCACTTTAAGGTTGTGGATATTTCATAATTTGCATATGGCCCAAAATCATCAAAACACGTTTTTTGCGCCTCCTGTAAAATTTGCTATGTGTAGGTTACGACCTTTTTTCTTTCCACAGTCGACATGTTAAGAGAAATGAGGTAATCCTTGTAAGGTATAATTGATGTAATCGAAAATAGGTAACAGTGGTAGATGAAAATTCGTGAGATCAAATTGGTGGCCAATGATCGACTTACTATGGTGTTGCTGTAACATGTCTGATCGGTGTGGTGGCGGAAGGAGTGCCCCGGGGGTGTGGGGGGTTCTCGGGGGGCTGCATGACGGGGGCCTGGTGCGGATGTAAGCCGCCCCGCAGGCCTCGGCCGGGTAGGACGGGGACATGCCGGTCACTGACGATGGGGACATACTCTGAAAGAAATAGTCGAATTAGAAAATGAATGCATGTATGTTTTAAATACGTCGCAAATACAGTACACAAAGCTAAAGAGCAGTGGAGGGAAACCTGCGGCCTTTTGACTAGGTCAACTGAGGTAAAAAAAAATATACGCAAGCATTTGGAAAAACAGCGCAACCAACCAATTATATGTTCGACAGTCGAAAAAAAAATAGGGTGGTGTCAACGTTTTCTTCACTGCGGCCTTATGTTGAATCAGATTAATGAATGTGGCCTTTAGAAATGAAAAGGTTACTCACTCCTGTTATAGAGCATTCAGTGCACTGCCTTAGTGTGCGGCTGATTGCAATACTTAATGAATATATATTATTAGCTAAAACATAACCGATTGCATGAGTTTCTTGCTGACATATCATGTGTAATGACCGTTTTTTTTAAATAATTCATACAGTATATTTAATAGATTCGGCAGTAGCTTTAAGAAAGTTTATTTTTAATATAAAGTTAAATTTGATAACTTTGTTATTCCACTTGGAAATTAATAAAGTCATTAATAGAAAGAAAGCATAAGTAAATAACATTTTAAATAAGATATGTAGATCACCATTGTTGAATTTATTTCCATTGGGCTTTGCCACACATAATAGTTTTTAATTACTACTATCAAAGATTGTATCTTAACCCCTCATGGCGTCTAGTAGAAAAAGACAAGCCCCGACTTTTGAATGATTTTTTAGTTTATTCACAAACGTTGCGATAGTCTGTCTGATGACGCTTTTCAAAGAGGTGAAACACTTGTCACAAGTTGTAGCACAAAAAGTGGAATAACAAAGTTAATTTTATATTGATTCACTCAATGCCATAGAACAATGCTTCCCAACCTGGGGTCCGCGAAAATTTTAATTCTTTCAACATTCTTTGTGATAAAATATGAACATGTAAATTTATTTTTTTCGGTGGTCCGCAGATTATTGTTTTCAGATTTAGTGGTCTGTGGTATGAAAAAGGTTTGGAAGCACTGCCATAAAAGAAACACATGATCGAAGAAATGTATATGTTCGACGGAAGCGTCTGCTAATGCAAGAAAGTTTTCGGGAACACGTCGGAGAAGGCCTGATCCCAGTAGTTTTAAATAAATATTGTGTTACCTCGGTATGATGCATAGGTCTGTGCATGCAGGCGCAGGGTTGACGACCATGGATTGTACACGACAGAGATAGGAACCCGCGACCGTAGCCAGCACCGGCTGGATAAGGAGGTGGCGGACCTGCTGGACCCGTCGCCAGGCCACCGGAAAACCTACACATAAATAATATAAATTAATAACAGATAATTTAAAAGAATAAGTACTAAAAGAAAATAGAAAACAAATACATATGATGAAATTAAATATAGCATATTTTAATGGAAATGATAATCCTAAGTGATAAACATGATTTTACCTACTTTTCAGATGCTTTTCAGAGATTTTGGTATAAGCACCAGATGTAAAATGCGCTATAATTTTCTTTTTGAAACATTTTTCAAGAATTTTACGATACCCAAATAAGATCCCTTTATCAAAAAATATCCATTTACAGCAGTGGTTTCTAATTTTCTTTATTTTACTCCGCCTACCTTTGAAGAAAAGAATATCTTCGCGCCTCCCCATCTTTTATTTCACAAAGTAATAAAGACACGTTTTAAAGGGTAAATAAATATTTTGGACTGCTCGCGCCTTCCTTTGCAATAAATAGACCACGGGTTCAGGTTGGATATCGCTGATTTGCAGAGTTCACGTGTGTTTAGTGAGTGCATCGATTTCTAACGCACGAATATCCATCGATTAATACCAAAGCTTGATTCAAATCCTTTTAATTGTTGAATCGTTGATTGGTTCAAAAAAACATTTTTTTTAAACATGATTTTTACATTATTTTGTATGCATACATCTACGTATAGTGTTACGTTCATTTTGACAGTGCTTCTGTACGGTTGCAAGTTATGGAACCTAACAATAATGATAAATATTGGTCTATTATTGTTTAACCTAGTTTTGTCCGACATTTGCCCGTAATTGATGCAAATAAAAAACACTGCTCACTCCGACAGCTTCAAATCTGAAAAAATACTATACGAAACGATCCCCACTAGCTGTAGACTGATTGAGACTTTTGCAATCTCAACTTTTATTGCGTTATGTATAATGGGAGTGGAATTAAAAATACTAAATGTTCCAAAATATATAATAAAACTCGTTTTATAGTATAATTTTAAAAAAACGTTATTATTAGCATAAAAATTTTGAATACAAAGAAGAAACGTGTCAATTAAAGAAAGAGTACAAAACATAAGAAGGGATATGAATATTTGTAAACCTGAAAATAATGTTAAAATTAATAAGAAAAACAGATTAAGAATGGTAGAGTGTCATATTATTTCAATACATATTTCTATGGATGCATTATTACTTTGCGTGCAAGTTTTTAAAATGATGAAAATCAAACGGTTTTTCTACAGACTAGAAATAACTACGAAAACAGAGGAAAATGCAAATAAAGTATACAAATTTAAAGAGGAGGAAAATGAACATTCGTGCATAAAAGACCGATGCTGGTAAAATCAATTTGATATTTATTGGGTTAGGAATCAAAAATGTTATGAAAATCAATCGCTACAATAAGAATATTTTATCATTCAAATTATGAGAACACAAAAGTTTAATAAATATATTTATATTTACGAATTATGAGTTGCCATGGTTGAACTGCCAAGGCGACTAAAAACAATGATTTAATTAGTATCACCGTCGAAAGCCCTTCATAAAAAACTTATGTGTACCAGTTCTCACAAACTGTTCAAATGCCGGAAGCAGTTCAAGCAAGGGCTTACAATTAAATCCGAACGGCCTTTATATAATATACTTACGAATTGAGATAAGAATCGTTTCCTTGGAGGTTCATCGAGTCGGCCAGACTTCCGGCCAGCTGATCAGCCCCCGCCGCCGGTGGATAGTCCTGTGAACCCCAGTCAGTTTCGCCACCGAATACTGACGGTATGGGAGAGAGACGCCCGCAAGAGGACGCGTTCGATGATGCCCTCTGTCTAAAATCTGGCGACAGCTGGAACCCTCCTGTATTGTTGCTGCTTTATGATTCAAAAGTAATCCACGTGCGTGACGCGTAATGTCATTTCCCAGGATACATCGGCGCGCAATAATATTTAGATTTTTTTCAAAGAGACGTCAGCATTTATTGTGTGGTCGGTGGCGGTGATGTCATCGTTGGCAAGGTGGCGAGAAGAAGCAGCAAAAAATAAAAATAAAAACAAACAAAGATGCAATACTACTGTTGAAACTATTATAATATTTCACTATCAATAATATATCATTATGACTGCGAATTTATCTAGTCATGTTGCTTATAATATTCACGCTTGCCGTTATGTTTGTCAAACTATAATTAAAAATCTATTTTTAACGTTTTATCTAGATTTAGTTTAAAGATTGCACAGTATCAATTATTATTGACATTCTTCAAAAACAGTGATTTTAATCAACAATATATTTGCAACGCCGTTTTTTAGCAACGAATAGTGTATAGTAAACATGTCTTCTCATTCACAGCCATAAACATAATAACTACATACTAATGTAAACCATAAGATTAAACTATGTATTAAAAAGTTTTGACACGAAATATAAATTCAATTGCTTCAAACCACATATTATTGAGTGCTCAATTATTATCATTTTCTCGCCATTTAATCTATTTCCCAGATCCCAACTATTAAATAATAAAAAATAAATTAATGAACTTATATTCCTAAGAATTTGAATATGAGACTAAGATTCATTAACGGTGGCAACACCGTTCTAAAAAGTGTTGTGATTTTTTTTAAATAGCCCATTTGATAATGATTGTATCTAAATGAGTTATTTTTGATACGTTTAAATTGCCAATAAGCAAAATTCATATTGTGTTTTGTGAGTATACTTCAAAACGTTTTATAAATGTCTGAGATGTAAATCAAAATTATTCTGAACCAAACGCGTAAGAATAATATAAATATAAATAATCCTAGACGTTTGTGTATAGATAAATGTATACAATATAGACATGGATAATAATATTACTTTTGTTATTTTGCAAAGTAGACGGAAATTGATTAGGAAGCATACGAATGAAAAACGTTCCCATAAAACATACGAGTTTATTGTGTCATGGGTTGGGTGGAATAACTCACCTTTGTTTAAGGTAAATCATACGAAATAATACTAGAAAAAGGTAGAATTTAGTATTGATATAATGGACACAAACTAATATTAGAAATTACAAGAAATGTTTTAGCTTTCACGTATTGACAGAATTGCTTTCAACAAAGTCAATTACGATAAAAACTAACTTATTAGAAGTATCAGATTTTTGCAAAAAATCACTGTGCATTTTGTGAGATTAACTATAAATAACAATTCTTAATTTTCACTTTTATGGTGTTCACTGTCAATACTTGGTGGAAAGTTATTATATTAATAAAAACACAATATTCCTTAAAACAGGGGAAAACAGGAAACTATCATTAAGTCTATTTACTTTATTAATGTAGCATTTTATTACTTTGTCAAAAAATTCCCAAATTTTAATTATGTTTGTAATCACTTTTAATCACCACTTGAAATTTATTAATCTTGGATGACTTTTTAATTATATGTTAGATGTGTTCAACATTTTAATTTTGTGTTATTTTAGAATCACTTATAATGTAATTGGTAATTTATTTTCAATGTCAATTATTGTTTACACCTTTTCATTTAAATTTATTTTTGTATAAATAGCATTGTTAAATTATATTTCTTATCGGTTGACAATGCTTGAAATGAGCGAAACCGGTCCTGACCTATTAAATAAAGTGGAATAAAGTACAAAGGAATATTGTGTTTTTATTAATTCTTAAGTTTGTTTATCAAACCAGAATAGGTTTGAACATTTTTTATAGTGATTTTAAGCAGTAAAATATTTTAGAAGAAATTTAAATAGTAATAGGAAAAAACCTTTTATTATTAAGGAATTATTTTTGTAAAGACGCAAATGAACGCAAAAACTCTTATGGAGATTTCGAAAAGCGCAGAAGAGGGGTTTAAATGTTGAGAAAAAAATGAGAATTTACAAACTTTGTATACGAATAAAGTGTCTGGTGTCAAGATGTTGAAAATTATTTAATCAAAATATAGTTCGTTTCTTTAAGATATCTCAATAAATACAAAAGACTGTCAATAACTAGCTGAAAACTATCGTTTGGTCGCGAGAGTAGAATATTATTAAAACACATCGACTGTGGAAAGGAAAAAGGACGTAACCCAGTTTTTTCAAAACAGGTTTTTTTCGATAATCACAATGTATCTAACTTGATACACGTTCTATCAAAAGAGTTCAAGCTGCAAATGCCGAATTATTATTTAAATTTAGCTTTTAAGTTTGAAAAAGATGAGCTTGTAAAAAATATAACCATGAAAAAAGACTGAAATAAAAGTTTTTCTTAGACAATTTCTTTAATTAATATTAGATTATGTCAATTAAACACAAGTTTAGAAGTCTCCGTGCACTTTAAGGTTTTGTATATTTCATAATTTGCATATGTTCCAAAATCATCAAAACACGTTTTTTGAGCCTCCTGTAAAATTTGATGTGTGTGGGTTACGTCCTTTTCCCTTTCAACAGTCGATATATATTCCAATAAAGATTTTTATCACGTTTAAATTTCATTGATTACAATTTAATATACTTGGGATATATTTCATTTACTAAAATAGAGTTCAATTAATCTGTTTACTTAATTGAACCAGATTCGCTAAATTGTATTCAGCACAGAATATACTTTTTTTTATTTTGATTACACCGTAGTAATAAAAAAAGGTATCTTAATATACATCTAATATAATTGGACAATTTAAGAGATATTGAATATTGTGATGTAATGTAAAATAAATAATTTTACCTTGACCGAATGCCATCGATTTAAAAATATTTAAAATAAAAGTTTGATAACAAGTCATAATTTTATTACCGATAATTGACAGAGAAACTTAATTGCTAAATTAACTTATTGATTATTAACTAAATTAATCAATCTATAAATTTTGTATGAAAATGTATACAAAGGAATATATAGACCAATAATTACAAGTTAAGTGCAGTTTATTCAGAGATGAGTGATCGTGATCTACCCGGTCGATCACGACCTGGAATATTAATTCATTGGCTTTCTAAATATTTTTTTAAAAGTTCTCATGTCCAAATAAAATCAATTTTGGAACATTGGGAGGCTCGAACTTATCATTAATATATAATTTAATTATTTTTAAATTTGTTAAAAAATATTTAAATTTTCGTACGATTACATAAATTTACCGTCCGAATATACAATCCATTTGTTTTGGGTATTGATGAAAGCTGTAATAAAAACAATTAAAAAAGAAAGGAATTGGTCTTTTCCGAGAAGAGGGCACTAAAGGTTTTACAAACGATATATATCGACTCATTAATAATTTTTATTCTCTATTTCATGCAAATCTATTTTAATCCTACCTTCTTACGATACTGAAACTAAAATAGTAATACTCCAATAAAATTAACGCAGCAAATTCTAAAAACATAACCTAACTACATATTTAATAATATAATTAATGGGTTAAATTAATTTGGCGTACCTGTGAAGAGGAGAGTCAGGGAACATGTCAAGTCCCTCGGAAACGGAACTGCTCGGGCTTGGAGTTGCATCAGCTGCAAGACCACTGCGTAAGGCTTCCACCTGGATTAAAACATAATATATTTATTTACATAAAACATGGACACTAATAGAGTATATCTGAAAAGAAATTTGAATTGGTCAAATTTTGTACATTCCCATACGTTTTGTCATTAGCGATCCGTGTTTTGCCTTTCGACATTTTCATCCGTACACCGAATGTACGAAGATGTCGAAAGGCAAAATTAATCGGCTCGTCAGTGACAAAACGAATACATATGTACACAATTTGCAAGATTCAAATTTTATATTGGAAAATCACCGAGCACCTTCAGTCGAAATCATGAAAAAAAAATTTTTGTTTACGAGATTAAGCTTACAAATCAATTGCTCAACCTTTCCTTTATGTGGAGTAAGGATAGAAGTAAAGGGGTTGATAAGACTAGTGATTAACTAATCGGTCATGCTCCATTTTAATGATGGGTGGGACGTAATGAAGACAGACACTGACATGACGTCTTTGAACATAAATCCATAAATGTAAAAATACTTCACATTAGGACTTGAACCCGATAATACCGCAACCGAAGTCAACGTCGTTGAGCACTCGGCTACATTATTAAAAACAAGCGTTAGTAAAGTTTAAATAAATAGATTAAAACTATTAAAGATACAAGCGGCCGGGCGTGGCTTAGCGCATATCAGATCGATGCACGCGTCAAAACTGACGCAGCTGGGTGAAAAGTCTACGAGTGATATATGACATGGAGAGGATGCTTTGGAAAATTTTCACATCTAACCGGAAGGGTTTTACTTTACGGACATTAATAAAATTCTAACTAAAATGAGCATTCAATTGAGAAAAAAATGACAGTCGGTTTAATTGTGGTTGTACTGTTATTCAAACAAGACAAAGAATAGAATATGAATTCGCTCTCATGCCAAGAATAATAAAAATATTAAGTACACTTTTTTTGCAAACAAAAATCTTTCGCCACTATTAAATCTCCGTATATTATACGCAGTGTGTATGTATACATGTTATAAGTCAAAGAGTGATTCAGATAGAACATTTTCATCATCTCTTAGCGCCGTTAAAATGTCAGCGGGTTAGTATGGAAGCGACGAAAATCCGCAATAAACAGTGATTTAAGGCGTCCGCTGAAAGGTTTACTCTATTCGTGGAAACTTCAAATGGCCTATAAGGTAATGAGCATTTATTTATTTGCTGATCTGGGACTCCCCGTGTGCCGTAGATTTATTTACTATCAAATTAATCGGCTAAACTTTAATTCTATATACAAAATAAGTACTTTTCATTTTTCTAAATAATTCTGAATATAAACAGTTGCCCATCTTTATATTGCATATCGTTTATTGGTAAACTTTAAAGAAAACTAACACGTTGCATTGGATTGAAGTGTGTTATTATTTTTATTTATTACATTAGTTTATATTTATTCCATGTCTCATGTTATAATCGTACTATTGGTTTGCGAAATGATGCGAGGCTGCCGCACTATTCTATTCTATCATACAACAAATTGCTACATTATCTAAATCCGTCTATAAACCAGATTGAGCGAATTATTTAAAACTATTTCTCGTTAAAAAATACTCTACTATAAGCAGTGATGTAGTGGTAAATAAATAGGTACCAGGTCGGACATTGATTTTTTCCATATTTTTTTTGTTTTTTTTTAATATCCGTCCAAAGTTAAAATAAAAAAAACCACAAGTTTTAACAATTAAATCAATAAATAACAAGCGCAATTATTGAAGAAAAAACTGTGCTCTCTTCTTGCACGATGCATTTGATGATAAAAATACAAAAACTTTCAAATTATACAAAAAATAACGAAGATCAGACACTTGATGCACATATCTACATAAGTGAAAATTTGGTACTGAAAACACCACGATTTTGTTCTAATAATTTTTGGGCTCTTACACTTGTCATATTTCAGGTAATTTTTATTTTACCGAGAAAGAGTTAAGTTGCAAGTCAAAAAGGCGGCACGGCGGTGCCCTGGCTGATTTTGAGGTGCCTGGCTCCACTACACCACTGACTATAAGCATATATACGCTACATTGCGAGTGGTTACGTTTTTGGAAAAAAATACTGAATGGTTTGCATCTGCAATCAAATCTTTTCAAAAGACTTGTTCATTATAGAAATAAAAATAATGTATATTACCTTCTTTTTAGCTCTCCCTCGTCTTTTCTCATATTTGGAGGTCTCCATGGAAGCTGCCCGCCGTCTGACTGACTTTCCTGGTTTCGCATCAGGGTTGATCATCCACCAAGATGACTTTCCGGTTCCTTCGTTTTGTACTCTCATGAAGCGATTGTGGAGCGAGAGGTTATGTCGAATGGAGTTCTTGAAAAAACGGAAAAAAAAACAAAAAATTAGTTGTAATCACGGTTAAATATGTAAAAAAAAGACATTATATACAATGATACGGATATTCTGTGGAAATTGCAACGAAACGGCGATGTTGAAAAGCAATATTCAAACACTTCTTCTTAGAAAATATTAAAATGGAAAGCTAGGAACAATCAATTTATAAAGTATTTAATTTCCAAATAATATCATGGTTGTTCGTACTTATGAAAATGATAGTACATAGTCGATCCTCTTTTTAGATGGTGAATACTCAGCGGCACAATACCTCATAGCAGTCATGTAATAGATGGGGGCCCATCGAAAGGGGCTACATACCAAATATAACAAATTGCGTAGAGGGGACATGCGTGGCATTTGCACGAAGGCCCCAAATTTCAAGCTACGACACTTGGAATACATTCAAGGACCTCTGTGTAAAAGAGATATAGTGAACAGAAATGAGTGATAACATACATGTACAATTTATCAGAATTCAAAAAAATAAGAAGTAACCTTTTTAATTATTTTGTTCATAATATTTTCGTACAATGGATTCGGAGGTGACTCCGTAGAAGTTTATTTTGAATATAAAATTAAATTTGATATATTATACATAATTAATTCCATTGATATAAAAAAAACAAATGCGCAGAATGACAAATATGGCTACGATAATTATTGCATTTGTGTTTGAAATTATTATTCTTCTTTGGCCATGTTCGCTCCCTATGTGGAGCATATGGCCACCACGCACGGCACGCACGGCACCTCCATGTGTCCCTGTCTCCCGCCAATAGCTTTGCTTCCTCCCATGACATGCCAGCATCCCTCAGTTCCACCGAGTACATCCTATGGATAGTACCCGACGGACGTCCAGGACGCCGGAATCCCACCGGTCGAAAGAAGAGGCAGGCAGGATTGAGGCTTTCTGGAGGCATCCGCAGCACGTGACCCAGCCGGTTCCAACGTCTCTCCATAACCACTGACGTGACGGGACGCTGTCTTGTTCGCTCCCTTATCTCTGAACTCCTCACAAAATCAAACCACCTCACCCCCATTATTCGACGCAAGCATTATTACAAGAGTATAATGTTATAGTTGCTCGTTTGAAAACCGAATTATTTTAAAATACTAACAAAAAGATTTGTGTGAAAAGTGACAAATATATAGGATTGTATTTACGCAATGTTATATGGATACATAATAAATCATTTCAGAATAAGAAGAAAATTGATTATTCTATCATTAAAATTACAAATGAAAAAAATAGTCACCGCGGAAGACCTTTCTATGTTAACTATGCATCTTTCCATGATATCTATAAAGTCTGTAAAATGAATTGTATAAAAACTTTCCACTATTTTATTTGGACAAATATTACAATGAAAAACATCTTTTATTTAAGTATACTATCGATTACGTAATACAGCTCTTTAAAAATATTATTTAAACACTTCACCATATAAAAATTTATGATAGTAAAACTATTTACGGCAGGTAAATAAAAATGAAAATATTAATTAAATCTCAACTAACTCCGAGGCATGTTTTTACGCCAAAACAAAAAAGTCAACGAAGGTAGCGAGTGCTTGCGGAGAACACCGCAGCTACGCCAACGAGTGCAAGTTTGTATCCGGATAGAAAAAGCTCAAGCGAAGCTTTTAAAATGTGCATATAGTCGACTAAATGTTTTTCTTTTATTTTTAAAGTTAAGCCAACGATATATAATATACTGTCTGCATACGGTGGAAAATAACCTATGGAAGGCTTACTTCAGCAATAGACTTTCGTGTAAACAAGCTGATAACGATATAATAATTATTAAATTGTAAGTTTTTTTTTCTAAACGTTTGTCAAGTGTGTATTTTTTGTTGGTTTATCATAAGAATTTACACCAACGCATGGTTTTCATAAACTCTTAAATATAACATATACTTAAAAGGAAAGCAAGCTGATTTTCAATTAAATGACGTGATACATTCATAGTTTGTGCAAAACGCTCTCTTTAGTTCATTCTAAATTAAAAATGATGTCATACTGTTTAAAAAAAATGATTATTAAAATATTGAATGCTTATTATCATTTTTTCAGATTTTGAATTATTGTTTTGAAATTTCGTAGTATTTTAATGACGTATAAACAATATTAAATTAAAGAACTAAAAATTCAACCACTGGTCCAACCAGAAAAATCATTACTTAGTTTTGAGTGAAACTTATCATGGAAAAATGTCAAACGATAGTTGGTTTAAGCAAATGTGTGGGCGGTATTTATTTTTAATTATATGTATATATTTTAAATAATATTAAGGTCTATGATATGATATACTTCTCACAAATTACAAATGAATTGATGTATAATTCACAGCGAGAGATAAGTTTTATATATTTCACTAAAATAAAAAAAAAATATTATACAGCCTTTTTACGGAGGAAGTCAGCTTAAAAGGTTTCAATTCTCTCGAGAAGCTTTTTGCAACACTTTTGAGAAATATTTAATATTTTTTTAATACTGAGGATAAAAAATTAAAAATGTTTCTAAAATCAAATTAAAAACGTCATAAAATTAACATTTGTTTTTAATTCACGTATCTCGTTCAAATTTTAAGTATATTTTTTCAGTTGTAATATTCCATTTTCAATATTGTGATTGTGAGGTATTTCAACGAGCGGGTTATTTAAGAAACTATTTAATTAATATTTATTCACATTATCAACTAAGAAAAAGGACAAGGGTTATGAACTGATACATGAAACGAAGCATAAGTTAATAATATATGACGTCAAATTGTCCGTTTAAACTTTTTTTTGGATAATAATAAAACGGTTAATTAAGGTTTAAAATTTTCATTTTAGCTAGCATCGACAATGTAATTAATACGTAGATATTTCTGTTGTACTAAGTCCGCATTATTTAAGAAAGTGTTTTAATTGTGTTTTTGTGCTTTTGGATACACAATATCTTTTCTTTTTCTGTCTGTTTGACGCTATGGTACGATACACGCGCCACATACTGTTAGTTAATTGTACTATGCCTATAACCTTCGCGCAAGTGCAAGCAATACGTTGACAAAATGAACGGTATGCTAGATGTGCAAACATTGATTTCTATATATAAGACCTACTGTAAGTAAATTTTACTCTGTCTATAACCTTCGCGCAAGTGCAAGCAAAAAGTTTGTCAAAGTTTTATTCCAATCGGATGAACTTTGTGTCAACGCATAAAATACAAACAAACGATGGTGGAACAATTTGATGGTTCCATATTTTATACTTTTACAACAATTCTTCAGATGATCAGAACTGTCAAAAAAAATAAAATTGTAATGTTTTTTTTGTACATATATCGCTTACCGCCCTAAAACGTACTCTTTGTCAAACGTTAAGTATGTTCTCCATGGATCTATAAAATGTTGAATAAATATCGTAAGATAATTAACGTAGTATAATTTTATTGTAGACTATCAGAAATGATGTAATGAATATAGAAAAAGTTCCTTTTATAGAAGTCGGAAGAAGATTTTACTGTCTCGTAGAAATTATTGGAATGAAAATGACTTTAGACATAATCGCTCGCTAGTCTGTGATGTAAAGTATCGTTCGAACTAGTTATTCCTAAAGATTTCTGCCGACTGGGGTGTCTATCATCCATTTATTAATAAAAAAAAAAATAGCCAATAAGCCATTTATTAGTGTCGTACTTTCGAAAAAACTTACAAATCTTTAAAGTATTACGTACAATAAAAAGTGTATATATATTTTTTTTATTTTAATTTAGGAGATTTTTTAGTATAAACACGGACGGCACCGACACTTTTGGTTCGACACTTTTTCTTCACGTTTTAGCTGCCGTAGATAATTAATAGTAATTACCTAGCACGCCAGCTATAATTTGAAACTATTACTTTTAAGGTGTTCACTGTCAATACTTGGTGGAATGGCATTATAATAAAAATAATAAAACATTTTTAGTACTTTTTCCACATAAAATTTATTAGATCAGGACCGGTTTCGCTCATGATGACTCAATTTGGTTGACAGACATTAAGATTTATTTATTATATACACTAATTGTTGTTTTTTACTTTGGTAATGATAATTCATACTTATTGGTTTTTGTCATAATAGTTTCATTGCTAAGTAGTCTTCAACTTTTTATTTATAGTTTATTTTCCTTGTATTTTGCTTCAATTCTTTTGCTAGGTTGTAATACCAATTGTTTGTCATACCTTGTTTTTATCACTTAACTTTTGTATAAATATCACTGTTTTATTGTTTTTCTTATCAGTTGACAATGCTCATCATGAGCGAAACCGGTCCTGATCTAATAAATTTTATGTGGAAAAAGTACTAAAAATGTTTTATTATTTTTATTATTGAAACTATTAATTTAATTAGTTATTGACGAGATAACTCGTCTCTGGCGTGTTTAGCACGAACATTTTTACGAGATATCTTGTCTGTGGGAGCCATCGAGTTAATTAGGGAATATTATATGTATGGTACAGTTTTTAACTAGATTCTTGAAAAACATTCGTGTGTGGTATTGAAAACTGCGTGAAAAGACAATAGACGGAATTTAAACATTGTAATGTTAACTTTACGAAATTATTACAATTCCGCTGGATTTGCGACACGGATGGTTACCCTGCCGTCAAGTATGATAGCCGCAAATCTTTAGTGTAATTTTACGATTTGTAGCTTTATAGTATTCCCTTCCACACGGCGATGGTAAAACTTTAACGTCGCGAGGGTGATTTGGGGTTAATAAATACCCAGACGGCGGGCATTGTCTTACTCCCGCAACGAATATAAAAGTTATGTTTTAACGGGCACCTTTTAACTGAGCGTTTTACTATTCAAAGCAAATAATGTTCGACCACAAATTTAATGCCTCCGATCACGGGGCCTCGTCTCAAACAATATGTAGGCAATAAAGACGACGTTGGCGTTTTACGAGAATGAACGGTCGTTTGCAGACGATCGTGCACCAGTTAAGGCCACTAAAACATTTGGCAAACTGCTGAACGATGAGCCTGGATTCCCTCGCCCTGCCCTGCTTCACTGTGACAAACGAAACGTAAACTGTAAATAGTTTTACATAATACAGTAAAACCCCCATTTACACTAAAGTTGGGACCGTGTAATTTTGATTTTATTTTTTTAAATTCATGTCCGCTTCCAATGTGGAGCATATGGTCTCATAATAGAGGTATCTCATCAGAAGTTTTTTCTACGAGAACTGTACTTTTTTCAAAGTGAGTAGTGGGGAAAAAAGGATAAGGCTAGAACAGGACTAGTGGTTGGCTAATCGCTATTGCTACACCCAGTTATTAAAGGATCAGAAGAATGGGAGGAGAGGAAATGATGTGAATTGACATCACAGACACCAAGTCTTTGAACACAACTTTGAATTAAATAAATTTCAAAATCACTGTGATTTGACCGGGAATCGAAGCAGACCTGCGTGATCGGTAGAGAAAGTTCTAACCAACTGGGCCACAGCAGGCGACAAATTAGTGTAATTGAGGGAGCAAATCTCATGCAAAATTAGGGATTTTGTTTTGTCCGCGAAAAATGCAAAACTAAGATTCTCCTTTGCAAAAAAAAAATATGGACGAAGTATTTAGTTAATAGTGATAAAGCGCGCCAAAATCCAAGACATAGACAGTCACCCGGCTATGCGTGTATATCCTGGCACGTGTTGAATACAAAGACGCTAGCCAACATTTGACTATATGCTCCGCACAGACGATCGTCTCGTAGCAACGACAATGGAATGCGACCGTTCAATTGAGGGATTTGCTGCGGATATTTCAAGCCAGCGCGTAATTCGGGATAGTGTAATTGGGGGTACCACTGTATGTAGTTTTTCAAAGAAAATGATATAAAAATAAAATTGTATTGACGTTTAGTCGGTAGATCTTCATTATAATATCTTTTTAGATTTTTGCTACAGTTTGCCTTTAATCATGTCTGGTTATGTAAAGCAGTGCCTCCCAACCTGGGGTCCGCGAAAATTTTCATTCTTTCAACATTCTTTGTGATAAAATATGAAAATGTGAAATAAAAAATATTCGAAGGTCCTCAGATTATTGTTTTCAGATGTAGGTGTCCGTGGCGTGAAAAAGGTTGGGAAGCAATGATGTAAAGCACACGAAATTAAATGCTAATAAAGTAGTTCATTTTTACTATGCGTCGCTGTTCTCTACGTGTCGAGTTTAGATCAGGGGTAGGGAACCTTTTCATTTCTGAAGGCCACATTCGTTTATCTGATTTAACATAAGGCACCAGTAAAGAAATCGTTGACTCCCCCTTTTTTTCGACTGTCGAACATAACATAATGGGTTGATTACACTCTTTTTCCAAATACTTGCGTATAATTTTTTGATCAAAGTGATTTTTTTGATCAAGTCAAAAGGCCGCAACAGAGTAGCCACAAGGCCGCAGGTTTCCCTCAACTGGTTAAGATGGTTACGGTGTTGAAAAGCGACATGTTTTTTTGGCTGCTGAATTCTCAGGAAACATCAATGTCATAACTATAAGATGGTGGACGGAAAGTATTGGGAAGTGTTATTGAAGTATATTTAAGTTTTTCATGTATTTTTTTAAAATAATGGAATGTTTGTTTTGCTTTATATAAATTGATACATGGACATTAATTTCTTGCATGTGAATGAGAATTGGCTACATTTCGAAATACGCCCCAGTAAGTAGTAATCGACTAATAATAAATGCGAAAAATTCATCACAGGATAACGAATTGCCAAATAAAATAACCTAGCTAATAAATAAATAGCCGCCTATTTGGTCGAGTGGTCAACGTTGTTGGCTTCGGCTACGGAGGGCCCGGGTTCAAATCCTGGTACGGACAGTTTCATAAATTGATTTTTCAATTGATTTATGAATTTCTGTTCAAAGGCATGGATGTTTGTGATGTCTTTAATTCCCCCCTCCCACCCATCCTATCCTATGAATAGAGCGTATCGAGAGCGATTAGCTTACCACTAATCCTGTCTTAGCCCTATCCTTACTCTCTTTGGAAAAAGAGAGGTTGAGCAACTGAGTAACAAGCAGTTCTCGTAGAAACACACTTCTGTTGAGATAAACTCCATCAGGAGTCCATATGCTTCACATTGGGAGCGGACATGGTTTAAAAAAAATAAACGCAATTTCTAAAAATTTTATCTATCGCGAAGTCATTATTTGTTTATTTCAACTTTGTATAGTTTTTAACTGTGAATCCATATCGACCGTAGAAAGGAAAAAGGACGTAACCCACAGTTTTTATGTATCATTTTGATACACGTTTTATCAAAAGGATGCAAGTTGCAAATGCTGATTTAGTATCTAAATTTAGCTTTAATGTTTGAAAAAGATAAGCTTGTAAAAAGTTAAAACCAAGAAAAAAGACTGAAATAAACGTTTTTCCAAGACAATTTCTTTAATTAATATTAGATTACGTCAATTAAACACCAGCTTAGAAATCTCCTTGCACTTAAAGGTTGTGTATAATTCATAATTTGCACATGGTGCAAAATTATCAAAACACGTTTTTTGCGCCTCCTGTAAAATTTGATATGTGTGGTTTACGTTCTTTTTCCTTTCCAAAGTCGATATTTAATAGTGTGCTTATCTAAATAAAAATATGAAACGCTAATAACTGGCTGAATCCATGTTTTTTTTTTGTATTACAATATTTTTTATATATATTAATAGTATTTTTAGATATTTCGCAGTTTTCTGATCGAAAGTTAAACGCGAATAATACATAATACTTTCAAGTATAAGTAAAATTATTTCATTTAAAAAAGCAATAAAATCTTATCCAATAAAAAAAATCTTCAGTTATAAAAAAGTGGCAGATAAGTTTCGCGGACTGCGTATGTGACAAATTTCGAATGGAAAAATGCTCGATTACTATGGAGAAATCGTCATAAAACGCAAACTACTTCAGTCGGGATTTATCAGAGAAGGTGATAGAAACTGCCAAAAATATATGTCTTTGTTCGGAGGTGATTTTCATTTTTAGTACACTCGGCGTCGTAAAAAACTTCGCCAAAAACACGAGTCACTCCGATGGCCATTCAATGATTTGATTTAACTTATCTTTTTGAAAGTTATCCAGTTTTTATATGGGCTGTATGTGGTTTCAATAAAACTTGTAAGTTGTTATTATTGTAGTACAATGAGCATAGATTTTTTATTGAAAAAGCTTTATTACAGATTATTTGGGTTATTCTATTAAGGAGGCGTACGAAATATCGTTTTTACATTAAAAGTACACGAAAATATTACATAACTAAGAATAATGAAATACTGCTAAAATACTGAATGTAGAATTTTTAAAAAAGCCATAATAGATAATATTTTTTTTAATAAACGCTGTGCTGCAAAGAATAAAATAAAAATAATACAGGATATTGTTAGAACGGATGCTTTCCGATTATAGATATATTTTTAAGGAAGTCTCATTAACGATTTGGCGGATGTAGAAATTGAACTCCATCATGTAGAAAACGCAAGAGTCGAAGAATACGCCAGACAAACCTACGTCACAGATACTGAAAATTTATTTCAGTAAAAGAATTGAAAGAAAGATTATATAAATTTTCCAATCACGTAGGCAGTCATTTTTAACACTGCCACAATTTGTCCTATTATTAGAAATGGTTTCGCTCAGAAAGAAAAAACTTGAGCATTAGTTTCAAAGTCGGAATTCTTGCCGAATAATTTCTTTCTTAACCTTTACCGCTTCTGAATCAAAGAATACCGACTCGTAAGATATCACTTCGTGTACTAGTTGTATAAATGCACTAGTTGTCATATAATCGTTCTACCTCTCTTTTTTTTAAAGGGGATATTAAATAAAGTAATATTATGAAGCTGGAAAATGATCATTAGTTAGATCAGGGTTTCCTAAACATATTGTGCAATGGAACACTTCGCAAATCTGGAAATGTTAACGGAACCCGACATATTTTTTAGGTCGGTAATTTATTATAGTAAAAATATGTGTTATTAAATCACTTATTATTTATTAATTCATTCTTTTTACAACATGTTACATATAAATATGAACAAATAAAGCTCTTGCCGATTCAAAATCTCCGTATGAACCTAGATATTTGTGGTTTTAAACATCAATGGAGACTCATCATCACTCGAATTTTAATATGAAGTAGAAGATGTTTAAATGTGTTACAGCGTAGATTACCATTCCAAATTTTCGCGGAACACTTATTTATGTCCCACGGATCACCAGTGTTCCGCGGAACATAGTTTGGAAAAACCTGAGTTAGATAATCGCACTTGTCACGCGTTAGTATTAGGCTACTTGTTTCATTTACTACAAAGAAATACAGTAAAAACAAAACGGATGATAGCTATTTTATTTCCTGTGAGAGAAACAAAAACGTTTTTGGTTTTAGATCCCAACCAAGTTAATGTCATGGTTATTGATGTTGATTTAAGTGATGTTTTTGGCACTGATTATTTTTCAAAAAAAGGTGGTCTATTTTATTTAGCTATACAATAAATTTGTATTGATCTTAAAAGTGTAGGTGTATATTTAAATAAGTTTAAATAAAAAGCATCCCCTTTGACAGTGTATCAAGGACCAAAGTTTTCATCTTGATAGATCGCTTATACGGCCTCACATATTATTACAGAAGGCGAGGTAAAGAAATGATGGCTCACCTCGCTATAAAAAATCTACCACTGAATAGACGAGTCAACGTCCGGATCGTAATAAAATTAATTCGAAGTTTTCATTCCGTTTCATTGACTACGGCTTCACTTAAAAAAGTTACCATACCAAATGGAAAAAAAAAACACGAAATCGACGTAACCGGATTAGAAGCGGAGGAGAGAAGACGGCGACCCAAATACGGGGTCCAAGGATACTGTGGATATATTTCAAGCCCGGACCGTTAATTCGAAAGCTCGGACGAAAATATAAAATGATAAAGATTTGGGCGTCAGTGCACTATCTCTCACCTCAACTTTTTCTTTCCTTTATCTTAGTTTTACCTAGCGGAGGCCGGCCACCCCTCGGGCTCCTGCCGCTACCCCCCTCGTACTTTTCCCGTTCCCGCGTGGAGATACACTCCCTGCATCGGCGCCACTTTACCTACATCCCTTGGCGGAAGGTGAAATCGTTTTCTGCTAAGGGAGAATATAAAATATATATCTGTCCAAACTCAATGCCATTTTCGTAAGGTTACAGGTTACAATATTATAATACAACTGGCATTTTCATTTTGTACTTTTTACAATACTCTTCAATATTTAATATGAGAAGAATGGTATTTTAATTTAATATTTTGACAACACACATCTACTTTCTGTCTAATTACTTATATTTGATACGAAAACAACAAAACAAACAAACATAAAACTACAAATACCAATGAATATTGTGTATTAATAATTAACATATTCAAAAAGTTGACCTATTATGTTAAGATGTTTATGCGCTCATAAAGCATTAAGTTAAGATATAAATGGTTCTAAATAAGTCACTTGAAAACCTTTTTAACACTTTCTTAACTAAGATGTGTAAATAGTACACATACCTTCTAATCATTTACATTTCTCTGTATATATAATAAATACACGGCCTAAAATTAAGGTATTCCTCTCTTATACATGTAAGCATTGAGTAATGCAATAGTAGAAATATTGTAGTAGTGTATAATTGTCATGATTCACTCCCGTTTGCCTGATGTGTACAGATACACAGCTCAGGAGCGCGTGCTTTTCTTTTGCATAGTAAGAAAAGGGTTAAGTAAGGCGGCGTATATAATTATACAATTGAATTATAACCATTTTTAAGCGCTTGCGAGATTGGATTCTTAGTTATCAATTTATCAAGAGTTCATTCAGAGAATCAAATACTCAACTGTATATAAAAATATCTAATTAAGCAATTTTCTTCCTACTACTTTCCTAACCTCATGCTCATATCTTTCCCATTATGATAATGAGATGTTTCTTTATGAAATCGAATACTACACATTGCGTATGAAAACAACTACAGATTATTAAAAGAAAATATTAACATTATATTATGAAACAAACGACAAAGAGTTAAATTAATTAATATAAACTGTTTTTTTTTTATTAAAAAAAACACAATATTCCTTTGTAATTTATTCCACTTTATTTAATAGGTCAGGTAAGTATTGAAAAGTGTTTTTTTTTATTTAAATAAACTAGATTTTTCCATGGCACGAACGAAACTTCTCTTTCTAAATCTACCTATGAAATAAATACGTATACCTAACAAGAGTAGCACTCTTCACCCGTAGATTTCATCGGCAGGCCTGCAGAGCCGAAAGGTCCCAAGCGCTTTCCCCGGTCCGCCGGATCTAGTCCCAGCGGCGGGAGGCAAAAGCTCGACGAAAGCCGGCGGGCCGTCCGAGCTTTTTTGGCGATTTCTCTTTTTCGGGGCAAAGCCAAGGCGCCAGGAATCCTACCGTAGACATATTCACGGGGAAACTTGGTAGCGCCACCGTGAAAAAGTTTTCCCCGTTTTCAATCTTCTCAGATGTATGTACGTATTTGAGAAATACTCTTCCGTTAATAACTATCTTTAATGCTGGGGAAGAGTTTTGCGTGAATTATCGTCAAACTGTTTTAGGCTAATGCGAAACTGCCAGTGGGGCGCGGTGCATTCACAATAATACCAATAAACTATAGCTTGAATCAATCACACTTTCACATAGGTGTATTTAATATATTTTCAAGAAAAATAAATACTAACTCTTTGTTTACTCCGAGGATCATTTTGCATTTCGTCACTATTCTGGCTGGGAAATAAAAGATTGAGTAACAAGCAAATAAAAAATTGCAGCTTTTAGAATTAAGCCTATAACATCAATTTTTCATGTTAGATGGATAATTAAAATGTCGAAATATAGATACATTAATGCTAATTTCACTCAAATAAATGTTCACAATTTAGTCAGGGATAGGGGCCTCCAATCCCGGGATTGTGATGGTACTAATCCCGAGATTGAAATTCATGCGAGAGTTTAAAAAAAGGTCTCGCGTTCATTTTAATTTTGGGATTTCGGTAAACTCATGGATTTTTGAAATCGAAAATACTGGTAAGAGCTAAAATTCATTTTAGAAAATTCGTAAATTTTCAGGATTTCTCAATCGCCGAGCAAAAACAGTCCTGAAATTGTACACGATTTTATGGTGAATGTTCAATCCCGGGATCACAAGAAGGGTTCGGGATGGGATGCTTTAGTCAGAGACAATTGCTAGTATTGGTATTAACAAAAGTTGTCTTTAAAAATATATGCATTTAGGGCAAACTGGAATAATCAATGCACCAACCGAGTAATTCCGTTCAATGATTCTATATCAAAGACTCTCTTTGTATACATCTTTTTCGTTTTGTTACTTACCTAATTCTGCCAGAAAGGTTACGATTTGCTTTTTTTTAATGAGGTGATAATCATATAACGAGTTAAATTAAGTAATTCATCATGCTCATTTATCATTTTGGGTTAAAGATGAGGGTTTAATAGGATTTTTTGTAATTCAATCGCTCAGTATCTAATTTCAAAGAAGTTTTATCGAATACCACCAGACATGCATGTTCTTGGATCCGATCTCTAATACATAATATACAAGCAAGTATTACCTAATTAAAAAAATATTTTCACCAGACAAATTGTCTGCGAATACCTTTAAAAATACGCATGCAACCAGCGAGTTACTATGACTTAACAATTACAAAAATTGTTTATAGTATTTTAGTTATCTTTATCCAATTTTTCGATATATGTACTTTTGATGTTATTAATACTAAATGTACATTAGTAATTCAAATGTATCCATAACCCTCTCTGTGACGCACAGCACTGGTATCCCGAAGAGTCTCCTTCGCTATAACGAAGAATTATGTCCCCGGAAGATATTTTAAGTTATTTTTAATTGGTGTTCAAGTTTTAGATCTAGAGTTACTTTTTGCAAAACTATTGTAAGACGAAGTTACCAAAGTGAGATTACAAAATCTTGACAAATTCATAAACGGTGCTAAAAGACGCCAACTGAAAAAATACCTATCTATAGTGTTATAAGTTATGAAAAAAAAATATTTTCCTTTGTTGAAGTTAAGTGGAATTCTCAAAAGAACGGTTTTTTTTTTAATTTTGTGATAATTAAATATTAATAAATTTTAGTGTACAGTATCTATGCTGGAGTTAATAGTGTTTCGTTTTTATATATTATACAATTTTACGGTGATTTTTGAATCGTATCATGTTTTGTTGTAATTTCTGTTGTTAGAATGACATGGTATATTATAATATAATCCGTTTTATTTATTACTTCGCCTATCTTGTAAATGCCACTCAAATACCTTTTCATTACAAAACTTCAATTTACATACGAACTATTTTGAAAGACGATATAAAAAATATGTGTTAAATACTAAGACGATTGCCTTGACCCTATAAACTATAATAAGTGGGCGATAAGAAGAAAACATAAATTAATACAAGATGTACGTTTATTTACAAAGTTGACACATATTGAGTGGAAAAACGGCTTGATAAATCACAACGATAAATGGTGCATGAATAATTTATCGCGTCTGTTAGGATTGTGGCTAGTCAAACGGCAGATTATGAGATTAATTTACAAGCGTTACGATCATAAAAATAACCATAAACATTGGAAACAGATTCACATGATCGAGAAAGGTACTAAATGAAATGTTTTGGATGACATTTCTTTTAATGTTGCCAGTTTATGATGTTTGGTATTTCAACAATTTCTATATGTCGCCGTGTCAAGAAACTCTGGAATTACGAAAATCTTTGTAATAACTTTTTAAAAATTCGAATCATTTATTTATGTAAAATTTGTCATTAACCCGGGGGTTTCGCTTTTTGGCATCTACAGCCTTTGTGCACAGATTTACCGGAAAGTTCTTTTTACGTAAGTAATCAATGCTTAAGGGAATCAAAGAGATTGATATGTCACTTTTAGGGTGTTCACTGTCAATACTTGGTGGAAAGGCATTATATTAATAAAAACAATAATCCTTTGTACTTCATTCCACTTTATTTATTATGTCAGGACCGGTTTCGCTCATTGCGAGCATTGTCAACTGATAAGAAATATAATTTAACAATGCTATTTATACAAAATTGAAAAGTTGTACACAACAGTTGGCATTGAAAAGAAATTGCCAATTACATTAAAGTGATTCTAAAATAACACAAAATTAAAATGTTTAACACATCTAACATATAATTAAAAAGTCATCCCAGATTCATAAATTCAGAATGCGATTGAAAGTAATTACAAACATAATTAAAATTTGGGAAATTTTTGACAAAGTGATAAAATGCTACATTAATAAACTGACATTTTGGGCAAATCGGTAAATTCCTAGGTTTTTGAAATAATGAAAAATTCCGACACCAAAATTTTTCTCAAATTATACACGATTTTATGTTGAGTGTCCAATTCCGGGATTGAAAATTAGTCAATCCCGAAATCCCGGGATCACAAAAAGGCTCCGAGATTAGTTTCCCTAGCCAGAACTACATCTTACAATTTTTGCTGTACTTATTAAAAATCTTTTCACGTTTATTTCTTTATACAAACCCCGGAGAGATGACATCTGATGATAATAGCGGCACTCGGCTTTATAATAATTACACAAGACGCTATACAATACACGATAATTAAAATTCGCATTGCCAGTGTACGTGATCTTATAATGACCACCGGAGTGGGAGGATTCGGTCGGAATGACCACAATAGGAGTCTCCGGCCGTCTGATGACTACATCAAAGTATCGTGACTGGAATCTACTATTATGCATGCAGTCACTTCCAAAGTCATTGTCATGCGATTCCATCAAGAGGTTTTATTATAATATACTAGCCGGTTCCCGGCAAACGTTGCAATACCAATACTTTCGATGGTTTCGGCGGTAACTTTGTGGAAATTCATTTTAATAGAAAATTTAATCATAATTTTAATCAGATTTGTAATTTAGAAATACTCCACCGATTAAATAAAAAGGGTTTAAAGATGAATAGCTTAGAATTTTTAGAAATTAATAAAACTCTTAACAAAAAAGAAATAATATTCTTAATAGCACAGGCGGTTCCCCGTTACTCAAATTGTTTCCAATTAATAGAGTAATCACAAACCTAGCTGATTGACTGCAGCTCATTAGTTTAATAGTTTGTAATGTTTAACGTCATTAGTAGTATGATTAAATTTGTTTGCACTGTTTCGATTTTATAATCCCCTCTTTGCTTCCCTTAAAAAGGAAAAATCCCATTCTGACTATTTACAACTCATTAGTATAATTAGTATCATTATCTGTTTGCTTTATTTCGATTCTACACCCCCCTCCTTGCTCCTCTTAAAAGGAAAAAAACCCAAACCTCAATTTTGTAATTTTATAATTTTAAAATGTTAGAATCAATCTTGCTTCATTACTTAAGCAAACTTTGCGATAGTAAGTCTGAAGATGCCTCTGAAAGAGGCGAAACACGTGTCACAGTTAGTAACACAATACGTGGAATAATCAAAGTTAATTTAAATTTTCTATTGTTGCAATACCACTCAAAGAAAGAATGTGTCTTGTCTTTTTTTTTAATTGACTATGGTGCGACACACGCGCCACCTGCTGTAATTTAATTGCACTACGACTAACCTTCGCGCAAGTTGCATGAACGGTATGGCAGACATACAAATATTGTTTTTTTTATATATAAGACATACTGTAAGTTAATTTTAATATGCCTATAGACTTCGCGCAAGCGCAAGCAAAAAGATCGTCAAAGTTTTATTGCAATCGGATGAGCGGTGTGGCAACGCATAAAATACGAAAAAACAATCACACCTAATTCATGGAACACATTTGAACGGAATGTCAAAATGTAGATTTGACACATTTGAAATATTCCATTTTAAAAAATTTAATAAAAACAATCGTACGTTAAATTTGAATTGTCTGAATGCTGTTTGATCGTCAGTCGACGGTTGACAGTTGCATTGCATGAACAGTAGACATACAAACATTGATTTTTATATATAGTAATACCTACTTTAAGTATTTTCTCGAATATAAGACGCAGCCTTATTTTTATAAACCTATAACAATAAATAACGTGACACAGTATCATCTACTACGACATCGATTATAAGACGCAACATAATATTGTTAACTGTTAATCTTTGGTTAAATATATATTTAAAGTATCTTAGAACTGTTAATATTTTTAATAATGCCGGCCTAGAGTCGAAGCTTGTTATTCTTGAGTAGAAAAATAAAAACTCTACCAAGAGTGCGTACAAACTTAAACTTAAGTTTGTAATGGCATTACAAAGTTTTCTCAGGACGCGGTAATATTTTATATTATTTACAGAAGGTATTGTTGGTCTTTAGTATTTTTAAACTGCCAGCTAAGTACAATACTTAGCCAGATTGCATTAAAAAATTTGCAGAAAAAAAGACCGTGTACTTAATAATTTAAAAAAAGACAGTTTGTTAGGGTCAGTGATTGCTCGAGTTCTAACATGCGACATCAATAATGAGTGTTACGCTGTTTTAGTGCATCACAATAGTTCTATAGAATTTAAATAAAAAAGAGGAATCGTGCGCAAAGCTGAGGAAGTCCTCACGAAGTTTTGAAAGAGTAATGACGACCTCATCCAATTCACAGAATTATCAATGTAATTCAAACTAACAGTCGAACAAAATCAATTGAATATTACAGTAACATTTATCCAAGGCAGGGTGTTTATATAATATAAACAAAAAATAACGAATTGTAATTTACTTTAACAACTAATTGTGCGTTATATTAATAAAACACAATATTCATTCGAACTTTATTTCTCACTTTATTTAAAAAGGTCAAGACCGGTTTCGCTCATGGCGAGCATTGTCAACTGAAGTCGAAGACGAGCAAAAACAGTTCTGACCTTTTAAATAAAGTGGAATAAGATAAAAAGGAATATTGTGTTTTTATTAATAGAATACTTTTCCACCAAGTATTGACAGTGAAGACCCTCAAAGTGAAGTAATGAATGTTATTATTTAAGCATTCAGTAATGTGTCATCAATCAAAGATTTCGTAAAATTAAGCAACGTCAAAAAAGCGATTCTTCCATTGTAAACCATCCCTTGTCTGTTCAAGAGTCAATTTAAAGAGCTCTGTCCGCCGGAAGCCGATTTGTAATAATAATCCGTGTAAATCTTTTAAAACGGCCAAATTGACGGATTTAATTTGAATCCGCCAGGAGGACGGCGAGTAATTTGAATGTTCATCATAGCTGTCGGAAGCGGTGGCCCCTCGACGCTCGTCTGCCGAGATCGAGGGACGGCTTCCTCGGCGGGAGCGGGGCGAAATCCTTCATCTTAAAATTATGCTGTCAACGCAAGTGACAAATCGAATTACGCAACTTACTGAAAGATTACGAAGAACGTCGTAGCAAGCGTTATTTAGCATATTAGACGACGGCGTGACTGGTGTTCGAGCAATTTTCACGACACTATTAGGGATGACAACCCCCGTATCGAGTACGGACGACACATCTGTCAACCTTACCAGTACTCGGCTACTCGAGTTCTCAACATATTTACTCATTCAAGACTTCAACAAGAGTTCTATCAGAATAAAAAAATGACAACGGATAAAGTATTTAGCATACAATTTAATAATTTTTAAATTTAATTTTTAACGTCAGTTCAAGTTCATCCGGGCACTTGAACGCCTGAAGATGCTGAAGATGTCGTTAGTGACAAAACGTGTGTGAATGTACATAATTTGAACGATTTCAAATTAATATTAAAATTCCACCAAACACCTTCAGTCGAAATCTTAAATTTTTAACTTGGTTAGTAGTTCAAACTAAAATCAGCCATTGTTTGTAAGGTTAAATATGCATTTACAGAATATTTTATGATATTATCACACGAAAGATAAACAAAAGAAACGTTTTAAATCATTGAAAATTTTCAATAATAAAGCTGATTGCTGATTTAAAGCTAGGCTGATTGAATACATAATAAGACAGTACGGACTATGAAATCCGAAGAGAACTTTACAAAAATATACTTAAAACCGATTTTGTATACGAATGACAGCTATGAATTATTGCTAAGAAAGATTTTGTAGTGTCAAATATTTACCACTTCAATATCGCAACAAATAAAACATGCAGTTTCTTAAACAATATTTTTTGCCATGTAAATATTTAATTAGTAATTATATTTGTAATTTGAATCAAGATGTTATAGTGAATGACATGAAGCATTGTGTATCCCTTCGGAGCCAGTATATATAGTTGAGAAAAATGTAAGTTTAATCATATTGAAATAGCTATCAACTAATGAATATAAAAAAAACTGTAGAACCAAATACGTTGCTATGTTTACCCTATTATAATGGAGTTCTACCAAGTCAATCAATAAATCCCGAATATCTTTGTGCTATGTAAAAATATGTTGTAATATAACGGAAGGTCGCGATGAAATAAAAGCACTCGGTAACGGAGTGGTAACTGATAATGTTCGCCTACCCGGGTACGCAAGGAGTGGAGTAACTCAACATCCTTAGACATTACGCGCAGAAAATTCCCGATCTTTTGAATTAACTTTGCGATGTTGGAGGGCGCCGCGGTTAGTCGACGAGCCTGTCAGCCAAAGACGCGAACACCTGTCAAATGTGTGCGCGCGACGAATTAACCTAATCAAGTGAGTACGCTCCGTGTTTCGGGGGCGGGGGAGGTCGGGGTAACGACGCCACTTAACGGCGTCACTCGGTTTCGGGGCAAACTCGACGTCGGCGGTTCTTTGTCAGCCTTTTCAGCGCGACAACGCAATTAAACGAGTACTTAAAATTAACGTAGTTATTTAGACAACGCTCTGATCATTTTAATAAATCGTGCTACCGGTATCTTAGCGTTCTACTATAAAATTGTATATTCGAATCGCTTGAATAACATAACCAAAATGAAAATACAATTAAACGCTTTGAAGGTGTTCACTGGCAATACTCGGTGAAAAGGCATTATGCAGGTAGTGCCCGACTTACGTCGATTCGCACTTACGACCGAAAAAAAATAGCATTTTAAAAAAAAACTATCACGGGGAACTACAGCGGGGATGCATGCGTAGAGTAAGATGACTTAACAAGGATGATGCAATACATATTTGCTCATATATATTAAAAAAAAACAATACAAAATTAGTATAAAAATGATTTGTTTTAATACATCATGCACAACAAATGTAATCTATGACTCTCTTTTAGGGTGTCCACTGTCGATACTTGGTGGAAACGCGTTATATTAATAAAAACACAATATTCCTTTGTACTTTATTCCACTTTATTTAAAAAGTCAGGGCCGGTTTCATGCATTGCGAGGATTGTCAACTGATAAAAAATATAATTTAACAGTGCTATTTATACAAGAATAAATTGAAATGAAAAGTTGTAAACAACAATTGACATTGAAAAGAAATTACAAATAACAGTATACTTAAGTGATTCTATAATTACACAAAATTAAAACATTACCAAAGAAGATATGGGTGTTAAACATTTTAATTTTGTATAATTGCTAAGCCTAGCATCATCTTAATCTTAGAAGAGATAGAGAAGTATAATCATTTCCATTTAGTTTATATATAATATATAAAATATGATAAAAAGGTGAGAAAAAAACGTTTGAGAATAGTTTTGACTTAATTTCGCAATTTTCGGAGTCAGGAGTTTTTTTTTCCAGTCAATGTCAGAAAAATCTGACGACTCCGACCCATTAAAAAAAATGTCAGTCTATTCAGCATATTGATTGGTGAAATATGTACTAGAATTGTTCTTTTAACTAGAATGATCTGATGGTATTCATATGTGTGTGTAAATTAATTCGGAGTCGGTTTTCATTACCCTGCTCTATTATAATATAGTTCTACCAAGTAGATGTAAATTCAATAATTGAGAAAAATAAATTAAATAATTTGAATTATTTACCACTGCCAATGTAAAAAAGGTAACAGCATATAAGATTGGTTTCTTATTGTAAACCAATTTTAGTTATAGAAAAACCGAGAAAAGTTGTCGTAAATGTATCCTTTATCCACTGTCTCCCACTATAAATAAGAATAGCAATCATGAGAATATTAACATTTTAAATGATTTGCTTAAGAATTAAATTGCATAAATATATCGCAAACTTTGATATTTTGGGTAGATGGTTTATAAAATATTATTCCAAGATGTGTGTGTACTCTTTTCGAATTAATAGTGCGCGAAGATATACATTGAAGCCCACGCTATGTGCGTCTGACAAATGAAAGGAGCGAAACTAGAAGCTGAAGTGAGTATTTAACCTGATTATGAAGAGAACGAGAGTGATTTGTGTTATACAAAGCAGCCAGTTGCCAAGTAACTCGAGCGAATACAAAATGGATGTCGTTTTAGCAAGAGCGGCGAGCTTTTTCCAGCGCAAATTGTAAGTGCTTCTCTTGACGTTTATTGACAGCGCCGAATTCCCATTCACTAGTTTCCACAATTACTGCGGACATTGTTTTTTCTTTGATGGATTCAATCATGCGTATAACGCCAAAAAACTAGTTAAATTCTTGACCTTCGAGAATGAACTCACTATGATATTATATTGATAATTAATATAATCAATTGTTTAATTTACCGTACCTTAAATAACCTCTCCTTAAACCAATGTGAGAAGTTCCCATAACTACACATAATTTTTGAACGCTAAATAAATCTGTTTTTAAAATCAATTCTTTGTATTTTTTACCCTGAAAACTTGAAATGAAATAATGACATGTTATTGAAATAAAAATATTAGATTCACTATGTAAGTTAGTACTGTTAGTACAAATAGGCGAGGGCGTGAAGCCAACCTGCATTCTGCAACTCTTGTGGTATTTAACAATTTTAAATGATAATTTTGACTTGGATATTTTCATTGATTCCCGAGATAAAGTAAACTATATTCAATATACAATTAAAAATCGGCGAATACGTCAAAGTATTGTTACCAATAAGAGCATAGGTTTTATCGGGGACTTTTTTAAAATCCGCCAATGTAGCCGCTAAGCTCGGAATAATGTACGTTCGAATAGAGAGAATATTTTTTAAAAATAGTCAAACTAAACTAAATCAAATAAATAACAGTTTATAGACGGAGGTTCCCATAAAGTTTATCACGAAATCTTTTTCTAGCAGCTTATAGTACAAAATTCACCTTTGTGTACAGGTGTACTCAATTGGAAAAATATTTATAAATATAAACCCATATACGTTAACTATGTTTAACACGAAATATTATGTGTGGCGTTATTCTCTTCATACAAAGTAAAATCGATTTTTGTCATTCTTTATTGAAATAGTTTAAATGAGTTGAACATTGGGTACCACTGTTTTGTACGATTATACATATAATACAGCATATATAGTTTTGCCCCTCATACGTCAAATGATATCCAAAGGCTAAGAATTAACTGGCAATACCCTACATAAGTTTCCGTAAAATAGTAATCAGAATCACACAAGTAGCACGAGCGAGTGTCTTTGACATGATCAAAAAGGCTTCCTTTGAATGAGCTTTAATTCAAAAAGCTCTCTCAATGATAAGCTCGATTGAACGTTAATGGGGTCAATTAGGGTTAAGAGGTTTCTCAAACTAATGATTTTACTAAATCAACCACCTTACTCTTAAAATATTAATTAACGTAAACCTGAATTAATTGCTCAGTACACTGAATCATTCAAACAATTTCCATAGATTAAATATATTCAAAACAATAATTATATGTACAAATTTTGAGTATTTTCTTGCGCTTTGTCACTAATTATTCGGTTAACGCCTTTTGGCATCTTCGGGTATTCAAACTGACAGTTAGTGTTTATCCGTGACCGAACGAATAAAAAATGCACAACATTTAAACAATTGAAATTCTTCTTCTAACGAAATTCTAAATTATGTTATACGTAAAGCCTGATTTATATTATTTTAATAAAAAAACAATATTCCTTTGTACTTTATTCCACTTTATTTAGAAGGTCAGGACCGGTTTCGCTCATTGCGAGCATTGTCAACTGATAAGAAAAATATATAAACAGTGCTATTTATACAAAAATAAATTGAAGTAAAAAGGTTTAACAACAAAAACGTGAAAATAAAGTGAAATAAAGTACAAAAGAATATTGTGTTTTTATTTATATAATGCCTTTTAATCAAGTATTGACAGTGAAAACCCTAAAAGTGATCAATTATATTATAAATTTTATGTTGACATAATTAAAATTAAATACAAAAATTAACTTATCTAATTGTTAAATTATCTGTGGTTGGTAGAAAGTTAAATTATTGTATCATAATAATATATTTTTTCGCATTTATAGTACGACATTCACAGGGTACAACTATATTTTTTTAATTTGGAAAAAAATAAGTTGCTTTATTTTAAGCAGAAATCTTGCTGATCATGGTAGTAATCGAATCACTTTTATGATTTTTATAAATAATAAAACTATTTCATTCATGAACAAGATCGTATTAGAAGCTTTACAAAAAAGCTAAGTTATGAAGCAAAAGTCGTAGTCATAAGTTTGTACAGCTGTCGATCCACTTATTGACGAGTGAAAGAGCGCCACAAAAAGTGTGTCGGAAAAACTGTAACGTATCGTCGATAGGTATTACTTATGAGACTTTTCGCCGATGAGTGCTGCAGGTATTTAAAAGTTTGACTATTTACACCTCCACGCAGAGGTGAAAACATGATTTTAAACGGACATACATTTGTTGTATATTTTTGCCAATACTCGCGAACGACAATGATTTGTTTTATCATACCTAAATACACACAGTCAGAATACGCTGGCTGAAAAAATGAGGAGATTTAAATTAATTGTGTAGGAGTTTATGCCATATGTGTAAGTGGGTCTATAAATGGTAAGCATTACATTGAATAATGTAAAATTAAAATATTACTATAGTGAGTTTGTTCGTAAGTAAAATATACTTCATGACTACGTTGGGTCGTGCGGACGAAGCATTTTCATATATTAATTTGTAATTATTATCAAACATTAAGTCAGAACCTATTGCACAGTATTGTGGGCTTCCATGCTGGATCTCACGGGTTCGAATCCCAGAACATTTTTTACACAGCATTTTTTCGATGGATTTATCGATTTCTATTTTGAAGGTATGTGTGTTTGTGATGTCTAAAAATTCCCTTCCATCCTTCCGATCCCTCAATAACTGAGAAATTAGTTAACTACTAGTCATGTCCTAGCCTTATCGTTCTATCCCTACTACTCTCTTTGGAAAAAAGTTTGAGCGACTGAGTAACAGTAGAAAAACTTCTGTTGAGATACCTCCATTTGGAGGCCATATGCTCTACATTGAGAGCGGACAAAGATAAAACAGCATTAGGTGGTTTATGGATTTGTATGTTAGTCTGTCTATTTTCTTTCATTTAACCTTTACCCGATCCTGAAAACGGACACGTAGATATTTCAAAAAAACTAAAAAGTATTTTTCAAACCCTAAACATACTTTTTATAGTCCCAGAATAGAAATGTGCTCATAAGCTTCAAATTGATACCGGATGTAGGTCACACAATAATGTAAAGACCGTGAGAACTTTTGTTAATATGTTGTAGTTTATGGGAAATAATGATTTGAATCAATATGTAAAGCGCTCACTGCGATATAGTTTTTATTTAGCACAGGAATTGTGCGGCCCCCGGCTACTTTAGTTTAACAGGCGAAGTTTTAAGAGTCGTTGGGAAAGAGGAGTAGACAGAGTCACATTAAGTGATAGGCGCATAAGAGAAGCTTCAAATTTTGAAAGATCTAAAAACGGTTGGAAGGGCTCTTGTATAAAATCGTTAGCATATAAATTCAGCATTTTTTTTTACTTAAATGAAATTCAATTTTTGCGTTCAACTGTCAATTTGTATACATACCACAATTTACATAAACGACTGTACATACAAAATTTTAACTTGTTTTTCACTGTTGACCCAAAGCCAAAATCGCGATCGGTTTTTCTTACCATGAGCATACCTTATTGATAGTGTATAGTATATATGTAATGTTTGCAATCCGATATTTAATATATTTCTAACAATCAATGAAAAGGTGTGTAGGGACTAATTACGAAAGGAAAGTGTGCGCAGAAAGAGCTCGAGAACGAAAATTTCACGTGGAAATATAAAGTATTAGAATAAGTTCGGGCCTGTGAGTAGGTGCGCTAGGCGTCGGCGTCGGCAGGGATTGGCGCCGTCGCCCAGTGCGGTGCGTCGCGGCGCCCGCGGGAAGGCTGTAAATTGTCGCCGTGTCAGATCGCAGCCTCACCGCCTTGCCGCTCACCGGCGCCGTCGAAGCCCGTCACCCCATCATACACTCCCCTGACGGACAGTTCGGCTCTGAACACCGCTCGCAACAAAAGCTCGGTATTATATATCGCGAGTTTATAACAAAAAAGCACACTTAGAGGGCTTGTGAAGCAGATTTATTTTTGTAAATGATTATTGTTGGTTAATAAAATTTAAAATAATATTTTTTCAGAAGTATACATAATTAAGACTTAGGCAGCTGTCAAGAGTGTTAAGGCTTTAAGGTTAAAATATTACAAAAAAATCAATGTGAAAGTACGGTTTTTTTTAAATATAAAAACGGCTTAATCTGTACCTAGATATTTTTTTAATGCAAAACTATTTATTCATAGGGATATGCATAGACACGTTCATTATATTAACCCTTTACCTGCCGTAGATAATTAATAGCATTTACCTAGCACGCCGGCTATAATTTGCAACTATTAATTTAATAAGGTATTGACGAGATAACTCGTCTCTGGCGTGTTGAGCCCGAAAATTTTTATGAGATATCTTGTCTGTGGCAGCTGGAAGCCATCGATTTATATGACAAGAATAACAATCTTTGAAAAGGTGTCGTAGAGACACTAGAATACGTTCCCTCTAAGCCGAAGGGTTAGCTGCGCGGAAATTTCAAAGGCTGCGCGGAACGATCAAATATTAATTTAACAACTGTCTTGTACATTGTCTTGAACGTTGCACTAGATGTAACTTCATCCAGATTTTTTACAACTAAAAAAACAGCATTACAGCTGATACCAATGTTCCAAATAATTTGATGTTGAAACTTCATACGAGATATAATAGCTGTTATTCAGTCCCATATTGTAAATTTAAAGAAAAATATCGATTTGAAATCGCCGACAAGTTTTTTTTACCCATTTCAAATAATGTTTAAAACACCGGGTTGGTAATATGGGATTTAGGTTGGTCGCTAAATTTATCACATAAATGGCATGAATTGCGTAATATTAAAGAGATCTGAAGTTATTTTAAGAAATATAAACGTTATGTTAGCTGGTTTCGAACAGTTTGCGGCAGTCACTTTCAATCGTCCGCGCCGCCCCTTCATTTGACAACCTTTCCCTTCGTCGAAAGCTTGCGCAGAGCTTTCCGCGACAAAAGTTTCACTTTCAATTAACCCGCGAGTAGTAAGAACTTGCGTAGAGTTTTGACGTTAGAACTGATTGGGAAATTTATGAATTGAATTTTTTGAATAAATATGTCTTAGAGCTCATAACTCACGGAGCAGGTAAGTGGGAGCTTATGCGACACGAATTATATTATACTTCTTACGCACTTTAAAAATTTAAATTGTACCTAATTAAAAATCAATTATATTCATGGTTCAAACTTACATATTTATAAATTGTTTTGCTATAGAAATCGAATAATGTTAAGTTACTAATAATATTTTAGAAAATGCACTGTCCATCCTTGGCAGAAATGTATTATAAGGATTAAATAATTTACATTTATTTGTTAGAGATCCATCATACTAATATGAGAAATATTTTTTAATAATAAGATTTTAATTTAATAATTCCAAAAAAATAACTTCTTTAGTTGATAGCTAATTCGGCATCACACCTGGAAAAAGTAATTATGTCAATTAACTTACTACAAAAATTTTTCGTTTGATTTATATGTGATTCGTGATAGTTTATTTAAGAATAAAAAGCGTTAATACTTTTCATTTTTATATCAATTCAATATATGTACTTTCTTCTTTCACATAAAGTTAACCTTTTTACTGCTATGGGAACGTAAACTTGCTAAAAATCAATATATATTTTAATAAATGGCGAGGAATAGATGAATTATATTTACACAAAATTTGGATGTTATAGTAAGCATGATGAGAAAGTTAAGAGAACAAGAATAGAAGGATAAGACTAGGACAGGCCTATTGATGCTATACACCCGTGACGACGTTGACCACTTGACTACAAAGGCAGCAAAGTGTATATAACTTATAAAATAATATATTGATATGCATGTGAAAAACAAAATGTTAGACAATAGTTCTGGCGATGACGTCTATGTAGGGATAATTTGATTGAAATGAAGTACCTGGGATGTATTGAATTTAAGTTCTCGGCACTTCTCTCAAATGTATAAAATATTTATCAATTTAAGATTAAGACTAGTGACGCTCTAATAAAATATCAACATTAAATTAGAATCGTTAATTTCCATATGATTTGTCACTAATGACCTGAGATTTGCCGTCTGCAGTCAATCAAGCGCACCGATGAATTTAAACTGACAGTCATTTGGTATTTACATATATTTAAAAAACGTATTACTTGTGTGATACCCAGAATAAAATTTATATAACATTTTTTCTGTATAAATTGTTTCTCAGAATCACGTGCGTTTGGCGCCAACCCAGGTGCAATTGGCTGACGTTTCCCGCGCTTTCATTTTAGTTACTAACATTCACACGGCTCACTGTGCCAAGATATAGTTTAGTCACTTATTTAACACGTGTAATACCAACAAAATGTGCCAATTCACGATAATAGATACTTCCGAATCAAAAAAGAATATAACATGTCACTAAAGTAACAATTATCTGCAAGACAATGCATGAGTTAATTTAGCGTAGACGTTATAACAGGGGCGTTAAATCCCGGACACTTTTTGTGACCCCGGGATTCACAATATTTCAGTATTTGATCATTTACCATATCACTAATTTTAGTACTAAATAATAACAGCTAACGGCCAGGGCGATATATTTTTTTCCTAAGCCACAGTTGCTTGAGAACAATTTGAGTAGAAGAGATAACAAAAACACCCGTGTCCAAGTGTCCAAGATCTTAAATAGAAATTGTTTTTTTTATACCGCTCTAAAAAATAAATGACTGCAACTAAAGTTTATATAAATTTATGACAAAAAAAAACTTCATTCTTCATGTCATATTTTTTTTGACATTCATTTGTGATCATTCTTGGTATGTATTTTTTATAAACTTAAATTAGTCGCCGTTTAATTTATTTTTCATAAATTTATAATAATTATAAGTTCATAATTATCGATATTCTAATCGTTGACGAATTCTTTTAGCCAAAGCGATTTTTTTTATGATTTGGGTAAGTTTTATTTTGACATACAAATTTCGAAATCGGCACTGCCAAGAAAAAGTTTTACGCCAAACATGAGAAATATTAAAATCAACTGTTCTTACAAGAAAATTCTAAAGCGAAGTGAACGACAAGCATATTTCAGTGGTGTGCCAAACAATATTTTTATTGATGGCAGTATCTCGAAATGACAGTTGATACATGTTAAATAACGCACTTACGCTATTTCCCAAAGAAGGTTTAAACCTCATTCCAAAAACCGTTTTCTTTATCATCTAATCTATAAAAATGTATTTTATGTGTTGCCACACCGCTCATCCGATTGCAATAAAACTTTGGCAAACTTTTTGCTTGCACTTTCGGGAAGGTTAAAGACATAGTAAAATTAGCTTACAATTGGTCTTATATATAAAATCAATGTTTGTATGTCTGCCATACAGTTAATTTTGACAACGTATGCTTGCACGTGTGCGAAGGTTATAGTACAATTAACTTACGGTAGGTGGAGCGTGTGTCGTACCATAGGAAATCGGCAGCAAACGTCAAACAGAGAGAAAAAGAAAACATGCACTTCTATAAACACATAAACATTCATTCTTTCTTTTTTATTGAAATAACACCTTCCACTAAAATAAACGAATACTATATTAAAAAACACAATATTCCTTTATTACTACTTCCACTTTTATTAAGCAAGATCAGGACCGGTTTCAATCATTATCAGTTGATATATCGTGGAACGCATCTACTGCATAAAAAGAGGATTGAATGTACACATCTTTTGATGCTAGCTATTTTGTGCTAATGGCAAGTACTCCACTGCGTTGATTTCAAAATGGCTGAAACAGATTTTATATTACTAGCACGTTTCGTCTCCTTTGAGGTTCGATACAAGTTATTTAGCTTTGAAGTTACTCCAAAGATGTCCCAAGTGAAAAAAAATCGATGTAATATTTATTAATAACCACCATATTTCGTTCATCGCGGCGGTCAACGGGCGTGTTAAAATTCCCAATGCGAAAACCGAACTCATGAATAAAATAATTATTATTCCGAAAACGTCATCCCTTGGCAGGTAATGACTTTGTTAGAAAATTACGTCGCCAATTTTCATTATGCATAGTATTTTTTTTAAATCGATCTTTGATGTTGATGATGAAGGGTAATAAAACCCTCACTACCAATCTCTCCAATCCCGGGATTGTGATAGTAATGATCAGGGAATTATGAATAAGAATTAAAATCCGCGAGGGACCTAAACAAATGTCTCACGTTTAGAAATTTCGGAAAATCCGTTAATTCCTGGGTTTTTGAAATCGGCCAGCGAGTAAAACGTTTTGAAATCCGTCCGAAAGCTTAGCTCTTTCATACTTTTTTTATATTTTAGTAAATCCGTAAATTCCCAGGAATTTCGAAAATCAATGAGCAAAAATTGTTAAAATTTTTGAATTTTTAAAACTTTTTCACCTTCTTTTGTTGATTATTTTTAAATCTCTCAATCCCAAATTTTTTTACGATTTTATGGTGAATGATCGATTCCCGAAATCCGTGAATCCCGAAATTCCGATTGCAAAAAGGGGACGGGATGATATGCCATACTGACTACCAGCTGTAGTCACACCCGTTTCTTATGTGTGAACATATCAAATACAAGTGTTTACTTAATCCAATTACAATTATTTACAGTTGGAATATATGATCACAAATTCATAATTTGTTAGATACAACTTAAAAAAGAACTTATTGCTGGTATAATGGAGTTCTACTAATTGAATACCATTTCAATCAACAAATTGACTTAATTTATTGTGTATAAACTTTTATCAAATGCGAAATGGCTTAATGTTCTTCGGCTACTCTTCATATTTGTTAATCCAACAGCCGTGTTTTTTTTTAGATTATATTACAAATCTTTAAACTCCTGTTAATTTAGTAACAAAGAGAATACTATAAGGCATCTATTACTTGTGATAGCAATAATTAACACGTTCGCGTATTGAAATGATATCAATATAGAGACGCGGGTCGCGAATCGGAGCCAAGCGATGGCCGGTTGACCTCTCGAGTGTCTTCGTTTCATATCAAAATGTGTTAATTGCAGCTGGTTTCTGTACCTACGTTTCAATCCATCTGTGTCGACCTCTGATAGGTCGCAAAGAGCGGCGCGGCCCGCCGCAGCCAATCACAGCCAGTAACATTGAATTGAGTTTTTTTAATTTTGGCAACGTCGGCGATTCTTCTGACCAGTTATTGGCAACAGAAAATTTTTGCAGCTCAAAAACATTGGCTGACCTTTCATATATATATATCTTAAGAGATTTTCCATTTCACTCAAAGTGAAAAGTACGGCCTCTAAAATATAAAAACTTCCCTCTTATCGCTGTTATATATAGGCAACATTATTTGACTTATTTAATGGAAAAGGGTGAGACAAATGCACCATACCGAAGAGGATTGCAAGATACATGTCTTAAACTATATTTCCCATTTGGCCGGATACTTTTCTGATCTTTTTCATCAAACCTCGGTCAGATCAGTGTATCAAAAATGTCAAAGAAATACCTGTACTTAAATACACTCCGACAAGACCGTGTATAAAAAATCCCAGTAGAAAAGTGTAAAAAATGTAATAATGACCACATAATACATACATTAAAAAAATATTATCCATCATTTGTACGTACGTCAATTAAGAAAAAAATATACTATTCATCGCTACTTGATTATAAACGGTGACTTTTATGAGGGACTGGACACGATCGCTTTCATCGCTAGAAATGTGTGACACGTCTAATGGGTTAGGATATAACGAAGTCTTTTTTGTTATTACCATCATGTGTTGCTGAATTTCTTGATATTATGAAATCCACTATCCGCTTCTGTGTTTTTTGTGTCTGGGAATCGTTTTAGAACAAATAATTCGTGTAAAGATATTTTAAAATTTGTTTATTTATCGTTTAGTTCTTAAACCAGTTGAGTTTTCATGTAATTTAACTGTTCTTACTAAGGATTCAATGTCGAGACGTCCCGGGACGTTTTCCCGGGACTTGTAGGGTTTATTGCTGTCTCGAGTCCCGGAATTTTGTTGTAAAATTTCTCGGGAATCAATACTGCGGCGGCATTCATTGATATTTTTTCAATACATGAACCATTATCATCTCTTCTTAGTAAAAATCAACCGTAAGCATTGCATATATCCATTACATGAGAAAAATAAAAATCATTAAACATTGTATTAAAAAAACGCGATTTTTACTCGTGCGTATTGTCAAAAAGCGCCGAGTGTATGTGATACATACATACATACATACAAATATTTAATTTTAATAAATTTACAGTTTTATTGAAGGATAAATAAAAGTCTCGAATTCCGGGAAGTCCTGGGACTTTGAAATTATCACGTCTCGAGTCCCGGGACTTTGAAAACTCCAAGACTATAGAATTTTTAGTTCCTACTAATTTTGAATTCAATGCGACCTGATCTATTGAATACAATTGAGTTGAAACTTGTTCTAAGATGTATAATAATTTAAAATTCGCGTAAATGTATCTCGGCAGAAAAGCTGGTTTCTTATCGCTATAATTTGCATACAACGCACACTCAATATGTGGGCATGTTCCGTAAATAGGTATGTGGGTATTTCGGGTTCGGAAGAAGCTGTGTGTTGGCAATTTTGATACAAATACTATTCTATATGAGTGATCATAATTGGAATAAAATGTAATTTTTTTTGTAAGCCGCTGAGATAAAATACTGGACGGTCTTACAGTATTTAAATGCACGAAGAAAGAAGAAGATAAAACATATACAGCAAGATAGACTTAACGAACCGTGAAGCTAAATATTCGACTAAATATTTTTACATAAATATAATTTTTAATAATAATAAAGATAACATTATATTGTTGGTCATTCTGTCAGGGCTGTGGAGTCGTGTAAAATAAAAACGACTACGACTCCGACTCCAGCTTTAAAATAAAAAAACGTCTCGGACTCCGACATTTTTTTTCAATAATTAAATTTTAACTTATATATTACTTATATGTATTCCGTCAGATCATCTTTAGCCAGCCAAGCATGCAATGGGAACACTTTTGACTATTTTGTTTGAATACACATCATCACTCCAACTCCGGTCAAAATACATCGACTCCACGACTCCGACTCAGACTCCACAGCCCTGCATTCTGTTATTGAAAATATACAACGATTGTCATCACGGAAACTTTTTTTTGTACTAAATCCACATTATTTAATATCAGGTCCTGTTTCGCTCACCGCGAACATTATCAACTGATGAAAATATAAATCGATAGTGTTATTTATACAAAATTAAGTGGACTTATAGCAAAGTGGTTGGCAAAAGGTCGATGGCTTCTGTGATGGATCTCACAGGTTCGAGTTCCAGTACGAACAGCATTTTTCAATCGATTTCTGTTCGATGGCATGGGTGTTTGCTATGTCTAAAAATTCATTTAAAATTCTATAATAACGGGGTACAGCGAGAGCGATTAACTAACCACCAGTACTGTTCTATCCTTCTATCCGTAGAATACAGCATAGCCTATCCATTGAAATTACGGCACTAGAATGTCGAACATTAAGAAGGTAAAGGATGACTCGACTTTCCATGGTCATCCGATTATTTATGTCGTTAGTTAGTTAGTTAGTTAGTTGAGCTAGTCTTTCCAATATATCAAAATTAGAAATAACATCTTATTTTCTAGTCATTTACATTTGAATGATCGATCGATGGCCCAATACACCTTAATTGTCTATCAAATAGATAATATGTGTAATTTTGCTAGATTACAATATAACTGTTTAGTTGCCTTAGATTTAAACAACGAATTATGTTAGGCATCGATAGAAATGTTAGACGAAAAGTCGATGATATTTTTTTTGTACGCAACAATAACAATTAAAATTCTAGTATTAAAATTAGTTTTACTTATCTGATTACATCAACGTGTAAAACATAATGTTTCTCACACATTTTATCAATGTAATGAAATATATTCTGAAAATGTATAGACGTTTCCACTTCAAAGTTGTTATATGAGCATATGAAAAGGTGATATAATTTAATTACTTTTAAAAAAGTACTTCACATAAAGCAATTAACAGTTAATTTAAAGCAACGCAAATAAATTTAATAAATTTAACGAAATTACGATAAAACCGTGTTTTACCATTTATTTAAAAAATAATAATGAACCTGTGCAACTAGAGCAGGAATTCACAACCTGCTCTCTCCCACACTTGCAATTCTAACATAAGACGTAGCGAGTTAGTTAATTTTCTAACCGTATTCTTTTTATCCCTAGTATCTTCGAATAAAAAGAGGTGGAGCAACTGAGTAACAAGCAAGAGATTTAAAACTACATTTGGAGGCCATATGCTCTACATTGAGAGCGGGGAGATGGATTAAAAAAAACGGCCCAGGCCAATATTGAATAGTCTTTATTTCAATCAACAATTTTTCTTACTTCATATTTGCAATCAATTCAGTATTCTAGTTACAGAGTGGACTATGTCGCAATTTAGCAGTATCGAGTTAATTGGGAAAAGTATTTCAGAATAAAGTAAAGCCCCCAATAACACCTTAAATCGGGACAGTGTAATTTAGAGTAGTGTAATTGGAGGAGCGAGTCTTGTACGAAAAAAGGAATTTTGTTTTTCCGCGAAAAATGAAAAACTAAGATTTACCTTAGTTTTGCAAAAAAAAAATATGGACAAAATATTTAGTTACTAAATGCAAAGCGCGTCAAAATCAAACACATAGACAGTCGCCCGGCTATGCGTGTATAGCCTGGCATGTGTTGAATACACAGACGCTAGCCAAAATTTGACTGTATGCACCGCACAGACGACTGTCTCGTAGCAACGACAATGGAATGCGATCGTTCAATTGGGGGATTTGCGGCGAATATTTCAAGCCAGCGCGTAATTCGGGGTAGTGTAATTGGGGGTTCCACTGTATATACATCTATCACTTCCAAAGAGTAAGCAATATGTTATTACCAGAGCTGTGGAGTCGGAATCGCGGAGTCGTGGTATTTTGGCCGGAGTCGGAGTCGTGAAAAATGAGTGGCTCGAATTTTTTTAAAAAATATATTTAAATAAAGTAGTCAAAAGTGTTAACATTTCATGCTTGGCTGACTAAAGATGATCTGATGGTAGACATATATATATAAGTTAAAATGAAATTATTGAAAAAAATCCTCGGAGTCGGAGTCGTTAATTATTTTAAAGCTGGAGTCGGAATCGGAGTCGTCTTTTTTTCACGTGACTCCACAGCCCTGGTTATTATGCTGAATTAGATTCATATTCAGATTTGTACTGCCTATCGAGAAATTCGTCCTTTCAATTCACTTACACATGTCACAAGTCAAACAAATGATTGAGAATTGTTAAACCACGCGTTTAATTTTCAATTCGCCCTTCCTGTTCACCTCCAGAGTTCGCCGGCCCAAAAGTCCGGCCTAAAAATAGAGGGGAAAAGATCGAGCGTGCAAGACGAGCATGGCCAGGCGTCCGTTTGGATACGCGACTGCTGCATCACCACCGTTTCGTAGCGACTTAATTGTTCTTGTATTTGGATAGGGCCGGGTCAACGGGCCGAACGCACTTGGTTTCACACTATGTAAACTAAACTTATATGGCGATAAGCAAACTTGTTAAGTATAGAGTATGTATATTATTCAAGATGGGAATCATAAACTAATTCATCGATTTATGAATATTCAAATTGTTTAAACATGAATATAAATCAAAGCAGCGAAATACCAGATTATGTAGGGCTTTTGAATGTTTATTTTCAATTCACGAGAATTATTTTATTCTTACGTGAATAATATCACGTATATAGTTGCCCGCTGTGGTCTAGTTTGTGAGAGCTTGCTCTACCGATCAGTCTCTACCGGTGGGTCTGGGTTCGATTCCCGGTAAGGTCAACGTCAAATTGGATTTTTTCAATTGAGATCTAAGACATGGGTGCTTGTGACGTCAATTCTCCTTGAGTTAATCTCATGTGACTTACAAAAATTTCTCATCGAGTATATCTCGTATGATCTTTCAACTTAAAATCTTTTAAATATTTGACGCATTGGCGTAAGCTGTAATGTCAAATATTTTTTTTAAATTCAATAAAAAAAATATATCAATTCATTAGTCAATAATGTAACAAGCCTAGCCACAACACAACCAAAACCGTATAGAAAAGCGTAAAAAGGTAATAAGTGTAAATTAAGTTTTCTACGAGACTTTCCTGTAAATGATTTAGGCAAAAATGGAAATATTAGACTTTTTGATTATACCAGGGGTTACCAACCTTTTTCGACCTTAGAGCGCGATCTGAAATATTGACAGGGCGGCGAGCATCACATTTTTTCAAAATCTCAAAACCCTATAGTGATTTACCGGTTTGCCCAAAATACTAACGTGAACCGAAAAAAAACTTTTTTTCGGTTCGGTTCCGGTTTTCGTTCCGGAAAAAATAACGATTTTCGGTTCCGTTCCGGTTCGAAGCCTTGAAACTGTCAACTGTGATCCGAAAGTCATTTGTTTTCCGTACAATACATTTTCGATCACTTTTCGCGTCTTTAAGACTTTGAAAAACATCATCAGACCGAAAACATCTCAATATTATTTCCAGTTGGATCTAATCACCAATCACAGTTGTGGAAGGGATTCTATGAAAAATTATCAGAGTCTACCTAACTGGAGAAGCTGAAAAGAAAGAACGGAAAATGGATGATTCGAGCGTCAGTTTATTTGCTGCAGTTTTAAAATTGAATGCATCAAACGTTTTGATATTTTTGCTTTATCTTGTAAATTATACCGATGAGGTATGAAGTCAAAAGATGTCAATCGATAAAACCGTTTGCTTGTTCCCTGAACAGAATTTAAAATTTCATTCATAGAGGGCAATGTATGTTTCTTGAAATATAATAGTCTTGAAGCATATGTCATGGACTGAAAAAAATCCGCGTGCATTTTTTACGCTATCGGATTGAATTTCAAGTACGCTGTGTCAATACACCATTCGTTGCATTTTATTCAAAGCATTTTCCTCGGAATGTTGGACAACCAGAATCAATGCACTCATATTTAAGAGTGAATAAAAGACTTTTTAATGTGTCACCAAAAACTAATAGCGTGGTGTCTCCATCTCAAATTGTATCGCCATGGTCAATTAAGAGATACAATGTAATTTCAATGTAGGTATTCGGTGATTACTTTGACGGAATTTATTTTTAATATAAATTAAAATTGATACTTTTTATAGTCAACTGGCTGTGTAACTAAGTGAGACTGATAAAATAACATGAATTTATAACAAAACGTTAAATAATAGTCAATTATAATCAGTTTTATAGACATAGTTAATCCTGTGTTAAATCAACTCATCTTATTGTAAAGTATCATATTAACAACAGGTTTAAAACGAGGAGTGATGAGTAACCTTATTAGTTATTGGGAGCCATATTTCAAAAAGCACGCATGAGAAAAAAATGTTTTATATATTTTTATGGATATTCAATATGCTTAAGTATAATTCGACTGTTGAAAGGAAAAATGACGTGACCCACACATAACAAATTTTACAGGAGGCACAAAAAGCGTTTTTTGATGATTTTGAGCCAAAGACAAATTGTGAAATATATGTATCGACGAATAAGTGCACGGAGACTTATAAAATGGTGCTGAATTGACATAAACTAATATTAATTGTATACGTTTTTAAGTCGTTTTTCCCGGTTGCAATTTTTACAGGTCCTAATTTTTTCAAGCTTAAAACCTAAATTAAGATACCAATTCATCATTTTTAGTTTACATCGTCTTGATAGAACGTGTATCACGCTGTATTTTTTTTTAGTCCATATCCGCTCCCTATACGGAGTATATGGTCAATGATTCTCTATCCCCAGCCAGTCTCCTTGCTTCCTCCCAGGTCATCCCAGCGTCTCCGCTGAGTATATCATGTGGATGGTCATCAGTGGCCTTCCACGACGCCGGGATCCATCCGGTTGGAAGAAGAGACAGGCAGGGTTCAGGCTCTCTTGAGGCATCCTTAGCACGTGTCCAAGCCAGGTCCACCGCCGCTTCTTTATTTTGGACGTAACAAGAGGTTGGTTAGTCCGTTCTCTAATCTCCGTGTTCCTGACAAAAGTCAGACCATTTCACTCCAAGCATTCGCCGCAGGCATCTGTTTTCGAAGTACAGTATGTATACGGTTACTCTGCGCTTTCGTAAGGTGCCATGATTCGCAACCGTAAAGCAGCACTGTCAAGATACATGCGTTGAACAGGAGGCACTTGGTTCTGACCGAGTACAGCCGCTGCTTTATACACTTAAATGCTGTATACATTGTGATTATTGAAAAAAGCTGTTAAAAAATGGGGTAAATCTCTTTTCCTTTCCACATATATTGTAATTACATTTGGTTTAAATCGTTAGCTCAACTTATCGGAATATATCAAATTAAAATTTTAATTTGCCGCCTGTGTGGTCGAGTGGTCAACGTTGTTGGCTTCGGCTACAGAGGGCCCGGGTTCAAATCCCGGTACGGACAGTTTTATAAATTGATTTTTCAATCGATTTATGAATTTCTGTTCAAAGGCATGGATGTATGTGATGTCTTGAATTCCCCCCTCTCACCCATCCTATCCTATGAGCGGGGCGTATCGAGAGCGATTAGCTTACCACTAATCCTGTCTTAGCCCTTTCCTTCTATCCCTACTCTCTTTGGAAAAAGAGAGGTTGAGCAACTGAGTAACAAGCAGTTCTCGTAGAAAACACTTCTGTTGAGATAAACTCCGTTAGGCGTCCATATGCTCCACATTGGGAGCGGACATGGTTTTAAAAAAAAAAAATAGGAAAACCTTAAAGTTTGTACAAAATTGCATTTTTATTAAGAGAAATATTTTTTTGACTTAGGGCCGATTGTAATATAATTCTTCAAATTAATTATAGAGATACAAAAAAAAACAGTAGCGTCCGAAGTATTCAATCTATCATGTTATAAAACGTATACAGTCTAATAACGAATTCCAGTCGTGAATAGTAAGTAGAAGAAGAAATAATTACAATGCAATCTGTCGCCTATTGAGAAGCAACATGTCGGAGATGATTATTTTTTCTCGCTGCCACGGTTCGTTTTACGCTCGTGTAGGTTATTTTTTCAGTGATTTTTTTACGCCTCCTAGTACGTGACTACGCGATCGGTCCTCATTGTGAACGGACAAAGAGCGAATCATTTAGAAGGCTCTAGCGACGATCCCTAAGGTCAGTACACTGCGCTCGCTGCCTGCTTGTAACAAATTGGACCCATCTGCGGTAAAAAGCGATTTTACGCCACTATAATAAAAATGGGAGGCAAGGAGGGGATGATACAACTCATTAGTTAATCATTTCTTAATGTAAATGATATTTGCATTACCATTATTGTTTGTTTGTTTGTTTTTCTATCATTCTCTCCTTGCCTCCCATTTTTATTTGATTTTTATTATAATATATCAGAATAGTAAAATTAAAATCATTCGTACTTAAGCAAGCATTTGCAAAAGTAGTTGTCTGAGGATGCCTCTGAAAGAGGCGAAACACGTGTCACAGTTTGTAGCACAATACGTGGAATAATCTAAGTTATTTTTATATTAAAATGAACTTCCACCGAATCCATCGAAAGTATGAAAAGCATTTTTTTTTGTGTATGAATAATATTTTGAAGAATTTTGAACGGTTTTAATTATCTATATATTGATAGCGGATAATGTCCGTAAGTCCGTCCGACTGTCCGTACGTACAGTGGTCGCCATTTTGGATTTCGCCCTTTTTTTTTCTTTTTCAGATTTGTATTAGTATTCACTGATGACGTCTAGAAAAACGTTTCGAAAACGGGCTTACGGCTAGTTGTTACGATTTCTTTACAACATTTTTGTTATTTTTTCAAATAAAACGGTTATTTAAATTTAGATAACTAATCTTCAATTTTTCTATGTATTCATATATAAGTTAAACTATGTTTCTAGAGAGTATTTGACGCGTGTAAATTGTCAACGCTAAATGACTAGTCGAAGAGACGCGATACGATTCAAAGAGTGGGTAACTTCCTCCGTTCTGGATTGAACGTAGACAAAAGCCTCAGAGTCGGACAAAAGCCGTCCGAAAATCTAAACGGCCAAAGAAAAGTGTTTTTCAATGACGCGGACGGTTTCAATTTTCAAGCGATTGTTCCCAACATTGCGGCCCCTCACTTCACTGTTACGGATAGATTCGCTGGGTAGGTGGCATGACAATGTCGAACGATAAAGTCCTACATTTTGTTATATAGAGAGAGGAAATCACTTGTCATGATTTATACATTTAAAATGATTTTTCGAACCGGCTTAAACTAGTATACTACACAAAAGAATTGAGAAAAATTAAGTACATGAATTGCTAATGATCACGGGTGTCATCTTGAATCTTTTAAATAATAAAAAACAATTAGAGAAGTGAATAGGTTAAAGGTTAAAGTAAATTACAGATATAATGACAATAATTACAATAATCTTTCTCATAATTACTATCAAATCATAAATACTCGTAAATTCAAATCACTTTTTAAAGGGGTATCATGGGACAAACGTATACACTTGACCTTTTTAAAACATAGTTTTTTTAATAGGGTGAAAATAGCAACGTATTTAATTCTACAGTTTTTTTTATATATATTAGTTGATAACTATTTTAATATGATTACATTTACATTTTTCTCAACTATGTATACTGGCTCCGAAGAGATACACAATGCATCATGTTATTCACTCTAACATCCCAATTCAAATTACAATTATAATATTACACTAATTAAATATGACAATAGTGTTTCGAAGAACGATAAGCAGTCTGGGGTTTTTAATGTAAATTATGATAAATTAAAATGATATTAATTATTAATTACATTACATTAAGTTTATTAACTATGGCTTTAGTGTTTCGAAAAACAATAAGCAATATGGGACTATTCAAGGTAAATTAGGATTGCTATTTTTACCCTATTATAATAGAGTTCTACCAAGTAAATGCCAAGTCAATCAATAAATAGTTTTTTTAGCCATTTCGACTTCCAATGTGACACATTTGTAATCTTAAAAGAGCATTTTAACTCTCGCGGCTCGGAGACTAGAAAAATACTTCTCATCCGATGGGGGTCGTTTAGGGACCCAGTGGTTTCCTCATTATTGGCCTTATTCTTATGAACTTCAACAAAAAAAATAGTCTAAGGGCTTTAAAATATATCTTTGCATCATTCCTCATACATTTTTTTTTATAAAAATCCGTTGTTTTTTAATAAATAATCATATTTTAAGTTGCGCGTAAAAAAGACGTCATCCCAGCACACATATGAAATTGCAACTGACGAGTTTAGACCAGCTATCTTACGAACGATCGCTTATCGCGTATTTATATAAACTACAAAAGGTCCAAAAACTATTATATAAGAAAACCTTAATTATAAACATTGTATCACCCATATTAAAATAGATATTTAAGAAAATGTGGGTATTGGGGTCGCATTTATTGAGCTTAGAACCGGGAAAAGCATACATATGTCTACGGTAACTGGATTATATTCTGTCGACCAACTTCGAATGATCTAGTAGGAATGTACAAAATTTGAACGATTCAAATCCGCAGCTTTCTAAGCATACTAAATAGCTCATCGTTCTCTAAATGTTGCGTTTTTAATGATCCGATGAGTGGGAAATAATGTAAATACCACATGTTATCATGTTTGAATAGAAATCCATAATATCCGAATATTCACGTGATAACAACAACGATTGCAGTTCATTTCACCTATATGGTGCTTTTCGTGGAATAACAAGGTTACAAAATTAAATTGTACATTGAAAATGACAAATATTTAGCAATAGCAGAGTTTAATTATGTGATGAAAACGATATATAACATATCTCCATAATTAGCTACTTATGCAGATATGTTTGTGATGTATTAATTTATATAATAATTTAATGTTTTGGTGATGAGACGGCATCATCGAAAATCCACTTGCCTTAGCATTAGGGGTTGGTGGTGGAAAATGAGTGTTATTCGAGTACTATAGTTATCTCTCAAATTTCAATACTTTAAAATATTCAATGTACCTGACTTAAAAGTGTTCATCTACTCGGATATATGTAGAAGTATAATCATTCAACACAGTTATTTATTGCAACTGTATGGTAATGAAGATAGAAGTCAAACTAGCGTCGCATGCGAGCGTCGAATGGCGGCCGACCTGCATGCACGCTAAGTGCATCTGGAAATAACGTCACCAAAGTGCATACGCATTTCAAACTGACAAGTAGTATGCCACTCCATCCCTCCTTCGCCTCTCTCTACTACATTTTGGGAGATAGCCAACGTTACGGTTTAAATTAATATATTTAATTTTTTACAACGAATATGTCAGCAGAGTTGAAAGCTGTCCGCGAAATGTATATTAAACGTGTAATTTATCATACCGGAAAACGGCTCTGTCAAATAATTCACAACAAACATTTGAAAGAATACAGAATTTATTTCATTTAAAGGAACATATACATATACATAAAAAGAAAAATATGCAGATATGTAAGTATAAATAATTATGAAAAATGATTCTTAAGACGTAAGTGGTATTTAACTTTGACCGCGTTTTCTCTGTGTTAAAAAAACTGGTATATTGTCAAACAAGCTATATATGTTTTACTTTTAGGGTGTTCACTGTCCATACTTGGTGGAAATGCATTATACAGAGAAAAACACAATATTCCTTTGTACTTTATTTCCACTTTATTTATAAGCAAGGAGGCACATGATTGTGCCTCCTGTAAAACGTACTTGGTTTGATGATTTTGGGCTATATGCAAATTATGAAATATGCATATCCTTGAAGTGCACGGAGACGTCAAAACTGGTGTTTAATCGACATATTCTAATATTAATTGAAGAAATTGTGTAGGAAAAATCTTGTTTTCAGTAATTTTTCTTGGTTTCAATATTCACCAGCTCATCTTTTTTCAAACTTAAATGCTAAATTTAGATACTAATTCGGCATTTACAGTTTACATCCTTTTGATAGAATGTGTATCAAGTTTGGTACATTGCGATTTTCGAAAAAAAGCTATTTGGAAAAAACTGTGAGTTACGTCCGTTTTCCTTTCCACAGTCGATATGCATGTTACTACTTAAGAAAACATATTTCAGGATTTGATCCCGATTTGAGTAAAATGTTTATTTTAAGGTTTAGTTTATCATATACTTATTATACTTTTAGTGTTTTTTTGGTAACATAATTGCGGTCGAAATTATCATAATTGTTGTACTATTTAATTCGTCACAGTTATGACAAATTGACAACTATCTTTAAATTACTCACCAACCACAGAATGTGTGTTCATGAAACTCATTGAATCACAAATGTAGTGGTTGTCAATGTCTACATATTTATCTACGCCCAATTTTTAACGGGATTCGGCCATTTTTGGATCGATCGTTCCGAGCCGTCAATACTTAATTTAATAACCCCCAGTATTTAATTATGTTTAAATACCCTTCTTAATCATCATGTTCCAAGACACTTAGTATCGTATTGCCACTTTTCTGACAGAAGTTGGTAAGTAACAGATTAATAAGTTCTGAGTTAACAGTAAATGAATTTTTTTAGCTTTTATGACTAAGCTTCTAGCATCGATATTTCATGTTACATAGATAATTATTATATCAAACTATAGATTGCATTAATGCCGATCTGACACAATAAAATGGTTTAAAATTAACAAACAGGAACAATTTGCTTGCCTTCAAACCAGCATTACTGATAATTGCATTTACAAACAAATGCTCTTTTTGCAAATTGGTATAATCAATGCGCCGACTGAGTTATTCATATCTTAAAGAAATTCTTTGTATACTTTACTCAATGTTACTTGTTACTAATTTCTGCCAAAACTGTAAAGACATATTTAACTGGCAGTTTAAATATCACTACCTTAAAGCAACAGTGGGATAAATAGAAAATACTAGTTTCAAGATAATTGAACGTTATGGTTTGTGTTTTTTTAAAATAGTTAATAATAATGGTTTTATTTAGTTTCCTTTCTTTTGTTTCTTTATGGTGAAAGATAATAGTGTTTTTTTACTACGTAGTTATTCTATCAATCTCGCTGATTTATTTAAGTTACAGGGCAGTATCAATTGCAAAATAAGTCATTTTTTTTAAATTAAAATATTTCAACGTTTCATTATAAAGTTTACCTTTCAGCAATCGTTCATAAAACTGATCTAAAAATCTACCCTTTTCCATGTAATCTCACTGTTGATTTATGGTAGCGATATACAAATTCAAATAACTATATAAATGAAAAATTATGTCCCGAATATACAAACCTAGGTCATTTGACATACATATATGTTTTATGGATACACATTGTTGCCTTAGAAAATATGTATAAACTAAATAAATATAATATTTAAAAGTTATTAACTAATTTATTTTGTATCCATGTCCGCTCCCAATGTGAAGCATACGGCCTTCTAATGGAGGTAACCTCAACAGTAGTTTTTCTACGAGAACTGTTTGTTACTCAGTTGCTCAACCTCACTTTTTTTCAAAGTGAGTATTAGGGAAAGAAGGATAAGGCTAGAACAGGACTACTGGTTGACTGATAGCTATTGCTACACCCAGTTATTCAAGGATCAGAAGGATGGGAGGAAGGGAAATAATGTGAATTGACATCACAAACACCCAATCTTCGATCACAACTTTGAATTGAATAATTCTCAAATTCATTGTGATCTTACTGGGAATCGAACCCAGACCTGCGTGATCAGTAGAGCAAGCTCTAACCAACTGGGCCAAAGCAGGCGACAACTAATTATATCAGTGTTTTTCTGTTTGATTATATTTATGATAATTTTATATCATGAATATGGTATTGAATTTGTAAAAAAGATGTATTCATTAATGTACTCTAATATTTTTCAATGTTTATGTTTGGCGAAGTGACATAAAATAATATAATGTGAACACACAGATAAAAGTAAAATTAAAATTTGATACACAATATTCTAATATAAATATATCCTATACACACTAACTGTTTTTCTCTCTCAAATGGACTAGAAAATATTCTATCGGAAACGACGCAAGAAAATGACGGAAAATCTGAGATGGTATCACCTGAAACCTACTGATGGGGTCATCGACCCTATTGAGGCATGATCACCTGGTCGAGCAATTTGGTAGCACATTCGGCTCGGTCAATAGGCTCAGCTTGAAGCAGAGTGCATTATCGCAGTGCCCTTGAAAAAATAGCCAAGGTCGGTCGGGATTCACCGGTCGATGCACTTTGTCCGAATGCAGTCGGTCGCCTCTAGTTGTGAGTCGTTCGTTGCATCGCGCCAGTCATTAATCTCGATGCACTTTCGATCAAATTGCAACGGGGCCGAATTAAGAGGATCACGGCCCACTTAATCATACATAAAGGTTATGAATCGAATTTGAAAAGCCGGTATTGATGATGTTGGGAATATTAAGGTTATGAATGTACAGAATTATTGAATTTCATTCCATATCTTTCGACTGATCATAAAATGTACAACTCCTAAATCTTTTCTTGTTTACGTGAAGTATTTTCAAAAACATACTATCAACCTATCTAATAATTAAGTATTGAACTTGTGTTCACAGAAGAACAGAGCTATTATATTTACACACACAATGATGTTATCAAACAGAATTCTCTAATTAATGTACAAATAAATGTATAAACGAAGTCGTATATCAATTTTAAATTTAAAAATGAAATACTTAAGTTATCTTGCGAGAGTGCAATGCAAATGTCGGTTTCTGTTGAATTATGGTAATTTGAATCATTAAAATTATGTACATTCACATAAATTTTGTCACCAACGACCCGGGTTTCGCCTTTCTTCAGGCACGGACGAACTTGAACTGACGTAAATGAATGCTTGGTGTTTATATTAGAAATAAGTGTATCATTGAGTTTAAAGTCATTGCTGGCAAAAAGGATTAGCCTATGGGAATGCCCACAGATTTGAATGGTGAGTAGTTTTAAGAAATACATTAATTTTTGTTTGTTGGAAAAGGTTTTATGATTATATTTATATAGGGTATAAAAGTGAAGAGCCTGGCATATGTAACTGCTCATTTAAAATCGGAAAACTGTTCAATTGTGCTCTATTTATTTCTAAAATTTCCTGGAAAAGGAGTCCTTCACATCTTAAATCTTAAGATGGTTCTCAAATAGACGAAATAGTTGTAACTATTTGTTAGACAACCCGCAGTGTAACAATTGTTACAAAAATAATTTCCACAAAATTACCATCGATAATATATCAACAAATATTTTTACTTATTGATAATTACATGGTTTTAGCCGAAGAATTCAGCTGCTTTAATACATTATCTTCCGCAGTCATGAAAACGAATGTTAAATGGTTACCAAGCAAACATGGCCATGTTCCTTTAAATCTAATCAAGCTGATGTGAGAATGTTATGGTCGAGCGATTATTTTACGCGCAGAACTTGCTGAACCATATTGTCGAAATCGTTCCAATGTAAGCAGCAATGGTTTTCATAAAATACCTAGATTCTTCCCTGGTAAGAAACATGTATAATATATAAGTAGCTAGCTAGTATTTTCATATTTGGCGTAATTAATACTACAGAACATTGAATCTGTTTCGAATTATAGTTATGTACGTCTCAGTAAAACAATTGAATGCATATTAGGTAGGCTATATCAGAAATTTTACACGTGTTGACTGTGCACTTACCTTCACGAGTAACTAACCTTACATTTACACCTGAGAAAATATTGTTTTTTACGATTGATTCAAGACTTAAGCGACTTGGAAAAGAATATCAATATGCACACAAGAAATTATTATTCACAAAATTAAAAAGCCACTCGGTATGTTAATTGACAATGTTCATTGCATTTTTTTTTTACAATTCGTATGACGTATTCAATATAGTTACACTATTTCTTTATCGGATTATTGTCTTTGCATTATTATAAAGACAGAGGTGGGCTGGAGGGGTTAAATTTGACAAATGCCGGCGAGCCCCTTATTAAAGTAAAACAATATTATCAGATCAACAGTAATTGCTGTAGATGGTTTATATGTAATAAAAATCAAAAGACTTCCATTTTTACTTGATAAAATTTGGAAATTTCTCGTAAAATACATTTATTTCGGGTGCATACTAAAAGATATCATGAGTTTTTCAATTTTTGTATTAGTATATGTTTACATAATACAAGCAGTAACATTCGATTGATTTCATTATGATTGCGAATCATCCTATAAGAGTGATAAAAAAAATGTAACACCGCGAATATCTCTCAGGTTAACCGAGCCCTTTGATAAAATTTTGGCAGCACACCGCTGTATATATTATATTATAGATGTGGGATAAATACAAAAAAGTTATTTTATTTTTTAATATAGTGTGTGTCTATCAAGAATTCACAGGGAACATTTAAAAAGTGATTTCATTATTTTTGGCATACTATAAGAATTAAAAATATTTCTTTCACTGCAATAGCTATGCACTGAAGAAAGCTTATTATGTAAAGCTATTCTATTACGCATAATTTAAGTGACGTATTGTTTTAAAACGATTTGTTTCGCATTATTCTAAGCACAATCAAATACTTCAAAGAATTGAATAAAATTTATAAGAATACGTTATTTATTTTTACTTATTTTACACATTAAACGGATTGTTTTAAGTTATGTGATGTTTTACTGAAGTTATAGAGGTAAACACAGTAGCAATATTGTATTTATTTTCTTGTATTAATAGGCCTCCACTATTCCAACACAACGGAATAATACACCGTAACGTCATAGTAATATAATTGAATACACAGATTTTTCATAATAAAAAAAGACTAAATTCTTTATAGATGTTCAACATAATACGTCTTGAGAAAGTAATATGTTATATGAAATCATCCAGACTTAATGATTATTGAAACCGGTCTACATGCAAACCATATTAGTTAAGTGTTTGCATTATCACTTTTAGGGTGTGCACTGTCAATACCTGGTGGAAAGGCATTATATTAATAAAAAAACAATATTCTATTGTACTTTATTTAAAAGTTTTCGTTCATTGCGAGCATTGTCAGTTCATCAGTCGAGCATCAGTTGACAATGCTCAATATGATAAAGTGGAATAAAGTACATTGTGGAGGAACATTGTGTTTTTATTAATATGTTTGCATGATATTATGATGGTAGAATATTCAAAGTATTTTGCGGCTCACGATCCGTAGTGTTAACAGAATAATTCTTTACACCGCCGACATATTGTTTTGATTGAACGATTTCATTTTTTTTCAGGAAAGAGAGTTTGATCGTTGGTAATTTTAATAAAATTACTACGTAAATATTCTGAAGATATTAACGGTTTATCCCTCAAAATTCACTTAAGCACGCATATTGCAAGTATAAAAGGAGCGTTTTTCCAACAAGTTGTTTTTCCCGAAAATCATACGGCGGCGTCGGGAGCGCAGGATGGGGGACGCTTACGATTTTCAAACGAACAACTATGAGTCTCAAACGTCGGTCGCCTACAACAAATCCGCGATTAATTCGTCGGTATTATTAGCGAATCTGCATTGAATTCCAGCGCGAGGGGCGATGGAAAAAAAGACGTGGATCTTCGCGTTAGAAAAATTAGATTAAAATCATACAAGAGTGATGAAAAATGAAATTAAAGAGGTGTAAAAAGACTGCTATTTTTCTCGCGAGATCTGCGCAAACACCTTTTATTCTCTCGTGAGATCTTTCAATGCAGGGGTGGCGGCGGGGAGAGGCGAGAGAGAAAAAAGCGCCGACTGATATCGTTATACCATTGTACTTGAAAGAAAATGCCCTACTCATCCCATATAGTGAGTAGTTAGCCTCGGCGGAAGATTAATCGTTGTAGATTAATGGCGGGGTGGCGTTCGAGACGGAGCGAGTGGAGGTGGGGTTCGATTCTTAAAGACGGTCACTGAGATCTCTTTTCGATACCCTACTAACTTGGTTGCGTTTCGTAACATGAACATCAACGGTCTTAGGGCAAGAAACAGAAAAAAAATGTGATCCTCGTTTCTAAGCTGAAACTTATGAATATCTATTTTTTAAAATATAAAATTAAAAATAACTTAGATTATTCCATGTATTGTGGTACAAACTGTGACAAGTGTTTCGCCTCTTCAAGAAGCATCCTCAGACAATCTTACTTTCACAAATGCTTGTTTAAGTACGAATGATTTAAATTTTACTATTCTGACATATTATAAAAATAAAAACTCGTTAGGTTATCTTTTTGTAATGTAAATATCATTTGTAATATCATTATAGTTTGTTTGTTTTTCTATCCTCTCCTCCTTACTTTTTTTTATTTTTATAATATGTTAGTTAGTATAGTAAAATAAAAATCATCAAACGTGGAACAATCTAAGTTATTTTTAATTTTATATTTATATACATACACGTCACGTCTCTTTGACGTATAGTATATTTTTTATTGATAAAAAAATATCATTTATTACTTACAAAACCATGGCGAATGATATCCTATATGTATTCTGTATGCTCTAATAACTGCAAGCAAATATCTGTTCCGCTTACCTGAAACAATATAAAAAATATTTATTAATAAACATGTTTTTAACTATTATTATGTTTACTGACATAATGTTTATAAAGTTAATAATAATTCAGAAACTTCAGAACAATAAATATACAAACAATTTGGATATATTTACGTTTGCTTTCATTTAAATGATTTACATAATTCGACTGTGGAAAGGAAAAAAGACACATAGCAAATTTTACAGGCAGAAAAAACGTGTTTTGATGATTTTGGGCCATATGCAAATTATGAAATAAAAACAACCCTGAAGTGCACGGAGACTTCTAAACTGGTCTTTAATTGACGTAATCTAATATTAGTTAAAGACATTGTTTAGGAAAAACCTTTTTTTCAGTCTCTTTTATTGGTTTCAATTTTCACAAGCTCATCTTTTTTCAAACATAAAAGCTAAATTTAGATTCGGCATTTGAAGCATACATCCTTTTGATGGAACGTGTATCACGATTGATACATTGTGATTATCGGAATAAAACTGTTTTGAAAAAACTATGGGTTACGTCCCTTTTCCTTTCCACAGGCGATATATTAGTGTCGTTTTAAGCGATCTAACGTTTTTTTTGACATAAGATTTTCTAATAAAAATAATAAAAGATTTTTAGTACTTTTTCCACATAAAATTTATAAGATCAGGACCGGTTTCGCTCATCGCGAGCATTATCAACTGATAAGAAAAATATATAAACAGTGATATTTATACAAATTGAAATTTAAATAAAAAGGTGTAAGCAACTATTAACAATTTAAAGGATTAGCAAATTACATTATAATTACACAAAATTAAAATGCTTAACAACCATAACAATTAAAAATCATCATCAAAGAATAATAAATCTAATTGGCAAACGATATCAATTATATACACAATTAAAATTTTGGGAAATTTTTACACAAAGTGAAACACTACATTACTAAAGTAAATATCCTAATGATGATTTGGTGTTTTTTCCGCTCCCATAGTTTTTATTTCAATTTAAATTTTTATAAATATAACTGTTTATATATTTTTCTTATCAGTTGATAATGCTCGCGATGAGCGAAACCGGTCCTGATCTAATAAATTTGATGTGGAAAAAGTACAAAAAATCTTTTATTATTTTTATTATAATGCCTTTCCACCAAGTATTGACAGTAAACACCTTAAAAGTGATAAGATTTTCTCTTTATTGTAATTATTCAGATGTATTTTCGGAAAGGTTCACAATAAATTAGATATATTAAAAAAAAAAAACGTATAAAATAAAGGATTAATCTTTCTCTCAGTTATATTGATATGATGGTAGTCAATGTTCCTTCAGGGGGGAAGGGGGCACCGAATTTTAAGTAAATGTAAGACGTGCAGATTCATGGTATGTAATTTAATATTTAAATATTTAAATATTAACGCGTGTAATTTTTCGAACTATGCAATTATAATTACTCTACGAGTCGTCGAAAATTATCCAGTGGTTGATATATTACCTATTCATAAAATATATTGACATATTTATTTATTTACTGTAAAAAATAAATACGTCATTGAAGTAATTGTTATGTAAAATAGTTAAAGATGACTGCGTACAAGGTTTTTAAAAAAATATCAAATGCAGAAAAATTAATTTAAATAAAAAAAAAGCATGATTGTACAAAATGCGTATTTTAAGTAAACTTGAAGATGCAGAAGAAATAATGACGCAAGTAAATATAGCATGATTTTTATATTGCAAATATTTCACAATGGACTTGTATTATATTAATGTTTATGTATTTTGGTCCTGTAGATTATCAAAGTTTTCGGCGTTCTTGGTTGGTTGCAGTGACAAAGAGTTCATAACTAGAGTATCCAATCCCGGAGCCTTTTTGTGATTCCGGGATTGGAACTCACTCAACATGAAATCGTGTATAATTTAGGAAAAGTTTTGGTGTCGGAATTAAAAATCTCACTGTGACTCGTTTTTTTTAGCTCGTCCAAATCCAAAATTCTATAAATTTTCAGGATTTGATGCGGCAGATTTTAAAATTAATTGCGAAAGTTTTCGGACATACCATCTAGAATTGTAGGCCGTTATACTTTACCATACATATTTAATATACCTTTGATGGGTGTGCAAGTTTGTCCGAAAACGGAAAAGACAGAAAAGAGTTTTATATCTGCTATATGTAAAGTGTTTCTCGTCTCCACTGCAGGAAATCGATAACAGAGATATTGAATAAAATATTTAATGAATAATAAATGGCTTTAACTAACGTTGATAATATTGTAAGTTGATTAAGATGTTTCGTTGGAAATGACTAAGCGCTTAAATAAAACGAAAATGTGTCATTTTTGATGAGAATTGCTAAATAAAAAAATGAATTGCAGTGAAAACGACCTTTATATGATTTGTCATTTGCGATATAGCAAATAATTGAGGCACCCAGTATCAAACGCGTTCAAGTTAGTTTCACTATATTTTTCAGGAGAGCCGAAGTCTATTTGAATACCTTTTAACTGGATGGCTGTCACGAGATATTTCGTCAGATTTTTCGTGCTCAACACGCTAGAGTCGAGTTACGTCGTCAATAACTAATTAAATTTATATTTGCAAATTACAGCCGGCGTGCTAGGTACAAACGTACTTTTTCTACGGCAGCCAAAAGGTTAACAACATTTTGATAACTACGAAAAACCCAAACAATTAACGTCAAATTATTTGTATTAACGTTAAGTGTTTACATTACATATAAAATACTGAACGACATCAGTCAGCTGATTCAAGACCTGCGATCTGATTGGCTCTCAATCTCACGGCTAGTATGACAACAAGATGTCTTTGACTAGAAAATGAAACTGAAACATACATTGAAAATGTTATTTTTATATCTTATAAATGACGGAGCAGCCTGTATCTATAATAACTAATAATAACTGATAATGCCAAATGTAAAAAAAACTATACGCAATTGTTAATTCTCGTAAAAAATACGAACTTAATACCGTCAATTACATTGCATATAAAATTGCTCATTGTAATAAATTACTGTTAAAAAAGCACTTAAAAGTCGAAGAAAAAAAATAAGAATATGCATTAATTTAATACTATATTATATCGAATGCCAAATTAATAAAAAATAACGTCCTATTAGCAAAATATTCATACAGAATGAGATGCCTCGGTGGCTGCAGCGAACAAATAAAAAAAAAAACAAAACACGATTTTCGATAGTTCTCCGTGGACTGTGGAATCCGACCGGCCGGGAAACGAGGCACGTGTTGTGTACGCATCACGAAAGAACACATTTTCATGAATTGTATCGTAATACAACCTGCCTAGTACGTTCTTAGAAATCGTCACAAAGTTATAGAAGTTTAACAAGTGCATCAATTACTCTCAAAGATCAATACAGTGCAACCCCCAATTACACTACCCCGAATTACGCGCTAGCTTGAAATATTCGCCGCGAATCCCCCAATTGCACTGTCGCATTCCATTGTCGTTGCTACGAGACGGTCTGCCTGTGCGGCGCATACAGTAAAATGTTGACTAGCGTCTGTGTATTCAACACGTGCCAGGCTGTACAAGTATAGCCGGGCGACTGTCTATGTGTTGGATTTTGGCACGCTTTGCATTTTATCACTTAGTAACTAAATATTTCGTATTTTTTTTTTTTGCAAAACTAAGGGAAATCTTAGTTTTGCATTTTTTAGCGGAAAAAACCAAATCCTTAATTTTGTATGAGATTCACTCCTCCAATTACACTGTCCCGACTTAAGTGTAAATGGGGGTTTTACTGTATACATACTTATTAATTACGGCTACACTGTACATTCGGCAGTCAGTAAATGTGAAATTAATGTATAAGCGAGTTCGTTCTTTTACACCAACCTTTTCGGACTCTAGAGTGCATTATTTATATCATTATTTTGATAATCTGATGCTTGATTTGTTTTTTTAGCTTTTCCAAGAATTTTGAAATCTGAAAACCCGGGAATTTACCGATTTGCCCAAATTATCAGCGTGACTCGCTTTTTATTCTTAGCTTGGCGGGCGTACCGAAATCGGTCGGCGGGCACGGGGTTGAGCATACCTGTTTTACATAATTCAACTATCATATATATGTATTCCAAGTAATAATGGCAATTCAATACAAAATATCATGTTCAACAATTTCATATTATTCCTAATATGATAAAAAAAATTCAACACATTTCCAATCTAGAATTTCTGAAACATCTCTTCGATTACGGAGAAAATTATTTCACATATAAAATTCAGTTGCGTCAGTAGAGGGGAGATTTACTTCTTAACCAATAAACCTGTATTTCTTAAATGACAATGTCATTAATATAATGCAATTTTATCATCGATAAAACTGTGGTGTATCAATAATGGCGGATGGACATATTAATTATTTACGATGCCTCAATAAATGCTTGTTCAGTAGCGAATTTACGTAAGAATTAATTTTACGAACGTGGGATTACAAGAAAAGAACGCGAGCTATGGATGTATATCAAAGGGATATTTTAAAGGTCAAAGATCTGACAAATCGCTTGCCTTTTATTTTAAATGAATATCGTTTATAAACAATAAACCAGAGCCAAAATCACTGCGATGTTGTTTTTTTTTTTGCGAAAAAAGGATTACATTGAATGAGGTGGGACAATCAATGTTTTAAAAATAATTTATATTCCTAAAGTTAATTTACGTAATTACAAAATATACTTTAATAAAAACACAATATTCCTTAGTACTTTATTCCACTTTAATTTAAAAAGGTAAGGACCGGTTTCGCTCATTGTGAGCATTGTCAACTGATGAAAAGATGTAAACATAGTGGAATTAATTACAAAGGAATATTGTGTTTTTATTAATATAATGCCTTCCCACCAATTATTGACAGTGAACTAAAAGTGAAAAATCTGCTTCGTTTTGTCACCGTTGTAAAAACCATGTTTTATGCCCAATAATACACATAAGCCGCCTACATACATTGAGCCGCCTGTGTGGTCGAGTGGTCAATGTCTTTGGCTTCGGTCACGGGTTCGAATCCTAGCATGGACAGTTTTATAAATTGATTTCTCAATCGATTTATGAATTTCTGTTCGAAGGCATGGGTGTATGTGATGTCTTGAATTCCCCCCTACCAACCATCCTATCCTATAAACGGGGCGTATCGAGAGCGATTAGCAAACCACTAGTTCTGTCCTAGCCCCTACCCTTCTATTCCTACTCTCTTTAGAAAAAGAGAGGTTGAGCAGCTGAGTAACAAGCAGTTCACGCAGAAACACTTATGTTGAGATAAAATCCATTAGGAGTCCATATGCTCCACATTGGGAGCGGACATGGTAAAAAAAAATACACATTAAATAAATTTTATATTAGAAAATAGCTGAAACAAAAAGTTTTTCGATATTTGAACAATAATGTCGATTTGAAACAAAAAATTACAAAACAAAAGAAATGGTTTCAAAAACGCTATATTAAAAGTAATCGTAGCTCTACTTGGGCGATTCGAGCATAACTCCACTTTTTACGATGTCATAAGATGACCACTTAAATGTCGATAAATACATCAGATATCTCTGTTTAACGTTTACAGCCAAATCAAAGTAAGTACACGGGAGACGAGCAGTCGTATGATTAAGATGTAGTTTAGTATAATAATATATCCTTAATAAATAAATTGCCGATGCGCGTTGAATAATTGCAAACGTTTCGAATTTTTTTATGACATTGTGTTTATTACTGACGAAGATGACATGGCGATACGAGGTATTATGGTGGCAAATTAAAAGCATAAAGAATGAGTTTGCTATTCACGCAGGTATTGCTGGACCCAATTTTACAATATACTAGATCACGGGTTCCCAACCTGGGGGTGGCCAACTTTTTTCGATTTTGAAATCGAGGATTTCAAATTCCTCGGTGAGCTTAACTCTCGCGGCTCGGAGACTAGAACAATTCTTCTCTGCCGATGGGGGTCGTTTAGGGATCCCAGTGGTTTCCTCATTATTGGCCTTATTCTTATGAATTTCGAAAAAAAATAGTCTAAGGGCTTTAAAATATCTCTCTGCATCATTCCTCATACATTTTGTTTATGAAAATCCGTGGTTTTTTAATAAATAATCATATTTTAGCCCAGCTATCTTACGAACGATCGCTTATCGCGTTATCGCATATTTATATAAACTACAAAAGGTCCAAAAAACTATGACATAAGAATACCTTAATTATAAACATTGTATCACCCATATTAAAATAGATATTTAAGAAAATGTGGGTATTGGGGTCGCATTTCTTGAGCTTAGAACCGGAAAAGTTTTAAAAAAAAAGTAGTTTCGGGGACAATCCGGAGAAAAATACAGCAAATCGAGGATTTCAAATTCCTCGGTGAGGTAAAAAAAAACGGGAGTTTCGGAGACAATCTGCAAGTCCGCAAGAGTCTATTGCCGGTCCGCGAATAGTCGTAACTCGAAAACTGACTGTACGTAAATATGTGTATCTGGTGGACGCCGGTCCGCGAAATATTTTTACAATTTTTACCGGTCCGTGAATGTAAAAAGGTTGAAGAACAATGCACTAGATCTGTAGAGGGGAACCTGCGGCCTCTTGGCTACACTGATGCGGCCTTTCGACTTGATCAAAATATTCGGCTATACGTATATAGCCTGGCACGTGTTGAATACACAGACGGTAGCCAACATTTGACTGTATGCGCCACACAGACGATCGTCTCGTAGCAACGACAATGGAATGCGACAGTGCAATTGGGGGATTCGCGGCGAATATTTCAAACCAGCGCGTAATTCGGGGTAGTGTAGTTGGGGGTTCCACTGTAAATTCCATAACTTAATAACAATTCAAATATGAATTTCTTATCTATGCTCATTATGCATTCGGCCTATTGAATTGCCGCACGAGTCGGATTTTTTAAACATTACACTAGGTTAAATAAAGACAGCATGTAATTCTTCGACAATTCTAAAATGTATCCTTCTACAGTCTAGCCGCAAAGCTGCCACTTTGTTTTTATGTATGTTTATATTATGCAATAAATCGAGTGACTTGAGATCGTTTTTATTAATTTTGCCATTTTTGGGACCAACAATTGATTCAATTGTCTTTTAGTATACGGAAGAAAGAAAAGTAAGGAAAGGCGGTAATTGGGGGTAAATCAAGGCTGTGATGAGGCTTCGCGGAAAGTAGTTAGCCTGCCATTTGTTTAATAAAATATATTTATACACCGAAACTGCGGAAAGAACGAGGGCAAAGGAATATCGGATATAATACGGAGTCATGAGTGGGTGGACGCAGTGGCGGCCACTAATGAAGGGCTCACAGAGAAACAATGCAATTATTATTTTCCAAAAAAAAAATAACGAAATTAAACTTTCATTGTGTACATGATAACCTTAAGCCTCATTTAGTATAAACTGAGTACGTTACCGAGCGTCTTAAAATGATTTATAGAATTAAAAAAAAAAAAAAACATAAGATAACAGTTTTCTTATAACAAAAAAAATCAACAACACAAGACAGTAATGTACAAACGAAAGGCTTCATTTGACCTTAGCACATTAGACGTGTCCGACATTTCTAGCGATGAAAGCGATGTCCAGTCCCTCATAAAAGTCCGCGTATATAATTAAACACCGATGAGTATAAGATTATTTTTTCGTAATTAAAATACATATTATGAATAATATTTTGTGCAATTTAGTTTTCATTATTACCCTTTTTACACGGTTTTCTATACCACAATGTTGTTTTTTGTCAAATAAAACGGTTTTTTAAATTCAATGAACCAATATTTAAATTTCGGAACAAATAAAATGGTCAGAATTAAAATCAATTTTTGTTCAGAATAAATAATATTATACGGTCAGAAAATTTTATACCGGTTTGGTTAGGTTTTTTTTTTAATTATGACTATTTATTCTGACCGATATATTATGACCATTTAATATAAATTCTGACCGGAAAAATACGAGCCTTTAAATTTAACGATTATTTGAGGAAAATATCAACCGTGTAAAAAAAGAACAGTGACTTGTGAATAAAATATTTTTTGATAAAATGTGACGGTAGAAAAATTCCCTGGTAAAAAATACCTGCAATCTTGTTATGTCATTTATAGGCAATTTACATATGATTTTCAAACATACGTACATACATACGTACATACATACATACAAACATACGAACATAGAGAGTTCCGATACTATATTAAGTAATTCGCATCAGTAGACCCTCTGTAAAGGACGGTGCCCCGACGCAACTGCTCGGAAGTAGTATCAGTCGAGTCGAGACGCCCTACGTACAAGCAGGACATCACCCTCGACGGGTTGGCAGTTGGCGGGCGCCACATAGACTTGGGAACCAGATTAATGGATCATTTTTCTTCCCTCTCGTCTCCTTTTCCCCACCTAGCGGCGCGGCGTCCACATCCATAACTACGACACACTTGCCAGCGTCCCACTACGAATCCACAGGGCGCACTCACCGCTTCTTGCATCTCCTAACTATTCCTAATAATATTTACGGTATCTCAATTGTAAATACTACATAATTATCCTTTGACCATAAAAATTGACGTCTGTCTTTTTTTTTGAAATGCAGTTAAGTGTCAACGGTTGCGTGAATAATAATTACAAAATAAATGAAATATAAGCATTTTCCAAGCGAAGATTTTCAAATGGTAGGTATATATTTGTTGACAATGCAATTCGATCTACAGAGTATGTAAACACATTTTAAAAAATCCTTATAGCTTCATAAAAACATAGATAATAAGTAAAGAAAATCAGTGCGTAAATATTGATTTATTTAATGAAGACGGCAGTCCTGTTATTTGATATTGTTAATTTAAACTCTCGAACGATGACCTTTTGCGTCAAAAAATAACACAAACGAAAAATTTGATCGAGGGTGACTATTTTCACATCGCGTCGTTTTTCCATTCTTGAGTTCCAAATAAAATTATTTTAAAATGCAACAATTTGTTACACGTGTTTCGCCCTCTTCAGTTTATTCGTAAACCTTGCGATAATCTGTCTGATGATGCTTCTTAAAGAGGCGAAATACGTGGAGTAACAAAGTTATCAAATTTAAATTTATAATAAAAATGAACTCATATATATATATAAACTAATTAAGGTGTTCAGTGTAAGTTTCGTAGACAATTAATTCAGTCGACAACCCTGTAGTTTTCCATATCCCCCGGGCCCCTTCTTTAGAGCGCTCCAAGGGTTATTACTTCGAAGGGCCGGGCCTTTATGGAAATATTGATTCATAGTGACTGACTTGGCAGAAAAAGTCCTAAATCTCTGCCGGCGTTATCCTTTTTATTGATATCTGTTGGTAATATTATCGCTTTGCCTGCCGAGGTGCTTTTATTATTTCGCCTAATGATTAAGCCATACCAGAGGTAATAGAATGCCTAATATATTTTATGTTTTAACCGTTTGATGGTATGCTTTGTGGGGGTTTTTTTATGATTTGAGGTAACAACCCTGGTGATAAAGTCACTTTCGGGCGATATTATTTTCACTAAATTTAGTAAAACTTTTTGTCATCTGGGCCGTTGCAATGAAAAACAAGGTCAAAAAATAAACATGAATTTTATTTTGAAAAACAATGTACTTTTTAAAAGTACTTTTAGTTTTACACTTCTTTGGATGTTGTCAAGCCATGTTTGTAACTGATTTCTAAAAATACTTTCAAAATTTATTTTTATCTAATAAATTACATTCATGGTTATAACAACTTTGGAATGAGCAGGGTTTCCAGATAATACCTTCATATATATTACACACCAGATATTATGAATTAAAAATTAAATTTCAATTAGAAGAAGTTAAATATGTATAATATGGCTTCAATGAAAAATCACAAAAAAAAATATGTTTCTAGGTTTTTTTTTCAAAAAATGATGTTTTGTAGTTTGCCACCCTTGTCACCATAAGCCTCCGATCTAATAACTTTGTTGCTACACAAGTTTTTTTACAAATTGTGACACGTGTTTCGCTACTCTTTCTTAGCCCTATCTTTTTAATACCTACTCTCTTATCTTACCTACTTACTTATCTGTAATCGAGAGTGGTTCCTTCTGAAACTATTTTCAGGTTAACAAACATAAAACACATGCGTTTAGTTTTTAAAATCTTAAGGAAATAAATAGTATGCCATAATGAAATATGTCACATTTGGAAATGGAGCTCAAAAACATTTAATCGGTTAACTTGTAGAAAATGTAGAGCAAACATTGCTACGCTTGAGAAAATGGAGTGTTGACAATTTAAGGAGAAATGAAAAATCTGTCGAGGTAAATTAATGCGATAGCTACACAGGACAACAAGTTTTTGTCGAGGGATGGAATCTATTTTGAAGTCAGCAGGATACACCGCAGTGCATCTTTACTATCTGTCAAGTGTCATATTTAATTTAAGACATTTGTTATTCGTAGATTATAATCAAAAACCCATAGAAAATTCCTGGTTTTATAACTTTGCGTTCCTGAAATAAATATATTCAATAATCATATCACAAGGATTTAACCATACAGGTGATATGAGCCAAGATTTTTTTTCCAGACACAAAATAGTTAAAACAATCTTTTAATAATTGAGTATCATTCTCATGGGCTAAAAAATAAAACGTTGAGAAAACATGAAACCATTGAACTGTTATCATGGTTCATCTTAAAGTGACTACATATTATCTGAAATTTCTTGTTTTAATGCATTGTATAATACAATAAATGTCAAGTAATTCATAATTTTAAAACGTGACAATCTATTTTGAAAGAGGTAGTTTTGGGATCATTTAATGTTATTCAAATAAGAGGAAATAGGTCTTTAGGATCATTTGTCAATTGTAACGTCACTGGAGCTTTATGTGATATTATAAGTTATTTCAGATACTTTAATGAAAGCACACAATTTGTTCGATAAGTAAAACAGGTTTTATAGTACATATCGAAAGGTTTTCCCTCGAATACTACGTATTTTCTTTGCGTATGAAACTATTTCAGTAACTTCACTATTTCGCAAGTTTTTATGGTCTTTCCTTATTTCCTAAGTAAGCCAACAGTATCTGAGGGATGGTTGATCGGCCAGTACGTAGGTAGGCAGGAGAGGCCTGTCTGAGCAAATATTTTTTCCCTAATGTGATTGATTTTTATGCGAGATTATGTTTCCCATACAAATGAAGTCGTGTTACCAATTTAGGTAAGAGCCGGCGGACACGTACAAGTAGTTTTCGGGCAAACGAGCGCCGGAGAAAGTTTTTTATTCGGGAGCATTTGATTACTCGGTAAGTAAGTTAATCCGCTTATATTCAAGGTGAAAATCGTTGAGCGAGAAAAGCCGGAAAAGTGCGCTGAAAACTGACAACGTCGCATACTTACTTACCACGGCTAATTTCATAATTACTCGAATATGAATTCGCTCAAGGATTGCGTTAAATTGTATTCTTAAATAATAGTCTACGATTGCATGAATATAATGGCAATTTATCAATATATAATTTAAGATTTCGACAGAAGGTGCTTGGTGGAATTGCAATATTAAATTTGAATTGTTCAAATTATGTATATTCACGACCCGGGTTTCGCATTTTCGCCATCTTCATGCATTCAAGTGCACGGATGAAATTAAACTGTCGCTTAGTGAATGAATATTTCGTGTTTTTATAAGAAATAAATGTATCATTGAGTATCATGCTGGCGCAAAGGATTAGCCCATGTTAATGCCCACAGATTTGAATGGTGCGTAGTTTTAAGAATTATATTTATTTTTGTTTGTCGGAAAAGGTTTTATGATTATATTTATATAGGGTATAAAAGTGGAAAGCCAGGCATGTGTAGCATTTTGAAAGGCGAAAACCGGGTCGTTAGTGACAAAATCTGTGTGAATGTACATAATTTGAACGATTCAATTTTTTTATCGATATATATATATTTTGTAAATCCATGTCCGCTCCCGATTTTGATCATATGGCCTGCTATAGGACAGCGGTCGGCAAACTTTTTGGGCTCACGGAACACTAGCTGGACTTTTGTGTTAAATATTACATATTTAAATAAAAGTGATCAAATGCGTCGTAAAATGCATAAAATTCATAAAATAATAATAATATTTTCTCGCGGACCACACTTTGCCGACCGCTGTTATAGGAGGTATCTTAGATTTCTACAAAAACTGCTTGTTACTCAGTATCTCATCCTATCTTTAATATCCTATTTATATCGCTACTCTTATATCGAAAAGACAGTAGGGATATAAATGATAGGGTTAGGACATAACTATTCGTTAGCAAATCTCTTTTGCTATTCCCCGTTATTTTAGGATTGAAAGGAAGGGATTTTTTAAATATCACAAACATTCATGCCTTCGAGCAGAACACATGAAAACATGTAAGTTTAATCATAGTTCTGACGATGGCGAAAGACGCAATAGCTATCAACTAGGGTATCCAATCCCGAAGCCTTTTTCCGATCCCGGGATTTCGGGATTGAATTATTTTGAATCGTTAGCAAATCTCTTTTGCTATTCCCCGTTATTTTAGGATTGAAAGGAAGGGATTTTTTTATATATCACAAACATTCATGCCTTCGAGCAGAACACATGAAAACATGTAAGTTTAATCATAGTTCTGACGATGGCGAAAGACGCAATAGCTATCAACTAGGGTATCCAATCCCGAAGCCTTTTTCCGATCCCGGGATTTCGGGATTGAATTATTTTGAATCGTTAGCAAATCTCTTTTGCTATTCCCCGTTATTTTAGGATTGAAAGGAAGGGATTTTTTTATATATCACAAACATTCATGCCTTCGAGCAGAACACATGAAAACATGTAAGTTTAATCATAGTTCTGACGATGGCGAAAGACGCAATAGCTATCAACTAGGGTATCCAATCCCGAAGCCTTTTTCCGATCCCGGGATTTCGGGATTGAATTATTTTGAATCGTTAGCAAATCTCTTTTGCTATTCCCCGTTATTTTAGGATTGAAAGGAAGGGATTTTTTAAATATTACAAACATTCATGCCTTCAAGCAGAACACATGAAAACATGTAAGTTTAATCATAGTTCTGACGATGGCGAAAGACGCAATAGCTATCAACTAGGGTATCCAATCCCGAAGCCTTTTTCCGATCCCGGGATTTCGGGATTGAATTATTTTGAATCGTTAGCAAATCTCTTTTGCTATTCCCCGTTATTTTAGGATTGAAAGGAAGGGATTTTTTAAATATTACAAACATTCATGCCTTCAAGCAGAACACATGAAAACATGTAAGTTTAATCATAGTTCTGACGATGGCGAAAGACGCAATAGCTATCAACTAGGGTATCCAATCCCGAAGCCTTTTTCCGATCCCGGGATTGAGATTTTCTCACCGAGGAATTTGAAATCCTCAATTTGCTATACTTTTTTCCAGAATCTCACAGAAACTTGTTTTTTTTTTTTTTTAGCTCACCGAGGAATTTGAAATCTCCGATTTGGTATACTTTTTCCCAGAATCTCACAGAAACTCGTTTTTTTTTTTTTTTAGCTCACCGAAGAATTTGAAATCCCCGATTTGCCAATTTCGTGTAAATTTCGAGAATTTGCTAGAAATTTCTCAATCCCGAAATCCCGGGATCGCGGCCATCTCAATCCCGGAATTTCGGGATCAGAAAATTGAACGGGATCCCGGGATTGGATGCCCTACTATCAACTAATAAATATAAAAAAAACTGTAGAACTTAATGCGTCGCTATTTTCACCCTATTAAAATGTAGTTATACCAAGTCAATAAATGAAAAAGTGTTATTCGTAATGGAATTCGGAACCGTGAGATACGTCACGAAGCCCCACGTTGTTGACGACAGCTGGCAATAAAAAAAAAACGACTGTTCATGAAGTATTGTTTAATGCAATTGTGATGCAAGAATAATGAAACGGGGACGTTGAAATTACAACGTAGTTTAAAAACGAAATAATTTACAGTGAAATAATTATCGGAAGACATTTGGATATCAATAGTAGACTACTTTACATGGACAATCGGAAACAATTTCCAAAATACAGTTTTATGGAATGATTTGAAGCGAATAGTGAGGCGCCTATAAATGAAGTATGCACCGACGATAGAGCGACGCTGTCGTCGTTAGCGTCCCGACGCTGACGCCAAACAGAGAAATCGTAACGGACCGTTTCAAACTATATTTGCGAGGCAAACACCGAAGGATCTATCCATATAAAAATAAAAACTTACATTTATATAAATCTATAAAAAAAATAAACTAAACGTTTTCTATACAAAACTTGTTTCCAATCCTTAAAAAGTCATCACATTGAAAATAATGAAATATAAATATTTAAATAACTAGAAAGATAGAGGTGTTTTCATAATGGCTAGACGACGATGGTAGGGTGTCGTAAATATGACATTTTCAGAGTCTGATCAGAAAGGTGTTTAAAACAATAAGTTTTGTCGCATTATCTGAAAAAAGGAACATACAAATCATTGATGGTTATTTAGATACACTCAACTCTTTTTTACACATTAGATACGTTCCAAAAAAAGCCCTGTTATTTGCAAGAAGAACAATATTGTGGTATGAAAAATCGTGTAAAAATACGTAATAATTCCAAATAATAATTTAAGCAAACTACTATTCATAGTATGTATTATAATTAAGAATAAATAATACCATTCAAAGCTACTTGATTATATTCGGAGACTTTTATGAAGGACTGGATATAAACCGATTTAATGACAAGAAATGTATGATGTGTTTGTAATTAGGAAATCTGTTATTCGCTTCTGTGTTTTTTGTGGCTTGAGAATCGTGCAAAACAAATGATTCGTGTAAAAATATAGTATGTATAGTATTATTTCAAAATTGTGTAAAAGAAGAGTTGAGTGTAACAAAAAAACTATCTATTTCAGAGGCAACACTGTCTTATATGATATTTTTAATACGAAGTGCAGTTGCGTGTAGAATATGATCTTCTAATAAATCTGTATGTTTGTGGCAAATAATTCATTCCATCGGGGGTCTTTACGGCCATTCTGATATCCAAGCTTCGCTATCGAGAGCCGGTTTATCGTTTTATTTCTGGGTTCGATCCGCCATGGGAAAAGCCATCGCGAAAGAAAGTTGTTAACCAAAAGCGATAGTTTTAATATAAGGCTGCGTCGGAAAACTTTCTGCCACTTACTACATTCAGCGTTATGTTAAATTCCAACTTGTTTCAAAGCTCGATGCTTTTTATCTTTTGTGAAAATGTGCGTTACAGCTTCTTGCAACTTGGATTAATTTCCAACGTCACATTTATATTTTTAAAAAGAGATAAAAAAAATACATTTCGCAAGGACATTTGGGTAACTTGATCATATTTTTGAAAGTAAAACATTACTTATTAATAATGTAACATTTACAGCCGATTTTTGTTACTTTTTATTATAATTTGATATGATTACTAACCCTTTATTACAAACTGCAATACAATGGATACTAGACCTCCGTAGCTCTACAGTTAGTGGTGCGCTTAGTCATCGAAGGATCAGGGTTCAAACTTGTCACAGGGTCAATATCACTCGTTCAATTTTAAGGTGGATAATAAATACCAAATGCTGTATAAAATATATGAGTAGCTTAGAATCATAGCTCACTTTCTACGTAAATCGAGTTATGAGAAAATGGCAAAAAAAATCTATGAATACTAATTTTTGTAGTTTTAAGAAATGTAATAATTGAGGAGCAAACATTCAAAAAGTGTTTTGTCACAAATTTTGAAAAATGGCGTTTTATATCAATTCTGATAGCACATAATAATACCTATGAATGGAAATCAAAATTAGTGTTCAAAAAGGTTTTTTTTTCATATTAAAATGAAATCATAAAGTTGACACATTCATACAAACCGTCACTTTTGCAACACTTAAATCATCATTTTCCAAGCTTTGTATTTGTGTGACAAAACACTTTTTGAATGTTTGCTCCTCAATTATAACTATAAATATTTACCCCGAGTGAAAAGTAAGACTTTTTTAAAATGCAAATTATACTATTGAACTATGAAAATACAAATCGCAGATTGTTTAAAGTATGTTTTAGAACACAACTATTATTGTATACGTGTATTGATGCATTTAGATTCATTTGGCAGACTTTACTCAAAAACGTCAAAAATGCAAAATGTAAGTTTTGATTCTAAGCACTACATATATTTATCGCATTTGCTATCGGCTGTGGAAAGGAAAAAAGTAGCGGTGGGCTGCCAATACGTTAACAAGAGGCTCGCTTAATTTCAATTCTCGGTGTTGTGGGGGAGGAGTGAATTTTTTATCACTCCTATGCAATTGTATGAAATACTAAAATAAGCAATCGGTCGTAAACTTATCAATCTAAATCAGCGGTCACCAAACTACGGCCCGCTGAAGATTTTCATCCGGCCCGCGAAAAGAAATTATATTAAATTAAATTATAGAATAGAAATTATTCATATAAGAAATATAAATTTTCATGATTCAGTTGTAAATTCACGACAACTATTCATTTCAAATCATCAATTGTCATACAACTATCTGGTAGGGGACTCAAAGTGAAGGAAGTTGGATAAAAATTGGAGGCGAGACGACCAGATGTTCGTTTACTTAAAAACATCTCGAATATTTTCATTTATTGAAATTGTAAGAAGGGGAAACATTTGTTTATTCTTATTATTATGTAACTACATAAAACGAAATAATATTCTGAGTGGATTCCAATAATAAGTGTCGTCCGCCCCCTTAGTTATTAAAAAGTTCAATCCGGCCCGCTTCTCAAAAAGTTTGGTGACCCCTGATCTAAATGACCTAAAATATACTACTGTGTATACTGAAGCTGTCGTAGATAATATATATGTCAGAAATTGTAGTTATTTACTAATTTGACCTGAGAATATTTTTTTCTCTTAAATTAACAAAAGGCTCGCCGGCCTTAGTAAAAAATAACAAGGGGCTCGCGCGAGCCCCTCCAGCCCACCCCTGGAAAAAGGACGCAACCCACACATATCAAATTTTACAGGAGGCGCAAAAAATGTGTTTTGATGATTTTGAGCCATATGCAAATTATGAATTATACACAACCTCAAAGTGCACGGAAACTTCAGAATTGGTGTTTAATTGACATAATTTAATATTATTTTTTAAAAAAATCTTTATTTCAGTCTTTTTTTTTGGTTAAATTTTTTTACAAGGTCACCTTTTTCAAACATAAAAGCTAAATATTAATACTAATTCTGCATTTGCAGCTTGCATTAATTTGATAGAACGTGTATCAAGTTTGATTCATTGTGATTATCTAAAAAAACCTGTTTTGAAAAATATTGTGGGTTACGTCCTTTTTCCTTTCCACAGTCGATATATTATCATATTTAACTTGAATAACATGATGCATTGTATATCTCTCCGGAGCAGTGGCGGCTGGTCAATGTGGCATTCGATCAATGCACCCCTTGTATATGCAGGCGTGGTTATATTTCATGAAATAATATTCAAACATAACATTTATACCATTCACTCATTTTTAATTCTTCATGTATTTATTGCCTATAATAAATATTTAAGAAAAAAATATTTTATTTAATTTAAAATTTTATTTTATTGAATTTAAAACGAGGGAATGGTATAAATGTTATTTTTTGAATATTATTTCATGAAATATAGCCACCCCTGCATATACAAGGGATACATTGATCAAATGCCACATTGACCGGCTGCTATTGCTCCGGAGCCAGTATATATAGCTGACAACAATGTAAGTTTAATCATAGTTCTGACGATGGCGAAAGCCGAAATAGCTATCAACTAATAAATATTAAAAATGTAGAACTAGATACGTTGCTATTTTTACCCTATTATAATGGAGTTCTACCAAGTATGTAAATGCAAAGCCAATAAATAAATATATTTAACTTGTCTTTCAATCATTATAAATTTTACCGTGCAATTTTTAATATAGTACCTACAATGAGAATGTAAGTTCAATACATTTAAAATTAAAACTGGACAGGCAAGCAGTACTTAAAGATAATACGCAGCGTGTTGTAACACTGTAAAATGAAATGTCGGAGTAGTTTGTAGTCAAACAAAAATCACATATATTGAGTGTTAAATACTAAATTAACGAGCTACTCTCGTCCGCCTGAACATTTACGGTGCAACAATTTGCATTAATTATGTGCAGTCCGAGAGGGGAATGAGTTGCTACCTGCTACTGCACTTCCAAAGACACCTCTAACAAAGGAAGATTCTCTTTTTTTCTTCAAAGGCAAATCACTTAAATCCAGAATTTATGAGCTGCCGTAGTTTTAATACGACCGCTCACGACTGTCGTAAAAAAACCTGACGTCAAACATTTATAATGGTATTGAAATATATTTAATGCTCAAATAAGACTACCGATCATTTTTAAGGCAGTATAAAACTGAAATTAATTAATTGATAAATACACACAACCCCAGTGTCGCTTTAGATTTTAAAAAAAAAGACAAATCATTTGGTAGACTTTGATTTTCGGTATTTACAATAGTCAGCATATTGGCTTTCGTCGGTAAAATAGTTATTTCTAATATGAAATAAAATAATTTAGATTATTCTATGTATTGTGTTACAATTTGTGTCACGTGTTTCGCCTCTTTCAGAGGCATCCTCAGACAACTACTTTTTCAAATACTTGCTTAATACGAATGATTTTAATTTTACTATTCTGGTATATAATAATAAAAATGGGAGGCAAGGAGAGGACGATAGAAAAACAAACAAACGATTAAGCGATTATTTTCAAAATAGTAGTTGTCTGAGGATGCCTCTGAACGAGGCAAAACACGTGTCACAGTTTTTAACACAATACGTGGAATAATCTAAGTTATTTTATTTCATATTAAAATGAACTTCCACAAAGTTACCGCCGAATCCATCGAAAGTATTAGTTATTTCTATTTAAAAAAAAAGGTACAGTAAAATCACCATTTACACTATAGTCGGGACAGTGTAATTCGGGGTAGTGTAACTGGGGGAGTGAATCTCATAAAAAAATAGGGATTTGGTTTTTTCCGCAAAAAATGCAAAACTAAGATTTCCCTTAGTTTTGCAAAAAAAAATATATAGACGAAATATCTAGTTACTAAGTGATACAATGCAAAGCGTGCCAAAATCCAGCACATAGACAGTCGCCCGGCTATACGTGTTGAAAACACAGACGCTAGCCAACATTTGACTGTATGCGCGGCTTGTAGTAACGATAATGGAATGCGATAGTGCAATTGGGGGATTTGCGACGAATATTTCAAGCCCGCGCGTGGTTCGGGGTAGTGTAATTGGCGGTTTCACTGTATTGTTAATTTCTCTGATACAAAAAAATATTATAATCAACGTGAACAAATACGTTTCAATTAAAAGTAGTGAAAAGTCAATTCTCTCTTTTGCATAAAACCATTCTTCAGACTTGGAAAAAGATTAATGCCGAAATAGGCGTATAATTTAGCGAACACCTTCAATGACAATGATCGCTGATGAGGAAATGAAAAGCTTTGCGGATCACTTTTTATGATACTATGTAGTTGAAAGAGTTTTGCTTTATTTTGATAATCATCTTCAAATCCAATATATAGGGTTTTTGTGGTAATTTCAATGAGACAAAATAAGAAACAGGATATATTATTTATATATCTTTTAGAATTACTATTAAATACAAGAATGTTATTTTTTTAAATTTAATTATAGGTATAAAATTACGAATTTGGAGACTTTTGAAAGATGGAAAGAAACGCGTGGTCATAAATGTAATAAAACAGTAAATAGGAAAGTATTAATTTTCAATTGAATATTTCCAAACGCAAAACTTCACTTTGTCATGTTGTATCAATAACAATATTTTTTTATTTTTTTGAAGCTATTGCACAATATTCAAATAGTGACATTATTAGCTGGCTTGCGTTTAAAAAGTTATTTTTTTATCTATGAATAAGTAGAGGTGTTGTCGATGGTTACAAACACTCTAGCGTAGTTAATGTTGTCTCGAAAATTAGTTCGTACAATTATAATTTAATTGCATATAATTTCTTAGACTTCGTGTATATGTGCACGTAATTGTAAAATTATCACAATCCGGATTGATTCTTTATAAAGCGTTGGACAATAATTACTACGTTAGTTTATTTGAAAAAGTGTAGAAGAAATTTATCAATGCATGCATACGTTATTAGTTTTTAAACACAACTCAAAATGGAAGGTCGATATAACGTCCGTTAAGGATTCTGAAGTCTCTGTATTTTTCATGTCCCGGGACACGACGAATAAAATTGTCACTGTCTTAGTCCGTCGTGGGGAACTTGCGGCTTTTTGGCCTGATCGGCCAATTCTTTGGAAGAGCTAAATTTAAATCTTAAAATTAATTTTAATTTAAATTAATTTTAATTTAAATTTAAAGCTTAAAAAAAAAAGAGAAAATTTTTGGAAGAGCTAAAAAAAGCTGGTAATTGGTGGACAAATCCGTAAATTATTGGCATTTTAGAGGTCTGAATTAGGGTATTCAATCCCGCAGCCTTTTTCCAATCCCGGGATCGACTAATTTTGAATCCCGGAATCCCGGGATTGAGATTTTCTCACCGAGGAATTTGAAATCAACGATTTGGTATACTTTTTCCTAGATTCTCACAGAAACTCGTTTTTTTTAGCTCACCGAGGAATTTAAAATCTTAAATTTGCCAATTTCGTGTAAATTTTCGGGATTTGCTCAAAATTTCTCAATCCCGAAATCCCGGGATCGCGGCCATGTCAATCCCGGAATTTCGGGATCAGAAAATTGAACGGGATCCCGGGATTGGATGCCCTAGTCTGAATCCTTGGAAGACCTAAAAAAAGGTCCCAAGCTGGTACTTTTGAGAAATCCGAAAATTTCTGGGCTTTACAAATTGGCATGAAAATTCCCTAGTCAATGTTTACTGAGGCCCTTTGTTGAATCATAAAAATGAATGCGGCCTTTAGACAAGAAAAGGTTCCCCACCCTATAGTCTAGGTCAATTACTGTAATCCTAAAATTGTTCAGGAAAACAAAAAAGCTGAAAGCCGTAAAATTTATTTTAGTTTAAATGAAAATTATGAATAATATTTAATTAAGACGTACTTTAAATTTTCACAGTGATTAAATAACTACATATTTAACTATTATTGATTTTCACAAAAATATAAAGGTTACCTTAATTACTTGGTTCGGAATAGTTGAATAAGTTAATGTGCAAAAAAATCGTTTCAACTGTGAGCTAATTAATGGATTAACATAAAATTATTAAAAAAAAAACTAAAACAGGTTTTATTATCACTATTAGTATCACCATCGTATGAAAAATATAATTATATGTTAAATATAGTATAAAGAGGTTATAACTGGACACTTTCAAATATTAATAATATAAATGACTGTTTAAAAATCTTAGAAAACATAGCTTCAGTGAACTTTCCTGCTGTCAATCTGAATTTACTCATATGAAAATATCAACGATGTCTAACGTTTCAGAACCATGTACGAGTCAAGAATATTTTACACTCAATGACATAGCGAGAAGTATTTTGGGGAAAAGTTTGGCACTGGGAAGACGCTGTGTTTAAGGCAAATTGGTTTGGCAACAGCATAAAAGGGAGATTTTACTATTATTATAATGCAACGTATCCAGAATGCAATTCTAAAGCATCCATAGTTTAACTACACGAGTTTAGTAAAAATAAAATCATGCTTATTGTTTTCATTTCTACAAAAAAAAAACACTTTTTTTATTATAGTCAGATGGAAGATTGCTGGAGTGTAAAAAAGAGTATTTTTAATATCGTTTAAACGTTTGTCACATTACTTTGTAACATAATTTAAGACGTGATGCATATTATTAAGGACACATATATTGCAGATCTCTGCTGATTTTATATGACAGGATGAAGATGGAATAATGATTATAATACTGTTTGATCTCTACAGTAAAAAAAGAAGGCACACATTAAATTTTGAATTGGCTGAAGACATGTTTAAGCGCACTGCCATATTGTTCTGGATACAAAGCTGTATTCGGATGATGGGCGATACTTTACGGTAGTGTGGCGTGCATCACTAGAAAAACTCAACGAACATGTTAACTGAATTTGTTGAACATACATTGAATAATACTAGTGAAATGATATAGATATGTTTTAGAAAAATGAAGACACTAAAATGTATTTTATTATATTTTACATGATATTATTATGAAACGGTTGAGTAGGAATACTTATCCATAAAAAATAGGTTTCATTTTTCATTTCAACATTTTTTCAACCTTAAAGACACACATTGCAAAATAAATTATAAATATGTTTTCCGTGGAAGAACGGCAAAATTTTGACTGCTCTATCGTTCTATCGAACGGTTCGTCATTGTATTTGAATATTATTTTAATATTCTACGACAAAATTATAAGCGATTCACAAAAAATAAACGGTTATGATATCTATAAATTATATGCTTTGTTGCTAATATAGCTGACACCATATTGAGGCTATAAGCCAAATTGATTATTATAATAAATCGACTGTGGAAAGGAAAAATAACGTAACCCACACATATCAAATTATACAGGAGGCGCAAATAACGTGTTTTGATGATTTTGAACCATATGAAAATTATGAATTATACACAACCTTGAAGTGCACGGATACTTCTAAACTGGTGTTTAATTGACATAATATAATATTAATTAAAGAAATTGTCTAGAAAAAACTTTATTTCAGTCTTTTTTCTTGGTTTTAATTTTTTACAAGCTCATCTTTTTCAAACTTAAATGCTAAATTTAAATACTATTTCGGCATTTGCAGCTTACATCCTTTTTATAGAACGTGTATCAAGTTTGATGCATTGTGATTATCGAAAAAAACCTGTTTTGAAAAAACTATGGGTTACGTCCTTTTTCCTTTCCACAGTCAATATACAAATTGATGCATTAGATATAAGATGCTCCACACTCAAAGACAAATTGAAAAAATCAAGTTTTGTACAGACCTTCGGAGATTTCAGCGGAGTGAAAAACGTTTATAAAATTAACATAAAATGTGGTTTGAAATAAAAGAAATAAAATTAAATATGCGAATGACATTGCTTCGTGTCATTGTAAGGTCAAAAAAGAATGATGGTAATCTCCAGATATGCATATAATATAACATGATACATTCCGGTAGGATAATGTTGAGAACAGGTCATCTGTTACTCGTTGTGTGGAGAAAAAGTTATTTATTTATACTATTAACATATTCAAAGTAATTTATATTACAATAAATCTGTTAGAATGAATTCATACTGCGTTTAATAATGCACAAGTGACCTCTCAGTCGACGGAGAGCATTTTGCCTTTAATTTGATTTATTCAAACGGAAAATAATTACTTGTATTGAGTGAACAAATTACAGATGCGTAAATGTTTTCATCCTCGTCGTTAATACTTCATTTTATAAAATGACATGGCTATAACTTAGTATCAATCAGCGATGGGCTACCAATACGTTAACAAGGGGGCTCGCTTTATATCAAAGCAATTCTCGGTGTTCTGGGGAAGCAGTGAGTTTTTTTCACTCCGATGGAATACTTAAAGAAGCAGTTGATTGTTACTTAATACACTTATAATATGTAACAATATGCAATTTACCGTAAACTTATCAACGTGAATTGTCAACAGTGTACTACTGGTAGAATCTGTAAATTTATGTAAATTCGTAAATTCTTGACATACTCTGAGTTTTGACCATAAATTCCTGTTTCCGTCCAAAAATTCCCAAGTCAATGATAATATATAAGTCAGAAATCGCAAGTATGTACTCATTTGATATGAGAATATTGTTTTCTTAAATTAACAAGGGGCTCGCCAACCTTTGTAAAATTTAAGCCGAGCTCTCTCCAGCCCACCCTTGGTATCAATTCAATCGGAACTGTGTCTTGCGTATTTTGTGATGAACAACCAAGTACATTCATTTACTAAAAAAACTTAAATAAGAATGGGGATAAGACAGGATTAGTAAAAGTCTTATCGCTTTCGTGATCCCCCGTTTTCAGGATCGGGTGTTGCAGGGAATAATACAGAAAACGATATTTTAAACATGTTTCATATAACAAATAATTTCGAACAGCGCGTTTTATAGAATAATATAATAAATTTATATTCATGACCTAATCAATCAGGAGTTTAAAAAATATCATTATTATTAATAATTTCTAATTAAGAGCGACACGAGTTCTACTTCTCTTTGAAGAATTCTGCGACTGCATAGATTATAGAAAGATCATAAAAATAAATTAAATATAAATTTCTACAATACACTTTATTTATTTTAATTGCAAGTTTTATTTATATACAGGGAAGTATTTTAATCGTTATTGGAAATCAACTATTGATATAAAAAATTAAAAAACACTTTTATATACAAGAATATTATTATAAATAGAGATTTTTTTACATTACAAGTATAGTGAAATTCATCGTAATAAATAATTCAGTTTGGTAAGATTTTTCAGCCGTTTTATTCACTTTCGTGTTGTATAAAAATATTATCAGATTTAAAACATACACATATGTTTCTAAGTCTATTTTCACATAAGTTAAAGACCCTAAAAAGGTCGTGCAATCTAATTGTGTGTTCATCGAGACTATGACACGAAAGGTAAGATAAATAAGATGATTTTATTCATTTGATATTTAAAAACATATTTATAATTTATTTTGCATAAAATAATACAGTAATTAAATATATTGATTGAATTGGGGTTTACTAGGTAGAACTCCATAGTAGGGTAAACATATCAAAGTATTTAGATCTATAGTTCTTTAACTATTCAGGTTTTAAAATACTTCTGATGATGGCGCACGCCGAAATAGTTATAAACTAGTTTAATAAAAAAAACTGTAGAACTAAATACATTGATATTTTTACCCTATTAAAGTAATTAAATACATGAGCAAAAATTGAATAAGATTTAATTGTTTTACATTACACTTATTTAATGTATTTTTAATGTGGTTTAATTTGAGTATAAAGATAAGTAGTAATTTATTACAGAGAATTTATTAATGCTTAAACATTCATTGAATAAATTGAGAACAATTCATGCAATATCAAAGAATGTTAAAAAATATTCAATTCAGATTTTAGGTAAAGTGGGGATGAAGATTTTTCTCGTTCTGTAACTGCCAATAGACATCTGAAATGTTTTTACAGGGATTTGAAGAAGTTATTGTGCTTTAATAAATGAATTTGTGTTATTCGTTAAAATGTACTACAATGAAGTCATAATAGTCGATGTTAGAAGATAGCCAAATTGAATGCACAAAAACTTTTTTATTCACTTTGGAATCGCATTTTGATGAGTAAGCTTTGAAGCCCTAAGCATCTATGGCCATAAAAAAAGATTGAGCACAACCTCAGCGGGGTTTTAAGACCTCCGTAAGAGGAGACGAGGGATTCGAAGGATTCGGAATATGGCTCTTAGGGATTTGAATAAAACAGTCGTAAAGTGCAATTGTTGTAGAAACATAAAAATCACGTGATAGAAGAACACTTTATATGGAAAATTTGAACGATCGATTTTGTTTTGCATAGATTTTTTTATTAGACAGTAATATATGAATTTGTAAAATATTTGTTAAGGAACAAAACATATTTATTCAAAATTAAACTCTAAAATTAAAAAAAAAAATATTCGCCTTAGATCAAATCAGCACATAACTGCAATTTCTGTAGATGGCTAAATTGTATTATGAAACAAGACTTAGTTCCCCATTCATTTTTCATTCAGCTTTGTAGGCTTCCGTGCCGGACCTCACGGGTTCTAGTCCCAGTACGAATCAGCAACAGACCGATTTATCCATTTTATGTTCAAAGGCATGGGTGTTTGTGATCTAAAAATTCTCTTACACTCTTACGATCCTTCAATTCAACTGGGCGTATCTTTAGCGATTAGTTAATCACTAGTCCTGTCTTAGCCTTATCATTCTATCCCTAATAATCTCTTTGGAAAAGAGAAGTTGAGCAACTTAGTAACAAACAGTTCGCGTAGAAAAAAACTTTTGTTGAGATACCTTCATTAGGAGGCCATATGTTCGACATTGGGAGCGGACATGGATAAACAAAAAAAAATGTATACGATTTACCGAGCCCCTTGTTAAGATATTGGCAGCCCACCGCTGTCCAATGCTCATGCATAATCAATATAACATATTGCGTGGGGGGGGATTTGCGTGACGTTTTCACGGGGTCCCCATATTTCTAGCTACGACACTGATTAAATTTACTTCAATGGTATGTCCATCAATTGAAATTATTTATTAGGTTTTAGGGGAATCAAAATTTTAAAGCTTACAAAAACTTCCAATCTTAAAATCCTTTCCGTATGATTGTGTTTTATTACTATCAGTGAACTTGGTATCCGGAAATAAGCTGAAACTATCATTTGTTCTGTCCCGTGATTAGATGTATAATTTTAATACAATACATTTGATTCTATTGATAAACAATAAACGTTAAGCATAATTATTTAAATGCACTTAGTGCGTGAGTTAATGGCGTCGTAGACGTGCAATTAACATAAACATACAAGATAAATGAGTGGTTGAGTACTGAATAAGGAAAATATTAAAACAGCATTAAAATTGATAACTTTTTTACTCCAATGGAAGTATTAATACGTGTGACACGTGTTTCACATCATTGAGAAGCATCTTCAGATTACAACGTAGGTATTGATTTAAAAAATGAATGGATTTTTTCCCTTAATAATAAACGCGAGAAGTGATTAGAAACAAAGAATAATATTACAAATTAAAACGTTCGTTTTAAATTAACAAGGTGGTCGCCGGCCTTAGTAAAGTTTAACAAGAGGCTCTCCGGCCCACCCCTGTATTCACCGTGTATACAAAGAGTTGAGTGTAGTTATCCGATTATGTATTACTGTTTTTATAACCAATGGCGTATAAATATAATACGTACTTAAATAAGTCAGGCAAGCGAATTCACACATTTGGCGCTATGCAAATATTGAAAGAAAAATAAACAATGGCAGGAGGATGAGTTATCAATAAAATGTAAATTTTTCTAGGCTCAGTTGAACAACTTCAATGGCTGCACGTGTCGTTGGTACTCTTCGAATGAATCATTCGATGAATAACAATCGCTGGAAACATGATAATTATAAAAGTTTATTTCTTTTTGATTGAGCAATAAGTACAAGGTATTAAAACGATCTTGCACGTTGGATAGTTTGTCTGTATGAAACGCACAGCAGAACACAGTGTTGCAGAGAGAAAAAGAGATAATAACGACGACCTTTTTTGGTAAAAAAAAATATAAATATATATTGTATTAATAGAAATTATGACTGTAATTATGTCGAATTTTAGTTAAATTCTTAATTGCTCTTTTTCAAAAGAAATATCATTGAAAAGCTCTGTTATATAAACTTAGTGATACATTTATTTCTTATTTAATCACGATACATTCATTTACTAAGCGTCAGTTCAAGTTCATCCGTGCACTTGGCCGCCTGAAGATGCTTAAAGGCGAAACCCAGGCTGTTAGTGACAAAATTTGTGTGCATGTACAAAATTTGAACGATTCAAATTTAATATTGAAATTTTACCAAGCACCTTCAGTCGAAATCTTAAATTAACTAATTAGGTGTTGTGAATTCACCTTTACGTCACGTCTTAGTTGATATACATTAGTCAAATTCGTGTATTTAAAAATTAGCCATCTAAAATAATACGATTCTCGCTTGCAATTTTGTGCTTATCAAAACAAAAGAGATATCTTTCGAAATGTCACTTGAACGGGTAATATATAAATACAACATGTCTTCCTTATACATTCAACTCGAGTTGATGGTGACATTACTGTCATTATTATGATGTCAACAAGTGGGTTTGTTTGGTGGTTTCCTACAAAGCCTTCCACTGCAGATTGCTGTCTAGAGGCCAATCTTTAATTTAGTATTCTAAACATACTCTTATAGCTTCAACTACAACTCAAACTGATGGCATATTGGACAAGTGGAAAAACCACCGTTTCGGACTATACATAATTATTAGTTGTAAGTATACAATTATATAAAACAATTGCGTATTTATTTTGACTTTAATTTGGTTTATACCATGACCGAGCTTTGTGACATATAAAAAAGTCAAGACACGATTAGAAAAAAAATACATGAATGAACAGGCGTGGATTTCCCTGATGCGTAATCTTTTTTATTAATGTATTCAAGAGGATACTAATCAAATTATAATCTGAAATAAACGCGAAGAATCATTTCGTTGCATGTTAAAGAAGAGTGAATTTTATTGTATTCACTTTCTAAATCGATTAAAATTTAAAGGGTGGGTCAAAAAACTTATTGGATTAATGTTGGAATAAATTCGTTGGAAAATTCAAAAGTGTCTGGTCCAAACATGTTTGAACAAGTCTGTTTTAAGGTAAAACAAATCTGTTTTTTTTTTATTGTATTTAAATAAACGTTGATCATATCGAAATCGATGATTTTAATGATTGATTTTATTACCTCTTGAATACCCTAAGGTCGAAAACCTTTACTAGAACATAATATGCATACAAATATGCAAAAGTTTAGATTGAAGTTTTTGATAAAAAAAATAATATTTGCTTATATTATTATGGTAGGTATCTTTATTTTTTTAAATACCGTCTAAGAATATTTTTATCATTAATTATTCAACAATTAGTCAAAAATTATTACATTAATGTAATAACTTTCAGACACCACTTGTAATTTATTAATCTTGGATGACTTTTTAATTATACGTTAGATATGTTAAACATTTTAATTTTGTGTTATTTTAGAATCACTTATAATGTAATTGGTAATTTCTTTTCAATGCCAACTGTTGTTTACACCTTTTCATTTAAATTTATTTCTGTATAAATAGCATTGCTAAATTATATTTCTTATCAGTTGACAATGCTCGCAATGTGCGAAACCGGTCCTGACCTTTATTAAATTAAAGTGGAATAAAGTACAAAGGAATATTGTGTTTTCATTAATAGTCAAAAATTCTTGATAGACTGAGCCCAGCCAACGGGTCGTAGTTTAGTGACCGTTGCTTTAGTATAAGAATAAGGTCTTGGGTGACAACTCATGAGCACTTATCCAGCTGGTGGTGACGAGAACATTATTCAGTTCCATAGGAAAACGGAAATTAGATGAATAAGAAAGTAACAACTTTCGTTCAATAATGGAGTTTGATAATCAAGGAACAGTGAAGTACAGTGGTAACTTGGTAAGTCTAGGAGCGCTGATTAATTACAATATTTTAATGCTCTCTAGTCGCAATGATCCAATTTTCCTACCAACAAGTTTTCAACTTAAGTTTTTCCAACACATTATTACAAAAATCATCATATTAAGTATATTCATGCAAAAATTTATGGAAAAATTTCCAAATCGTCTTGAAAAAAGGTGGGAGCGCCGACCCTACGCGTCCCCGCCCCACTACACCACTGTATAGACGTGATACCTGAAGTAGTCCACTGAGAATTGTTTTGTACTAGTTTTATAAACGATATAGTAAAAAGAAGCTTCGGTGTAAGATATATGTTACAATCAACATTACCTCTAAGCTACGCGCGCGCGCGACCGCGCAGCTAACCTCTTGCCTTGGAGGAAGCATTGGTTACAATCTAGCATCATATTATCTAGTATGGGATTGATCATGATTATACGAAAGGGCTTACATCTTAGATACTTATCAATAAAATCATGACCAAAAAAGAATAAATATAACGTGTATAAATATGTATAACAATGTAAATTAAAAATACTCTCAAACAAAAAAAGATCATAGATAAATAAATAACAGCTTGTGATAAAATACAAATAATATCGAAACCGCGATCACCAGATAAAGAACGTTTTTAAAAATAGATTGTTAAATTTATCTCGAAAAAAAAGTTCTACCATTATTATTGTCGCAGTAGAAAACCTCAACGTCGGAGACAAAACCATATCCGGTAGTGCTCTAAGATTTCTTCCCGCCTTATCGCTGAAGTTTTTCCCACAATATACTGTCCGAGTGTTCTGACCGGATGGAAGAGTCAGGATATGAACGATAGCGGTTTACCTACCGTGACAGCTCGGATAAATAGCTCAAAGAAATCAAATAATATTATAATAAGTACTCGCGGTGGGAACGCACTGATTAAAATATTCTAAAAACGTAAATTGTAATAATGTTGCAGGAAAATGGAAGCAAAACCGTATATGTTACGCAAGTTTCGTGCGTATATCGATGTTTTAATTTAGTATCAGCGACATCCAATTCGACACAGTGTCAGATCCAGAAATTGTCCCAGGAGAGGACCATTCAATTTGAAAATAAATATGATACATAAATAATACATTACAAAATAAATGATTTAAAAATAATATATATATATAAAAAAAAGCACCTGTGTGGTCGAGTGGTCAACGGTGTTGGCTCCGGCTACGGAGGGCCCGGGTTCAAATCCCGGTACGGACAGTTTTTTAAATTGATTTTTCAATCGATTTATGAATTTCTGTTCAAAGGCATGGATATATGTGATGTCTTGAATTCCCCCTTCTCACCCATCCTATCCTATGAACGGGGCGTATCGAGAGCGATTAGCTTACCACTAATCCTGTCCTAGCCCTATCCTTCTATCCCTACTCTCTTTGTAAAAAGAGAGGTTGAGCAACTGAGTAACAAACAGTTCTCGTAGAAAACACTTATGTTGAGATAAACTCCATTAGGAGTCCATATGCTCCACATTGGGAGCGGACATGGTTAAAAAAAAAAAAGTCAATACATAATTAAGAATGTACTAATGTATAAAACATAGCAAACTTATCAATTAAAAAGCCCATTTCACAATAAAGTTTTAATAAATCAGAAAAATGGGAAATTAATTCTACTTGGATCCGCCAATGAATTCCGACAGCTCATTTATGCTCAGTTTGGTTTGCCATTTTACCATTAAAAGACACATTACCACGGCAGGGCAGCAAATACGTTTGTTTACTTTATCGTCATTGTGTTTTGGAAGGCGGCCGTGAACAGAGACTTCGTATACATAACGGTTGGTAGTAGGAAACTTAACTTGTATTCGACTTTTTATGTAAGTAAGCGTGACACGCTTTTCATACTTATATGTTATGTTAAATATTTGCATTTCATTAAAATTACACTGTTAAGAAGGGTGGGAGATACAGGGTAGATCGAACGAGAAAAGGGAAAATCATTAATAAATTATGTTGCAATTAGATCGCTATAGCACTTTACATATTGTTCTTTTCAATCAATTTAAATATAGGAAAAACATGAGTTACCCAGCCTGTTGATCTTGTTGTTTTTGTTATGGTAAGGTATGTGTGTCCAACCGGTAGATCGCGATCGACCGGTCGATCACGAAAGCTTCCGTGAATTTCAAAAAAATATATAATTTAAATATAAAATATACAAAAATTGAATTATTTTGTAAGCACATACCTACCTAATGATAAACATTTCTAAGTTTGAAGAAGGGAAAAAACATTACTAAATAAAATTTCTTATAAGAATCATGTTAGAAGTCGATCGCAAGAAAACTAATGATTGAAATGTCGTTCCTAGGGCATAAAAGGTTGGACACCCTTGTGGTAAAGTTACTTAAATAGTTACTAGATTCTTATTAGAATTTTACTGAATTGAATTAAAAGTTTAAAGAAGCCACCAACCTAAGACAGGTACCCTTATTAGACGTCTACATTAGCTCTGTTCTTCTGCGTACTTCTGACGGTTTGCAAACCGTTTTCGAATTAGAATCTAAAAGCATCGAATTAGATTATGATTCGAAAACAGTTTGCAAACCTTCAGAAAACCATCAGAAGTACGCAGAAGAACAGAGCTATTGTTAACCCGATAAAGTAGTTTATTTTAAATTTCTTATCAATTGAAAAACCCACATTTTCATAAACACAGTCATAGACAAATCTACACGCAGGGTGACATTATGGTTAGAAGATGCAGTGTTGAAAACTTAAAAATACGACAAAAAAAAAAACAGTAAATAATATTATAGATTGACTCCAAATAACAGGATGTGGTAGAAAATCTTTTATCGCTATGATAAAAATCTATTGACTTTTTTGCGCTTTGTAGCATTATTGATTACATGAGATATAAAAAAAAGTATGTACGCTGATAAAAATCTTGTGTGGGAAAGATAATTTACGATTGGAGTTATTTTATTTATAACCAAAGTGTGTAGTTGATTTATGCTACATTAAAAAATAAGTCAGACAAAGATAATATCATTGGCTCTGAAACTACTTTTAATTGTAACTAAATAGTGTTTTAGTAATTTAAACAAGTGGTGATGTGAGTATAACAGGTATTTTACAATTACTTACAGACCAGTTGGTTGTTCATGACGTAAGAAATACGAATGAATTCACACGTCACGTTCTTGATCGAATTGAGTCGCACAGGAGTGAACACTTAATGATACATAATTTTTCACTGTAAATGTGTTGGCGGATAATTATTCAAGAAAACAAAAAACATTTCTTTTAATTTATGTCCGCTCTCAATGTGGAGCATATTGCCTCCTAATGTATGTTTCTCAAAAGAAGTTTTTTTTTCTACGAGAACTGTTTGTTACTCAGTCGCTCGACCTCACTTTTTTCAAAGTGAGTTGTAGGGAAAGAAGGACAGGACTAGTGGTTGGCTCATTGCTATTGCTACACCCAATCATTAGAGGATCAGAAGGATGGGAGGAGAGGAAATGAAATGATGTGAATTGACATGACAAACACCTAGTCTTAGATCACAACTTTGAATTCTCAAATTCACTGTGATCTGACCGGAAATCGAACCCAGTCCTAACCAACTGGGCCACAGCAAGCGACAATTTTTTTTAAATATTTTTATTAGTCAGTTAAAAACGCCCAAGAAGAGCGAATAATACATTAAAAACATGTGAAATTAGAAGGGTTGTGGACTAGGATTTATGGCATTTTTCCAAATAAATTAAAATACAAGAATAATGAATTTTAGTAAATATATAAAAAAAAACACTTTATTAAAAATCTGAGTCGGAGTCGTGGTTTTTTTCCACAGCCCTGGTAATTATTACAAAATACAGTGTGTTTAAGATTCAAAGTAAAATGCATTATTTTGCCTAAATAGTGTACTATGAATTTCTCAGTCACTTTATTAAGAGTGATAATATATTATAATATGAAATATAAGTGTTTTTAGACCGAAAATCCAACGTGGCGACTAGAGAGTATATCATGATCTCAATTCGGATTAATCCTGAATTTATTATTCTTGTTGATCGATAATATTAATATGTTATAATGATTGTTTAGGTATCCATTTAATGTATCTTTATTCATAATCATAAAATAAAATTTAAACACTAATGACGCCATAGGTTATACACGCGTTTCGTTTAGTCATTTCACGTCGACATTTTTGACTCTATCCATCGATATTTCTCTAGAACCGTTGTTTTAGATTAAGACACAATTAAAATGGTCACGTTGTGCACCCTGTAACATCTTTTCTATTCCTGAAGGACTGCACAACACATTTTAAGATGATTGTCTTCAAGCTTACACGAGCTCTTGAGGAGTGAAGTAAAAATCCAAATGGTAAAACTTTTCTATTGCATCTTTACTTAGTGTTGTATATTTTTGTAGGGAGAAAACACTATTGCAGTGTGGATTAACGGTTACTTAAATTTTAGGATACTTTAAGCTTAAGAAATGTATAATATTATAATATAGAATACCACTTGGCTCACTTCACTTATCATGTGTTCACATTAAAGTGGATTTTCTTTCAACCTGCGATACATAATAAAAATAATAAAACATTTTTAGTACTTTTTCCACATAAAATTTATTAGATCAGGACCGGTTTCGCTCATGATGAGCATTGTCAACTGATAAGAAAAACAATAAAACAGTGATATTTATACAAAAGTTAAGTGATAAAAACAAGGTATGACAAACAATTGGTATTACAACCTAGCAAACTAATTGAAGTAAAATACAAGGAAAATAAACTATAAATAAAAAGTTGAAGACCACTTAGCAATGAAACTATTATGACAATTATGACTGGATTTTCCAAACTCAATTTGGTTGACAGATTAAGATTTATTTATTATATACACTAATTGTTGGTTTTTACTTTGGTAATGATAATTCATACCTAATTGGTTTTTGTCATAATAGTTTCATTGCTAAGTGGTCTTCAACTTTTTATTTATAGTTTATTTTCCTTGTATTTTACTTCAATTATTTTGCTAGGTTGTAATACCAATTGTTTGTCATACCTTGTTTTTATCACTTAACTTTTGTATAAATATCACTGTTTTATTGTTTTTCTTATCAGTTGACTATGCTCATCATGAGCGAAACCGGTCCTGATCTAATAAATTTTATGTGGAAAAAGTACTAAAAATGTTTTATTATTTTTATTATAATGCCATTCCACCAAGTATTGACAGTGAACACCTTAAATGCGATACATAACTTTATAATCTGTCAGGCTTTTTAAACCTACAGTTTTAGTTTCAGAAAAAGCTTTAAAATTAATAACATCGCTAAACTTGTTGACATATTTTAGGTTTATAAAATATATTTCATAGCGTTGATTGCAGAGCTCAATTAAATTGCTGACGGCAGTAAAAAATGGATACGAAAAAAATAGTTAGTTAAAGCTACGTGCACGAGAGGCTGAACAGCTAGGTGTCTACTTAATTGAAAATCCGGCGCTACGAGAATATGTTAGAGGTGGATTGCAAATAGGCGGAGGCCGCTGCAAAAAGAATAAAGCTCAACCTAACGGAATCTTTATAAGGAGGTTAACAACGTGTAACTCCATTAGGAGGGTGGCAGCAAATCGGATTATTTCATTAGATGAGAAGCAGGAACACGAGCGCACTGTATCAACGTATTGACTATCGACGATCCGTGCTCCCTGCGAATACTTACACGGAGGCATTCCAATAGCCACATTTTTTTTATGCAGAGCGAAAAAGATCCAAACAATCTTAGTGATAATAATGGCTCTCAATTTCTACAATATTAACTCTTTTCTTCCACTAATTTAATGCTAGTCATAAAGTCAATATAATCAATAAACATAGGAACATGTCGCTCGCTGTGGTCTAGTTGGTTAGAGCTTGCTTTACCGACCAGGTGGGTCTAGGTTCGAATCCCGGTAAGGTCAATGTCAAAATTGGATTTTTTTCAATTTTAATTTGAGATCTAAGACATGGGTGTCTGTGAAGTCAATTCTCCTTGAGTTTATCTCATGTGACTTTTAAAAATTCTCATCGAGTATATCTCGTATGATCTTTCAACTTAAAAGTATTTGACGCATTGGCGTAAGCTGTAATGTCAAATATTTTTTTTAAAAAATTAAAAAAAATATGTTCATATGTTAATGATTAAATCAGTATGTAGATGCTCATAAATAAGCAAAAACACGTGTTAAACAATGTAGCACAAATAAGTTTTTACAACAAAGTTATAAAATAGCATGACTTAATCGATAATATGAAATATTGATTTCATTGAAATCATTTGTTTATCGTATACTGTTGTACATTGTTAAATAAGTCAGTAAGTATTGACTTAAAACTGATTATTTGTAATGTAATATAAAATAACTTAGATTATTCCACGTATTGTGTAACAAACTGTGACACGTGTTTCGCGTCTTTCGGAGACATCCTCAGACAACTACTTTCGCAAATGTTTGCTTAAGTACGAATGTATTATATTAGTATATTAATGAAAGTACGAATGCAGTATATTAAAATGAACTCCTACAAAGTTACCGACGAATCCATCGAAAGAATTATTTGAATCGTTCAAATTATGTACATTCACACGGATGTTGTCACTAACGACCCGGCATCTTCAGGCGTTCTATTATGCAAAGTTCTATCAGGCAAAGTATTGTGATTATTTGTAATTTACTGATTTTCGAAGACTGCATTTAATATACTTCCACCGTAGTTCTATTAAGCGCTTGGATGGAAAGATTTAGTTGATAAGATTGCTTATTGTGGCAAAGATCCGAAAAAAAGTAACTGAAAGAGGAATCACGACTACACGTTATGCAAATCTCATGAATAAAGAATAACAGGACATATTAGATGTAAAGGTGATAGTTTGGAAATATAAAGTAAATTTATAAAAAAAAACTCTATGGGACTTACTAAGGCAACGGTCACCAAACTAAGATTTTCATCCGGCCCTTCAAAAGTTCTGTATTTTTGTGTTATTTTTTTTATTATTTGGTTGTGAATTCACGGCAATTATTTATTTTAAATCATCAGTTGGAATAAGACTGTCTGGTAAAGGATGGAATTTGAAAGGATAAAATATATTGTTAGAGGCGAATATTCTCCATTAAAAATTTGTTTACATTATAATTATTATTTTTTTAACCATTTCCGCTCCGAATGTGGAGCATATGGATTCCTAATGGAGTTTATCTCAACATAGGTTTTTTTTTTATGAGAACTGTTTGTTACTCAGTTGGTCAACCTCTCTTTTTTCAAAGAGAGTAGGAATAGAAGGATATGGCTAGGACAGGACTAGTGGTTAGCTAATCGCTCTCGATACGCCCCGTTCATAGAATTGGGAATTCAAGACATCATATACATCTAAACCTTCGAACAGAAAATCGTAAATAAATTGAAAAATCAATTTATAAAACTGTCCGTTACGGGATTCGAACCCGTGACCTCCGTAGCCGAAGCCAACGACGTAGATCACTCATATAAATAAATATTCTGATTTGGTTCCAATAAGAATTTTCTGTCGTCTGGCCCTTTAAGTTTTTTTAAAGACCCAGTCTGGCCCGATTCTCAAAAGGTTTGGTGTTAACTAAGGAATTACAAATAGTAGATTATTTAAGCGTTGCATATAATCGTATAGGAATCCCATTATAATCAATTTGGAAAGAGTTTAGTTTAAATAAAATAGTCAGTGAAATCCGACCGCAATTTGATATGCAAATATCTGGACACCAGGATCGTATCGTCCCATGTGATACACAGTTTGCGTTCCTGTCCATGGTATATTTTTAGTGGAGTGGTGGTAATTGCTACTCAGTTTAGTGGCGGTTCGAGGGTTAGCAAGATACGTTACGGAGAGTACGAGGGGAATAAAAAGCCAGGCTTTAGGGAGGCTTCTTTTTATCGCTTTGCAATGGTTACCTTCATCATTTTAGAACACACTTTTAGAAGTGAATATTTTTGGTTGAAAGAACATACACAAATATGAACTTGCATTCAATGTAGTTGATGATCACTTTAAGTGTGTTCACTGACAATACTTGGTGGAAAGGCATTGTAATATAAAAAAACTAAAAACTGTGATACGTGTTTCGCCTCTTTCATAGGCATCCTCAGACGGTCTTAGTTTCACAAATGCTTGTTTAAGTACGAATGACTTTCATTTAAATGTTCTGTTCTGATATATTATAAAAATAAAATAAAACGGGAGGCAAGAAGGGGATGATAGAAAAACCGACAAACAGGCAACAACCAATAAAAGGCATTATAAAAAAAAAATACAATATTTCTTTGTACTTATTAACACGTTTATTTATCATGATCAGGACCGGTTTCGCTCAAGACGAGCATTATCAAAGAATTTTTAATTTTGTTTTGTATAAATAACATTTTTTAATTGTATTTCTTATTAGTTGATAATGCTCGTCATGAGCGAAACTGGTCCTGATTTAGTTAAATTAAAGTGGAAGTAGTACAAAGGAATATTGTGTTCTTTAATGTAGTTGATGATGTTGAGGTAAAAAAAGCTTATTTCAGGATTTTTAAGATTATAAATTTAGTATAATCAGTCGCCAGATCTGTTGCTGAGTGGTACGCTTGTGTTTGTTCATTCTGTCTAGTTGTCATTGTTATGGGTTTGAATCTAAGTACGGACACTTTTATAAAATATGTTTCGATCGAAATCAATCCTTAAAATCCCAGGCCCGCATTCGATTCTAAAAAACGATGGGTAATGAGAGCAATTACCTAAATACAGGCTTTTTATTATGCCAATCTTAAGAAAAAGATTAAGCGACGGTTCTGTTAATATTCTCCGTTTTAAGTTCATAAACACTGCATTAGCACTTGATATGGTAGAGAAAAACTCTCGTATTTAAGGGTGCAGTGAAGTGTAAAGTTGTATTGTATGTAAATCTCAGAAGGGTTGTACATACATGCAGTGTGTACTAACATCTATACGAAATTCCCTCAACTGGTTTCGTTCAACCAAAAGGCAGCAAGAAAAAATACGGGATGTAAAATTGAATTTGGTTCGCGGCCGACAGCACTAATTTGCGGAATCGACTTATGCGATAGACTGCTCTGGCTGGCTTACCCTATTTAGGTATGTACATATATATATTATATTTTGACTATGCCGCCGATAGCCACTACAAAATATAATATAACTTTAACATACATCGAGAAGAATCAAATTGAGCGCAAATTGGAAAGAAAAAGAAACAACGAGAAAATTTAATAAGTATATCGTTGCGAGGAGATAATCGGCAGCTTCCAAACTCTTTACCATTGGATTTATTGACTTGACATTTACTTGGTAAAACTCCATTATAATATGGTAAAAATAGCAACGTATTTAGTTCTGCAGTTTTTATATTTATTAGTTGATAGCTATTTCGGCTATCGCCATCGTCAGAACTATACTCGTAAGCAGGGCTGTGGAGTCAGATAAAAAAGAAGACTCCGACTTCAAAGATTTTTTTTAAATTATTAATTTTAACTTATATATCGACTGTGCAAAGGAAAAAGAACGAAGCCCACAGTTTTATCAAAACATTTTTTTTTGATAATCACAATGTATAAATCTTGATACACGTACAGATAAAATAAAATGTTTTAAAATATTTATTATAGACAATAAATACATAAAGAATTTAAAATGAGTGAATGGTCTAAATCAGGGGTAGGGAACCGTTTCTTTTATTAAGGCCGCATTGATTTTTCTCATTCGACATAAGGCCGCAGTAAACATTGACTAGAGAATCTTTGTCCGGAAACATGAATTTACGGTCAGAATATGTCAGGGATTTACGAATTTACATAATTACAGATTTGGCCAGAAGGCCGCATCAGAGTAGCCAAAAGGCCGCAGGTTCCCCACGCCTAGTCTAAATGTTATGTTATGAATATTATTTCATGAAATATAACCGCCCCTGCATATACAAAGGGTGCATTGATCCTCCAATGCCACATTGACCGGCCGCCACTGAGCTAGACTAAGCATTCCGAGTTTTTGGATGTAGTAATGTTTCACATATTATAAACCTCTTTCATATACATATATTGTAAAACAGGAAAAAGTAAATCGTTAATCAACGGTCCGCTTGGGTAATCTAGCCCATCGCTTCGTCTACAATATTTCATTTGAGCATTCCACTGTAGAATTTGTCAGAAAACAGTCGATGTGACAGGTTCGACGAAAATAATTCTGATAGTAATATTCAAAGCCGAGACAGCAAAATGAATGGCCGGGCAGTAGTTGATAATAAGCCTTTTAATATTCATTCACAGCTCAATACATCGTGGGAACGGTGACGCGTGTCCTGAGAGTGTTTTCACATCGAAAGAGTGGAAAGTGGACGGGCAGAGATACGGCTAGATAACAGAGTGGGAGACACCGAGCGTAGGTGGCCGGAAAATGGAAATTCTGTAATGTTCTCTTTAAAAAAATATCGCATAACGCACAGGAAAAAATCGACAATGTTCTCTCGTTTATAAAAGGTTGTTAAAAAAACAAATACCGATTTTCATACGGAAGTGAAATTGTTAAACACATTATTATTAATTCCGTAATAATTGTACTAGCCGACCGGTCAAGTTGAGCTTTCATCAAACTTTACTACTGTTACAATTCTAGAATGGAAATATTTTTCACTGATTTCAGTTGATTTATGGAACTTATCCAAGCGCATGTTTGTCTATGAAGTTTTCTCTCGATCCACACTTGATAATGAAAACGATGCGTAGAGGTTAGTTAGCTTTTTACTTACTCTCTCCAAAAAGTTTTCGTAAAAGATAATCCATTGACACGCTGTATAAATATATTATGTGCTATACATTGGAAGCGACATTACTAAACAAATTTTTATCTCTCTTTAATATATACAATGATAAAGTTAAGTGCAGTACTTATTTTTAATTTGTTATTTAAACATGACCGGTTTCTCTCTCTCATAGACCATTATATACCGCTGTGGTCTTGTCGGTAAGAGCTTGCTCTACGGATCAGGCGGGTTCTGTGTTCGATTCACGGTAATGTCAAATAGGATTTTTTCGATTCAAATCTTAAGTCAATCTAACTTACAAAAATTCTCATCGAGTATATTTCGTATGATCTGTCAACTTAATGAAATATTTTACTCATTGGCATTAGCTGTAATGTTAAATATTTGAAATATATATATTAAAAAAATAATATAGTGGAGATATTCATCCGCAGCACTGGTTAAATATCCATTCGTTTTTGTGTCTTACCAAATAGGTGTCATTACTTTCTCTGAGATTAACTCATGAATTTCCATATCGTTTCAAATTCAATAATATTTTAAATTTCCTACGTTTCACGTTCAGATGGCGAGATCGTATTTTAATGGAGTTCAATTGGTTCAATCCGACCGATTCACTTGTATCTGACAGGTAAAACATATAAGAGTCTAAAATGTTTTACTTGTCACGAATATTGTCTAATAATAAGACTCTATTCCTCAAGAATGAGTAATGGGTAGATATAATTACTATAGTTAGTTGAATTATGTGATGTAAAATAAAATTTCAGATTAAGCTTATAAACGCTTCAAATTAAGCTCACAGTATAACATGGTTTGACCGAACAATGGTTGGTTCGACGTATTAAGTATTACCATTTTTTAAAAAACTGACGCCTCTGTGATACATGTATGATAATGATTGAAACAGACACTATACATTCGTGTAATCGGAAACAATACGAGCGGTGATTGCTCGTGTAAAGGTAGGTAGTCGGGTACATTAGTAAAAGTTCACAATGTTTCGTGTAAAAAGTGTAATTTGAGGGGCGGTTTGTCAAAGTTAATGTGAATGTTGTAGATCGCTACTTCACGATTGCCGATAGAAACACACCCCCTGTCAGAGCACTAAATTCACATCATGCCGTTTTGTTTTATTGCTTCTATCATACATAGGACACTGGACAATTTGATCGGCGTTATATATAATATTATTTACAGTGTTAACAATCAATACTTCAAGTAAACCATATATGTACTTCGATATATCGTTACTTTATCATTTTACCTGAATGATTTCATCACTTAGCACTACGTACTCATAATATATTTATTGGACGTTCAGAATTATAGACATTATACATATCGACTATGGAAAAGAAAAATGAAGTTACCAACAGTTTTTCCAAAACGGCGTTTTTTCGTTAATCACAATGTATACAATTTAATACAAGTTCTTTCACAAGGATGTCAGATGAGAACGCCGAATTAATATTTAAATTCTCTTTTAAGTTTGAAACAAGAAGGGAAATACAAAATCAGTTTATTAGTCACCGTGCATTTCAAGATTGTGTATATTTCATAATTTTACTTTGGCCTAAAATGATCAAAAAACGTTTTTCGTGTCAGCTGTAAAATTTGTCATGTGTGGGTAACGTCTTTTTTCCTTTCCACTGCCGATATAGTTGTAGTAGCAGTATTGAATATTCTTGAAAATCAATATAATATAATACATAAACTAGACAAAGTATTGCTGCATACAAACATTCGAGATTATAGCAGGACTGCAGAATAGCAATTAACATAAATAAGCTGATTATCTCTTATATATTAGTTGATTTTTAAATGAATTTGTTTTTATTTAGCAACTTACTATTTTCCACACCTTTACCAAAACCCTACATCATAATATCGACACAGTTCTGGCAGAAGTTGGTGACTAGCAAAACTATCATAAATGGGTTGTTTTTGTTTGAGTACCAAAATACAATCAATATCATTTTGTATAATGCTTTGAGAAGTAAGATTCAAATGTATTGGAGTTAAAGTTTATAGAAAGTTACATTCAAAACGATTTCAGTTGAAAGTTTTAAATTCAGTCATTCAAGTCATTTCGGTTTCCGAGTTTTGCAGTTCCGAAATGCAAGATATACATAGAAGCGCCGTCAAATTTCTATCGAATTGCGTTGAGATATGAAACGCGACGCGTCAGCACAGTGGACCGATATTCGAGTCTTTCGCAAGCGGAGCGGTGCTATAAATAATTCATTTAAAATGCCCTTAGTGATGTCGCGTCGAAGTCGTCGCTTTCGTAACGGGAAAAGTCGCAGCACTTCTCGGAAAAGTCTTCGGCGATTTGAAAAACGGCGCCGACGCATCCAACGGTCGCTGCCGTTTGGACGCCGGCCAACTACACGACGTTTCGTCAGCAAAAGATCCCGAAGATTAACAACCACACATTTATTTCCAGAACACCTATACGGTTAAGTCTTACTTTACTATTATATAAAACAGGTACAGACCTAGTCGTTAAAATATGGAGTTTTAGAGCAGGTAGTCGGTCGAAATTTGACAAGATTTTATCGAAAAACGCAAGTGGAAAATAAACATACAACTGAATGGTATATATACCTCACAATAGCCAATTCATCACTTTTTTCCAACAATGTCCGCTCCCAGTATGTGTATGGGCATAAAGATAATAACGGAGCATCTAAACAGTATTTGTTTTATACGATTGCTTGTTATTCAGTCGCCTAACCTTTCCATTTCGGAGAGAATACGCAAAGAATAAGAAAAGAAGACTATTAACTATGGTAATGTGCTAGCTGTAAGTTAATCACTGATTCGGTTAGAATAGGGTGGGAAAGAGAGAATCAACATATAAATCTGTAACTATGCGACTCCCTCCACCACCCGCCACGGCCACAGATCTGTGTTCAACAGACGTTTTCTGCGGCGTAACAAACGTTATGTGATGTTCAGTTTTGGGCTAGGATTGTCTCGGGAACAATTGACCAAGACTTGGCAGCTTGCAATTGTGTGCGAAAAAATGTTCAATAAAAAAATCCGGAACTATGAGTGTATAAATACTCTTTCTCCGTATGACGCCGTTAATTTGCTGAATGCTAAGGTTTCGGTAAGAATAGGATGTGAGGGAGAGAATCAACACAGACATCCATGATTCTGAATACTAATCCATAATTTTTAATTTAGTCTGTACGAGGATTCGAACAAGTTGTCGCTGCAACTCAATTGGTTCAAAGTCAAATAGTCAATAAGGGTACGCATATGAAACAAAAATCATTGAATATTTCACATGGCGAATACGAAATTATAATATGTAAAACACTGATCAAAAAATATCTATTGCAGTATTTTCTCAACTGACTTACAACAAAAAAGTAATTGTGAATTCCTATTATTCCATTTTCTAAAGACGGATTTTATAAATAAATTTCAAGGATGATTATTTAATTTTTTTGTAATTTTATTTTTAGACAGTTTTTATCAGATATAAAAAAAACAATGTTTAAATATACATATGTTTATGCATCGAATAATGAATTGATTACGTGCATGGCAGCGTCATGGTAACACATCTATAAATCGTAACTTTTTAAGATATCTTTGCAGCTGGCATTGCTGATGGAAACATGAGCATTCCAAAAATAGCAATTTTACTTGTTGATTATAAAAAAATGTTTCGAGAAAAATGAACAGTCAACTTTAATTATTGTATTCATTGTAAGAAACATAATTTCTAAACTCAATCTGTTGCAAATAAGTAACCAAAAAAGTAGCTTAAGTATTGCGTGTCTTTCTTGGGATACTGTGTTTACGTCAGCCAAGGAAGACGTTGTGAAGCAACGGTTAAACACCGACGCCGATGCTCTGCATTCGACGCTCGCATTTAGACGGTAAGAGTCACGAGTATACATTTAGAAGGAGCTTTTCTTATTCACACTGACGCAGAGGTGAGCTTTTAAAAGCACAAGTTTCGGCAAACGGTGCGGGGTGGTAAGCAATAACTTTTTGAGATTCCATTAAGGTCAGTGTCACCGCTCGCTAAGCGTTCGGGTATTCCCGCTTTAAAATAGGTTAGTACGCAAAAAGATTAACTTAAGAGGGTAATTAGGAGTTGATATTTTGTTGACGTTGCAAGGATGTATTTTACTCGCGTAGCAAAAAAAAAACATTCGCGTTTACAACCTGTATTCCACTTTTCACGACATCACCGGTATCATTAAGCATGTAGGTAAGTATTTTAAAAGATGCAGTACGAAGCAAGGGTTAACAACTTTTTCATTTAAAAAACAGTTAAAGCTTTTTTTAGAATATAAACATACCTCGATTGGCATATAGATTCCGCAAAATTTCGCACAATGCGAATTCGCGTAAATCGGTTGAAAGAATACATACAAAATAGAAAATATATTTTTAAATGGCGTTAAGTGAAATCATACAATGACATGTATTTTATATATCGATACTCTAGTTCTGGAGTGCGCTATATTTGAATTTGGCAGTATCGAGATAAGTATGAAAACTGTTTCAGAATACGTAAGTACATTTATCACTTCCGAAGAGCAAACAAGATGTTATGATGCTGCATTAGAATCTAATACGCCATAATAACGTCTCGGTTGTTACATACTTTACTTTTTATTGTTCAAAATGTTCTCTTTAATCTTTGAATTTAGTTCTTTTTGGTTTGGTAAAATATTGTGCCACTTTTCATATTTACAGGTTTGAGTTAACCAACATCAAACAAAATTATTTACCACTTTTAGGGTGTTCACTGTCAAAACTTGGTGGAATGGCATTATAATAAAAATAATAAAACATTTTTAGTACTTTTTCCCCACATAAAATTTAATAGATCAGGACCGGTTTCGCTCATGATGAGCATTGTCAACTGATAAGAAAAACAATAAAACAGTGATATTTATACAAAAGTTAAGTGATAAAAACAAGGTATGACAAACAATTGGTATTACAACCTAGCAAAAGAATTGAAGCAAAATACAAGGAAAATAAACTATAAATAAAAAGTTGAAGACCACTTAGCAATGAAACTATTATGACAAAAACCAATTAGGTATGAATTATCATTACCAAAGTAAAAACCAACAATTAGTGTATATAATAAATAAATCTGTTTTATTATTTTTATTAAAATTATTTACTGTACTGATTTGAGTACTTGTAAAAAGTTGGCAGACCATCGGTAGAAAGCCACTGCTATATTGTCTAGATCAGAGATTAACAATCTGTTATATTATCTTTAAATGAAAATTTAGTTCTAAAAAATATGAAAGTAAATCATTGAATTTAACAAATGCAAGCAAGCTTTTTTTGATTAGCATAATAAATCAGTTCATAGAAAATATAGACTAACTGACGAAATTTTTGATTTGGAAAGAATTAGTGAAAATTTACAATAACAAAAAAAATCGCATTAACTTTTAAATTATAAAAACGTGTTTACCTAAAGATTTTACAAAAACAAACATTATTTACAAATAAGTACACTTAATCCTCTTTATGCACGGTTTTGAAATAACACGGTCAAATGTGCTAGAACCTATCTTTACGTTTATCTATATTCACTTCATTTGTTCATGGAACGTATACCCCCGTGTAAAAAGAGTAGGAAGTATATGCGGCCCTAAACAATCGTAATATGTTTGTATGCGGACCGCTAGGATAATAAAGTTGGGCATGCATGGTCTAGATCAGCGATACTCAAACCGCGGCCCACGGGCCGCATGCGGCCCAAATAGCTCTTATGTGCGGCCCAAAATAATTATAGTCAACAAATATTTTTTTTCAGTGTTGTTTTCAATATTGAGTTGCAATAGTCCTTAGCAAGTGGGTATGAAAAATACAAAACTGTACAAAAATGTGCCCAGCCTCTGCTCACATTATTCTCATCTACGTATCTCTGTGAATCGTCATATTCTAAAATGAAATATGCGAAGAGCGTGTATAGAAATCGGCTGACTGATTCTCACCTTGATGATATATTAAGAGTAGCCTGTAGTAATCAGGAACCTGATTTGACGAAGATAGTTCAAAGTTTGACTCAATATCATAATTCACATTAATTTTTATTTTATTTTTTCCTTTTCATCTTAAACTTAAAGTTGTATCTAGAAGACTACTTTAAGCAGTAAATTTTACTTTTTGTGTCAATTTTTTTTATATTTTGTTATTTATGCTGTAAGTCTTCTTTAATAAATAAATATCAACAAAAATAAAATAGTTTTATTTTGATATCATAATACATACATTATCATAATACATAAATAAAAAAAAATATGTTGCGGCCCACGTAGAAAAGCAAAAATCGGAATCCGGCCCACAGGAAAAAAGTTTGAGTATGGCTGGTCTAGATTCTGGACAGTAACTTCTGTGTGTGTAGATAGATAATTAGGTAAGAGAGTGAAGTATTTATATTATTATTTCAAGTAAACAAACCAGAATGAGACGGAGATGAAACGACTTTTGCCCCTTGTGGTTATTTATTTTAGATAAGAGTTATCTTTGTCAGTAATTCCGCTAGACAAATTGTCGTTTGAAGGATACTAAACAGAAATAATACTAGAGTTTTTTTAAATGATAACTATTTATAGACAAATACGAGAAAAAAGAAGTCTAAATAAGATTTGTATGCTTACGTTTGCCAGTTGGTTTACATTGATATAATTTATCTGTCAATATCAAAACTTTAAGAACATTTATTAAATCCAAGTCTGCCACCAGTGTAGAGCATATGGCATAACATTGGCGGTATCTTAAAATTAGTTTTCTACGAGAACTGGTTGTTATCCAGCATCTCAACCTCTCCCTTTTTTTTCAAAGAGATTAATGACTTTTGAGTTTGTAAAGTGTCTTCTCCTCGAGTTGATCTCTAGTGAGTTTATCTTCCAAATTCAAAATATTAAGTGATATGTATTGCCAGTATATTTAAAAAAAATCTATTTTATTGGAATATAAAATTACTTATATTATTCCACGTCGTAATTGAAAAATCAATTTTTCAAAAAATCAAAATTTGGCCGCCTGTGTGGTCGAGTGGTCAACGTTGTTGGCTTCGGCTACGGAGGGCCCGGGTTCAAATCCCGGTACGGACAGTTTTGTAAATTGATTTTTCAATTGATTTATGAATTTCTGTTCAAAGGAATGGATGTATGTGATGTCTTGAATTCCCCCCTCTCACCTATCCTATCCTATGAACGGGGCGTATCGAGAGCGATTAGCTTACCATTAATCCTTTCCTAGCTCTATCCTTCTATCCCTACTCTCTTTGGAAAAAGAGAGGTTGAGCAACTGAGTAACAATCAGTTCTCGTAGAAACACTTCTGTTGAGATAAACTCCATTAGGAGTCCATATGCTCCACATTGGGAGCGGACATGGTTTAAAAAAAAAAAAAAATCCACGTATTGTGCTACAAACTGTGACACATGTTTCGCCTCTTTCAGAGGCATCATCAGACAGACTACATTCACAAATGCTTGCTTAAGTACGAATGATTTCAATTTTACTATTCTGATTATTTTCCTACGGTTTAACCCGTCCTAATTGATGCAACTCATTAGTTAATCATTACCATTATTGTTTGTCTGTTTTTTATCATCCTCTCCTTGCCTCCCATTTTTATTTGATTTTTATTATAATATATCAGAATAGTAAAATTAAAATCATTCGTACATCTATGCAAGCATTTGTGAAAGTAGTCTGTCTGAGGATACCTCTGAAAGAGGCGAAACACGTGTCACAGTTTGTAGCACAATACGTGGAATAATCTAAGTTATTTAATATTTTATACTAAAACGAACTTCCATAAAGTTACCGCCGAATCCATCGAACGTATTTTATTGAAAGTTATTTGATTTTTTTTCGTGAAATAAATTACATAAGAGAAATACTACACATTTTACCCGAGTTATTTTATATATGAACAAAAGGTCGAAGTAAAGATATGGTGGCGTCCTAAATGCAAAGTTTATTAATAGACTCGGCGATTATGATGTAGTGAGAGTCAATATAAATAAGCTGATATCAGCGCCAGTGCGTTTACACCGAGCATTTTGAGTACTCAATATTAACCCTTTTAATACCCTTGAGCCGATATATCGGCTTTCATATAATCGCCAAAAATACCCTGAGCCGATATATCGGCTTTTCTAAATGGTACATATATTTTTATGTATGTAACATAATTTAAGTTAAAATCAGAAGTGTCATAACATAGGGAACTTAACCTTCGACAGGTCCGAAGATGTATAAAACATCCCCACAAAGCGTTGTTTTTTTCCATAAAAAAGTTGAAATCTGATGTATTTTATTTCAATTTTTTAAAAATGTAATTTTTGTTCCAAGTTGTAATGATGCAGATAAAAATATAGTAAAAGAAAACCCTATTGTAATCCCCCTCATCAGTAAAGTAGTAATTATAGAATAATAACAATGCAAAAGTTATTAAAGATTTTTTTTATTTCGTTGATGGAATGTCCCTTCCCAAACTCTCTGTATGATTTCTAAAAACAATACGTCGGGGCTGTAAATAAGTCTGTATTGTTATTTTTTCATAAAATATTTTAAAAAATACCAAAATATCTTTATTTTTAATACTTTTTCATGAATATACAAAAATACTTAAAAAAACAGATATTTCTCAGGGTATTTTTGGAGAATCTGTGAAAAATTATGGGGTATTAAAAGGGTTAACAAAGATAATAACGAATATGCAGCTTCTAACATACATTAATGATACTTATGATCTTCTACGCATTTCTGCATATATTTAAGCATATTTGTTTTATAAACACTCCAATTTTGAGAGTTTTACTTAAAATTGATTGTTTATTAATTTAGGCATATCATCCGTCACAGTTGTTTTCGAAAGAGATTATGTATCAATAAACTGTTTATTTTACCAGTGTTAAAGCTTTAAGAATATAACATTACAATACAAATTAAATCACGGTTTGAAATATACAATATCTACAACATTTGGACGATTCGATTTTAATTTTAAATGATAACATCGTTAAGTAGGATAACAATAAACTACTTGTGAACAAATACATAATTGTATTCTACATTGAACATAATTAATCTTACATGTGCCCTGCAGATGCTACAATTGAAATTCGCCTAACGTTAACCATTCTCCATAATACATAGTGCTTAGTGTATTTTCACGCTTCTTATAATAAAAAATAATAAAAAAAAACATATCACGAGTAAAACATCTGGTAATTGAATGCTGTAAAGTCTGCTTTATGCTTCATTACGATAAATATAAATTCATTGTATTAAAATAGAATTTTTTTGAGTCAAGAGCTATTGTTTGATAAAGTTATGAATGCAATAAAAATAAAACATTACAGACATAAACATTATGCAGACAATACGCTTGATTTTTGTTTAGAAAAAGTAACTCTAAAGGTGTAGGTGACAATTTTATTAATAAACTTTAGATTTATATCGACTGTGAAAAGGAAAAAGGGCATAGCCCAATATTTTTTCAAAGCACCTTTTTTTTATTGTCACAATGTATCCAACTTGATACACGTTATATCAAAAGGATGA